>CM040246.1:32330481-32824835 GCA_022545495.1 Chrysanthemum lavandulifolium
AGCAACTTTATGATGAACAAATATGGAGAATAATTATGATAAAATTTGAAAGAAAACAGCATAAATGGTCCCCGTTACTTTTCGTCTCACACTCACATAACGTTTAGTTACCCTTCACGTCGGTTAGTTAGGTGGTAATTTAAATGTTGCGAGTCAAAATGGGTCGTCTAGACCATTTAATCCTTTTTTGCTTATTTGACTAGTTATCAACTTATCATATGCAAATGAATTATATAGATTTTTGATATGTTATAGTATCGTGTTATGTTTGGCATAAAGAAAAATATGTAAATTGTCTCTAATGTGGATATATTGTTAGAAATTTAGTTCAACTGATGGTTTAGGTCATATTTGGTAATGAGTGTGAAGACAAAGCAGTACACTCATCGTGGTCATTGATCATCTTAACTTCGATAGTGATAAAGTGTGATTCAGTAGTCACTGATGAAGTTTAGTGTGTTGATTCTTCAGTGAGTAACACAATAAATGGTATTCACGAGGATGATGAGTTCAGCTTAGGCTGGAGGATCTCATCAAAGAATTGTCTCATTAGAGGATTCATGTCTTCAGCCACTGAACCTCTCAGTGAGTACACTCAGGGGCAACCTATCAGGGACTAGCTCATCAGTGAGTATAACTTAATGGACTGAATTCATACGTGGATTGTAATTGCTTTAACATATTCAAAGGCAGTTATAACCGCAACTTAATGGCTATGATTAAATGTCATTTAACCACTATTTCCTATAATGGAGGAATGTTATGACGAATTAATAAGTAGTTAATTATCATAATTTCATTATTAGGCATTGAGTAAATCCTATAAATGGGATCCCATACTTGCATGGAGACACACAAAAACTAACATTTGAAAGTGAAGGGTTCTTTGCTTTGTACCTAAAAACAAGAACAAAACACTTAGTCTTATCCCATAGAGATATTCGTGTTACACAAGCATAGGGTCAAATAGTTTAAATTGGAAAGTGATTAACGATTTCAAGTGATCTCCCACCATTGATTATCTATACCTACTTGGAACTTAAACACAAAACTACCAACAATCAATAGAAACTATTTTGTCTTTAATGAGCCTTATTATCCTTGTCTTTGTTTATGTCTTGGGTTCGAACAAATTACTATAATTCGTCCCCTACGACGTATTAGTCGACACTTTTCACAAATTTTACGAACGAAAGCTCTTATTTTCATATTTGCCACTCCTTACTTTAATTTTGAATCTACTTCTTGAAAGAAAATAAGTTTCTTGAAATTTTCAATTTTTAATGGTATTCCTACGAAATAAATAGGGAAACACCTAATCTTTCGAATCTTTGTTGCGGAGTCGATAAATTATACGACCTCTGGTTGAATCATACCGACTTACTTCAATTTTGACTCTATCGCCTGGCAGTATCCGTATAAAACTACGTCGGATCTTTCCTGAAACATGACCTAGAATTATATCTTCATTATCTAAACGAACCCGGAACATACCGTTGGGAAGCGATTCAGTAATTAAACCTTCATGAATCCATTTTTGTTCTTTCATTCCAGGCAAAACCCCCTTGAAGTATTAACTAGTGGAGGAAGAACCCTATTAGACAACCCAGCACTTTCTCTTTTCTTTTAGAGGATGGTGAGAATGCTAATGTGGACAAATAAGAGAATGATTTCATATTCAATTCGGATATTAGAAAGATTACCATATATAACACAAAATTTCTCCGCCTATTCTTATGGATTTGTTGGAAGTGTGGAAAATCCGGACACTTGAAAAAAGGATTGCAAGGCTGTTAAAGTTGGTAACAAAACCAATGGACTAGGCACAAGTGGTTCAGGGACTGGTTCATCCAACCCTCTGAAAGGTCAATGTTTAATAAATCTTTTCAGATTTATTATGTTACATATATATCTGAGGCTTACTTTGTGCAGGATGATGATATTGCGTAGTGGGTTGATTTTGGAGCAACAATCCGTGTGTGTAAAGATAGATGCTGGTTCAAGATCTACGAGTAACTAAATGATGGATCTATTCTTCATATAAGAAAAGATTCAACTGCTCTGGTGCATATAAGAGGATGTGTGGATTTAAGATTTAGTTTTGGAAATATTGTTTCCTTGTTTAATATTTTACATGTTCCTAATATTAGAAAGAATTTGGTTTCAAGTAGTGTTTTAAATAATTGTGGTTATAAATAAGTAATTGAATATGATAAATTTGTTTTGACTAAATATGGTGTGTTTATTGGTTTTGGCTATTTGTGTAATTAAATGTTCAAACTTAATATTGTCAATCATATTGTTAATTCAGCCTTTATGTCAACTTTTAAACTGAATAATTCAACACTATGACATGATATACTTGGCCATTTCCACTTTAAAAAGATGCAAAATATGTTTAAGGATGGGTTAATTTCATCCTTTGATATGAACACTGAAAAGTGTAAGACTTGTATGCTGACCAAAATCACTAAGAAATCTTTTCAAAGTATAAAACATGAAACTAAAGTTTTTTGAGCTGATCCATAGTGACCTATGTGATCTGCATGTTACTCCCTCATTGGGGAATAAAAAATACTTTGTGACATTTATTGATAATACTTATAGGTTTTGTTATATTTATTTATTACATTCAAAAGATGAGGCATTAGATAAATTTAAAGTGTTTAAAACTGAAGTTTAATTACAAAAAGGGTCCTTGATTAAAAGATTCAAGACTGATAGGGGAGGTGAGTACATGGATACTATGTATTTTCAGTCACTGGGTATTATCCATGAAGTGACTGCTCCCAATACTGCACAAGAAAATGGTATCTCTTAAAGGAAAATCAGAGTCTTTGAAGGAGATGGTTAGTTTCATGTTGTCATATTCGGTGAGTCAAGGTTACGGGGTGAAGCTATGTTAACAGACTTGCTATTTATTAAATAGGGTTCCAAATAAAAGGAACAAGCTTACCCCCTATGAACTCTGGACTAAAAGAAAACTCAACCTAAACTATCTCAGGGTCTGGGGTTGTAGGGTTGTTGTAAGACTCCCTGATTGATAGCTGAAAACATTAGGTGAAAGAGGCATTGAATTCATCTTTGTTGGATATGTTGAGCATTTTAAGGCTTTTAAGTTCTATGTTATTGAACATAATGAGTATGTTTCAATTAACTCAATAATTGAATTAAGGGATGCAATCTTTGATGATTATTCTCATTAGTACCTAAAACAAGTCACATGATTCCAAATGGAACTGATGACATTGGTGTTTCAGAGGTCTTTGAAGAGGGACCTAAAGAGGTTGTGGTTCAGCAACTTGAGCTTAGGAAAAGTAAAAAGGCCAGGACTCCAAAGTCATTTGGACCTAAGTTTCAATTATTCTTTATTGAAGGAACAAGGGATGCGGTCTCTGACCAATACTCTTATTGCTTTAATGTTGAGGATGACCCCAAAACATTTGAAGAAGCAATGAATTCCCATGATGTTACTTTCTGGAAAGAAGCAATAAATGATGAGATGGATCCATCATGGGAAACAACACTTGAGTGTTGGCTGATCTACCACCTGGTTGCAAATGGATTTTCAAAAGAAAATAAAGGTAGATGTAACTATGAAAGTTCAAGGCTAGACTAGTTATTTAGGGCTACAAAAAGTCAAGGATAAACTATTTTGATTCTTATGCTCTTCGAATCATATCGATTACCATAAGATTACCGATTGCTTTGGCATCAATTCACAATCGATTATTCATCAGATGTATGTGAAGACAACTTTCTTGAATGGTGAATTAAATGAGGAGGTCTATATGAACCAACCTCAGGGCTTCATCATATCAGAAAATGAAAACAAGGTGTGTAACCTGATTAAGTCTCTGTATGGACTGAAACAGGCACCTAAGCAATGTCATCAAAAAATTGATGAAGTGGTTTGTCTAGTGGTTATCATCTAAACCAATCTGAAAAATGTGTGTATAGCAAGTTTGATGAATTTGGTAAAGGAGTCATCATTTGTCTATATGTTGATGACATGCTGATCTTTGGCACTGGTCAAGATCAGGTTGACTTGAAAAATGAATTTTTGTCATCAAGGTTCTCTATGAAGGATATAAAGGAGGCTGATGTTATCCTTGGTATAAGGATAAACATGAAAGTAAAGGAATTTCTACCTCTCAGTCTCATTATGTTGAGAAGGTGCTAAGGAAATTAAATTGCTTTGATTGTACTTTGGTGAGTACTCCTATGGATACAAGTGAAAACCTCAGACCCAATAATGGTCAGGGTGTATCTCAGCTTGAGTATTCTAGGGTGATTGGCTTCCTGATGTATGCCATGAGTTGTACAAGACCTAATATTACGTTTTCAGCGGGTAAACCGAGCAGATATACTAGTAATCCTAGTGCTCATCACTAGCAAGCAATTCAGAGGGCACTGAAGTATCTGAAGAAAACTAAGGATTATAGTTTATCATATACTGGATATCCTTCAGTGTTAGAAGGATACACTGATGCAAGTTGGATCAGCAACACTGAAGATAATTCTTCAACAAATGATTGGGTATTCTTGCTTGGGGGAGGTGTCATCTCATGGGCTTCCAAGAAGCAAACTTGAATCACAAGTTCAACAATAGAATCAGTATTTTTTGGTTTAGCAGATGTTGATAAAGAAGCTGGATGGTTAAAAAACTTGCATTTTGAAATCTATTGTGGCCTAAATATATAGCACCTATTTCTATTCGTTGTGATACATTAGCAAAGGCTTATATCCAGATGTACAATGAGAAGTCTAGACACTTAGGTGTCAGGCATAGCATGATTCGCGAACTTATCATAAATGGGGTGTTTTCTATAGAGTTTGTTAGGTCTTAAGAAAACTTAGATGATCACTTGATGAAGTGTTTGACTAAAGACTTGGTTTTAAAGACTGCTAAAGAGATGGGTTTGAAGTCCATCATAGTCGCTGAGCATTCAGATACCCAATTCCTCTAAGGAAACTCAGGAGATGTGGAAAGCTTAATGTTTAGAGGCTAGAGCAGATGTTTATAAGTCATCCCAAGGTTTGTGCTTCGTCTTGCTTAAAGGTCAGGATGAAGAGTTTTCTTCTTAATAGGGGTGCATGAATAAAATGGAACTACCTATGTGAGTGTTGAAGTTTTGCCACTTCAAGGAGCTTTGGGCTTTTGGCTCTTAAAACATTCATGAATTGGATATGAACATATGGCTTATATTGTGTTAGGAGCATTTAAGTGTTTGAAAACTTGTGTATATATTGGCTTCTGGTATTTAAATGGGTTGAAGGGTTCAATTCTTAGAACACCCTGATTCGCGAATATTTGGAATGTGTAATTACTAAGATGGAAATTCAATCTTCAAGATATTTTCATTTATACACTGGTTTTGTTTATGTTTAAGTGCAAAAGCAATTGTGCTAAATTGGGGAGGATTGTGGAAATTTAGTTCAATCGAAGGTTCGAGTCATGCCCGGTAAAGGGTGAGGAGAGTGCAGGAGTGCACTCATCACCTTGATCACCCCGACTCGATAGTGGTAATGTGTAATTCAATAGTCAACGATGAAGTTCGGTGTGTTGATTCTTGATGAGTAACACATTGAATGGTATTTATCGGTGACGAGTTCATTTCGAAAGCTAAAGGATCTCATAAGGGAGTTGTCTCATCAAAGGGTTTATGTCTTCAGCGAGTGAACCTCTCAGTAAGTACACTAAGGGGGCAACCTATCAAGGACCAGCTCATCAGTGAATACTCACCTGATTTGAATTCAAACTTGGATTGTAACTGCTTTAATATTCAAAGGCAGTTATAACTGCAACTTGATGGCCATGATAACGGTCATGTAACCACTATTTCCTATAATGATGGAACATTATGATGTAATTAATGAGCCGGTTAATTATCATAATTATATTATTAGGACTTGATAAATTCTATAAATGGGATCACATACTTGCATGGAGACACACAGAAAACTAACACTTGAAAGTGAAAGGGTTCTTGCTTTGTGCATAAAACATGAACATAACATTTGGTTTTATCTCATAGAGATATTCGTGTAACCCAAGCATAGGGTCGAATAGTTTTTATTGAAAAGTGATTAAACGATTTCAAGTGATATCCGATAGCATTGATTATCTATATCCTGCCGGGACTTAAACACAAAACTTCCAACATGTACTTGTGTTATCATAAGAGTGCTAGATCCAGGTCGGGTTATCCATGAGTTATCTGTCTTGTCGCGTCGCCTTTACTTATATAGTATTTTTATAACACAAAACTAAAAAAACACCATCTTTAGTAAAATTCTTATAGCACACCATAAAAAAACCTCACTTTACAAAAAGAAAAAGAAAATTAAAAAAAAAATCACACACCCAAATTATGCGTTATAGACATTACATATGCGCTTATAACTTACGTATAACACGTGTTAGTGGTGCAATTTAACATAGGTACCAAATTTTCGCTATAACCTCTCTCTAACCCACTAAAGTCGAGTTCTGTAATGTTAAATGAGATTATTAATAAATGTTTTCAATTTCAATGAAGCCATAATTTTTGTTACACACCAAACTGATTGATCTACACAAACTGATTGATTTCTCTATGACTAAACAGATGGTGTTTTTCTAATTATTATAGCTACCGCCTTTTAATGTTAGGAACCTAAACTAGGGTATACTAGGGATGTATAGAGTTGTGATCCAATAAATTTGTACTAGCTAGCTTGAGTTAATATAGTTATGGGAAATATTGGCTCATTTTAAGGTAAAGAATAACTTCTCGTCTTTATGCATTCCCTCTGTGCCCGTTAATAAATATACGAGTACTATAACACTAGTACAATAAATATACATCACATTCACACTTACATATTCTACTTCATCACAAATTTACTTAAGAACACACTTACATGGAGTTGAAGTGTAATGACTGGTTGATTACAATTTACACACTATCCCAAATGGACTTCACATGTTTTTTATATACTTTTAGAACGATTCTCAACGTAGTTGAGTTTTACTTAAACAATAAAGTTTAGTTATGTATAGCGTAAATCTTAACTTTTTTGTTTAGTAACGGATATTAATCATTCCCTGTCGATTTCTTCTTGATCTCGTCATTGTTTTCTTGGCGATTATGGGTCGGGCTGATGGTCTGGACTTATATCCTTTGAGGCCTATCCAAGAGAAATACGTGTTACCAAAAAAGCACGATGATGGATGTTGGGCTTCGAGTTTGTAGTTTCACATTTACATGTTTTCAGCCATGTGAGAAACTTCGAAAGACACAAAACCATTTTGTCAAAGTCAATATCATCCCGGCCCAAATGTATGAACAAAATAAACTAAAAATTTTCTTGTCGAGATTGGTATGTTTGGAGCGAAGCGATGTGGAGCTTTTTGGGGCGCTGAGCAGGAGCATTTTGATTTTTAGTGGTCGTTTGACAAAAAAACGGTGAGTTGTGACAATTTTTTAAGAAGACTAATTCTTCGATGTTTGTTAAAGAAGCGGTGAGCTGTTTTTTAAGAAGACTAATTCTTCAATGTTTGTTAAAGAAAAATGGTGAGCTGTGACTATTTTTTCCCGACTACTATTCATACGTACTGCTCACTGCTCACCACTACTTCTAACAAACACCAAGTTGATCACAATTTTCCTTTTAAGAGACGATTAACTATCACACAAAATATAATATGAATGTATTTCACTTGTTGTAACCCAACTATTGAACCCACAACTATATATTGAACCCACAACCATCTACCTAAAATGTATTCTCACACGATATATGGTACAATTAAACTACAAGCAGATTAAGTTGATCTGTTGATCTATTTGTGGAACATAGATAGGTGGTAACAAATTTGATACCATGAATCTACTGACAATTTGTTTTTATCAAGATTATACCTTTAAATAAATCGCTCAAAATAATCAACCAATCAAACAAGAAACATAAAGCTAAATTCTAGTATACAATATAAGTATCTATCCTACTATTTGTCTCAAATATAAATGTTCAGTTCTCAATACCTTAGTAGGATAGATACTTAAGTGGGTATGCTTGAAGACGAGACCCAATACCTTAGCAACTTCTCCCTCAATATTGGCGATTTCGGAGACAAACCCAGAAACATTCGATTGGCTATTTTATTCGGTTTCCTCCTAAATCCTTCATTGTGATTATTAAATAATATCCTAAATCGTTTGTGATTCCTTTGTTATCAATGTTTTTAGTTGATATATAAAGATTCTTCCAACCGACTTTAGGTTTTTTTTATTCGTGTTTATTTATTCCTTAACTGATTATAAGTTGGTTATATGTTTATATGACCAATCTTTCATTGTTTATTATTGGATGGACGATTATATACATGATCATCTTCTCTACAATCGATCCTCGGGTCAATTTTTAGGGTTTATAACCATTTTTTTCTGGTTGGTCGACGATGTTGTATTGTAACCCTAAGTTGTGTGATGTTGAGCTAGGGTTACTGGGTCGTATGTAGTAAATATGTAGAGGGGTTTCTTGAGTCAGGGAGGGAAGGGTGTCAAACAGAAAACGGGTAAGAATGTTGTGACTACAACTACGAATAAGGGTAACAAAGAAGATCGCACTGCGAGTATTATAAACCTGGAACAAAACGTTGCTTTTCCTCCGTTGGAAACCACTGTTGGGAAACAATCATGGAGCCTATGAATGATGCGGATGATGGTTAAGTGGAAGTGAGCGAGGATGCAAACAATATGAGCAAAGAGAAACATATGAGCAATGAATCTGATCCCAAGTATGCAAACAATACTGCTTCTAAGGTAAATGTGAGTCGGAGATCATTCGCGAGTTTGGTTACAAAGGAGGTTGCTACTAGTAAGGTTAACTTTAGATCATTGGATATGGATAAGCCTACTAATGCTAAAGCTGAAGTGAAAATCCCGTTGGCTTCTGTTATGGAAGTTCATTCGAGGTTTGGGTTCAGCTTGTATGGGTATTTCGTGGGTAAAAGAGTAACATTCCCTGTTGTTGAGTACTATGTTAAGAATTTTTGGCAAAAGTATGGCATAGTTCGAATAATGATGAATGCTAAGGGCTTCTTTTTCTTCAAGTTTCCTTCGATTGAGGGTATGAATGGGTATTGGAAAATGGTCCTTGGTTTATTCAATATGTTCCTATCATTCTTAAGAAATGGATGCCTACTGCTAACTTATTAAAAAGAGACATGATTTCGGTTCCTATTTTAGGTCAAACTTCATGGATGCCTACTGCTAACTTATGAATGGGTATTGGAAAATATGAGGTTCTTCTCTTTCTACAACTTCCTCATCAACCTCTTCGACAGTATTTATAAGACCCCCATTTTTCGGATATAACTCATCAATCATTTCTGGAATATCTTCTGGCCTACCATCAAAGCATGTATCCTCATCCAAATTCACTGCACTATCTTATTGGAACAAGTCGTCATTAAAAAATGTCTCAACTTGTTTACGTTTCGAAGGCATAAAACCACCATAAGGGTCACAATCACTGTCTTCCATCAGATATAAGTAACTTAATGGATTGGATGAGGATGGTGGTACATCATTTTCACAATGCAGGAATCCTACTGACAAGGATTTAAAACATACGTTTTTAGAGGGTCATTTAAGCCCTAAATCATTACATTTTATATCCGTTATCGCTTAAAATCGTTCCTTTTCACATTTCGTGTCTTTGGAAGCAAATTGTCGAATCAAGTATATTTGGACGAAAAGGAGCGAAACATGAAAAACGACAAAGTCAAGAAATCAAGGTCATTTCTCAATCATAACAGAGCGTCTCAACTCCAGGCGGCGAATTCGTCGTCACATGGTCTTCTAAAATCTCTCAGCGACGACTCATAACTTATTTTGGTCTTAACACCGGCGCCGCGCCTTAACTCCAAGGCGCCACCGCACCTTTATCACCGACGACCAAGATCCTTCCAAGACGGCGTCCATAAGCAAGCCGACGGCGTCCACTACTTCTAACCGACGCCGTCCCAACGATGACTTGGTCAAAACGAAACCCCAATGGCGGCGATCGATCGGCGTCACCATCAGCGGCGCCGTCGCAGTGTAAAATCTATATATAGACTTCTAATTTTACGTATTTGGTGTGCATTATTTTGGAGAGCAAACCCTAGTTCATTCGAGGTCCGACTTGGGCGTTATTTTAAGGTTTCAAACCTCTTTATACTTAAAGATAAGTTTGTTTATCCAATATATCACCATGTTTCATTTATGTTTGATTGTTTGTTTGTGTTCTTGCTTATCTATTATGCGTAATTAAATTAATTAGTGTTTGCTTAGATCAATGAAACCTAGTTATTGATTATTGTTAGGTTGTCTCTTGTTCAATTGGTAGACGCTAGAATAAGGAAAACTTGCTTCTTCTTTAATTGTTGCGAGCTTGAACGTCCTAAATAGAAAAAAGCTTTAGAGTGCACTTAGGCCATCGTTGTGTTTATTGCTGTTTATTATCACCCAAAGCCAGTTCAGCTAACATTTGGACCATCTCGCGCATGAAGAAGCTCTCAGAATCAATTAGGTCAAAATGCTCAACCACAACACACTTATATACTCTGTGAGGTGGATTAGAAAACTCACAAGTATGGTGGATTTGAATAGTGAATAGGTTTGGGTACGCATCTGGAAGATAAAACAACGAAACAAAAAACCCACATAAAAAAATAGCCACAACATTATCATGAATCCAAGTAACATTTTTTACTTTCTAGATATACATGCATGGTCATTCGAAACAAAAGTATCAAAATAAATCGTACCATATACTATAGCAATATCCGAATTGGTGAACTCGTGGTTCTAATTTGCCGACCACCCATGTTGGATCTACTGTTAATTTGAGTGATTTGGACAATATGGAAGTTGGAAGCAAGGGTCCGATCGAGTTTGTGTGTAGGTGTGTTAAGTGGTAAAGAATGAAATAAGGAAAACTTTGTTGCAAAAATTTCCCTCAATACAAAGGTAGGTGTGCTAGTGGGGCTGTCAAGTGGATTTTATCGTGGGAAAGGTGAAGTGATGAAAATACCCTCACGTGAAACGCACGTGAGGACTACTTAACGGGTTTTAGTAACGATCTTTAGCAAAAAAGGAGGATTTAATGGCTCAAGGGCATTTCTTGCAAAAAAAAAACAAAACGGTTAGGGATACAGGTTGCATAATTTTTCGTTAAAGAACAATTTTCTCAAAAATGAACAAGTTTAAGGACATGTTTTGCAGTTTAGTCTATATATAAAGAGGAAAACCCATTTTTAAATGTTTTTAAAAATAAGTAATGTTGTTAAACTAAGGGTTAATGATTTGGAAATGCATTTAATTTGTCAATTTTTGTGGTTCCGTGTTGTATTTTTTTTTTGCTATTAAAACACAAAGTTTTCAAATTTTGATATTTATGTATATTTTGTGCATATAAAATAGCCATTTTATCTTTTAAAAATTGAAAAAAATAAATAGAAAATGATCACAAAATACAAACATAAATCAAAATTGGAGAGCTTTATGTTTTACGATCGCCCGTTTTGCGCAAATAATCATTTATTCGTTTTAAAAAAACAAGAAAAAGTGTCATTCCAACCTGTGGAAAAGATCAAAAGGTTGACCATGTAAATTGATGGTCTAATTTGTTGTTGATAACATTTGGTTGTTGGTAGGGTGGTAAAATGGGTGGGTCGGGTGGGCACGGCACGGGCTAAATGGTCACGAAGCTTAAACCAGGCGCGGTAAAGCAGGCGTGTTATACAAATCGCAATAAAAGACCTAAACGACGAAATAAATTTCTTAAACGTAATATTTTATTTATATTAAAAAAACTTAAATAGATTATATAAAAAAATATTTCTTTAAAACGATCATAATGTTCTACAATTGAGAAAAAAATATGTCCGTTAGTGCATTTAAGTTTTCAATTGCTATATGTGCCCATTTAAAAAAAGAAGGGCTAAATGTAGGGGTGTTCATCGGTTCGGTTATCGGGTTATTCGGTTCGGTTAGTTCGGTTAATTTTTTTTCTGGGTATAACCGAAAACCGAACCGAACCGAAATTAAATTTGATTCAACCGAACCGAAAACCGAACCAAATAACCGAAAAACGAACCCCTATAACCGAAAACCGAACCGAATAACCCGAATTACATAATTTTAATTATTATTTTATTTAATTATATGTATTTTTAGCACAAAATATTTTTTTCAAGCTTAAATCATGTTATATTTATACTAAAAAAGAGTTTTAGTGATTTTTTTTCATATATATACATAGAAAAAAGACTAAAATACACCGTTGGTCCCTAAACTTGTATCGGAGGATCGCGATGGGACGAACCACGCACTTTTCATCGCTACCGGTCCAAACAATACCCAATAAATGCCGATTCGTCCCTTGACCGAATTGGGACAACAAACCGAGGGTATTATAGACCATTCACTTTTTGACCCAAGCTTCAACCCAGGACCAATTGTGAGTATGGATATTAGCCGTTTCTTCCCGACACGCATTTAATTTCAGGAACAAATACACCCACCCAACAAACAACTTTGCCAATCACATAAAACCACATTATCCGAAAAGATAAACGCAAATCGAATCAAGAATATAAATCCTCATTTCGAACTCAAAGACCAACCCAACTTCCAACAAAACCATGTCGATCGATCGTTTTACCAACATGCCGGATGAAGTGATCACTAACATTTTGAATCGGTTGCCTTTGTTAGAAGCGGTGAGAACCTCTAGTTTAGCGAGAACCGGAGGTCTAAGTGGACTTTGCTCACCGATGTCATACTTGATGAGGATTTCTTTTATTATTTAACATACGAGTTTGATGGTAGGCTTGTTACTAGATTCTTAAATCGAACATGGGTCCAATAAGAAAGTTTGTCTTTGTTTGTAGAGCCAAGATCAATTATTGGAATAGACAACTTTCATTATGAACACATTCATGAGTGGCTCTTGTTTTGGTGACAATGGAGTTGAGGAGCCGATTATTACAACCGGTATGGTGACCCGATTCGTTCCCAACCCAACTTTACTCGCAGTGAGTTGAAACATCCGGTACTTCATGTTTGTGCTATGGCTACTTTGGAATATTTTCATGGCTATCCAAATCTCGAGCCTAGAATTGATTCATGTCAATTTTCTAAGCGGTACAGTTTGGGACTTTATTGCTAGTTGTCCCTCACTGAGTCTCTTAAAATGAATCGTCCTAGTACTAACGAGATGAGACTATGGGATATTGCAAAACTTGGGAATTTGAAGAAGTTACATTTGTCATTAGGTCGTTATAATGTTGTGACCACAATCACAACATCCGATATCTTTCACTTGACAAGACTTCAAAATCTTGAGACCCTTACATTGGATTTTGGTGATTGCACGGTAAGAACAATTTCGGTTTACAACTTATAATGTTATAGAGATGTATAACAAGAATGAAATTTAATCAGAAACTTCTTGTGGTTGATACATGAAGCTAATCCTAGGATGAAGGTGCCCTTTGTTTCCTCGATTAACCTTAAGTCGTCCGATGTCGATTTTGGGAATAGTGTTATGGTAGCATTCACCATTGGAATGATTCGGTCATCTCCGAATTTGAAAATCTTTGGATACGAGAGTAAGTGTAATGATGTAATGAATATGTATCAAATAAAACATTCCTAAATTGCCATGTTTGTGTATCTCAACACTATTTGATTTTTCAAATGCAAACACGCTTAGTGATCTACCTTTGCCCAATTTTTCCATTGTTGTAGATAGAAACACATTCGACCATGGGCGACTTCAGACGGTGGTGTTTCGAGCTTTTCCCGGATCGAGCATGAAATAACTTTAATAAAGTGTATACTTGCGTGTTCCGGTCGCTAAAGACAATCAATATCGAGGAAAGCGATAGAGTCATGATGGGAATGAAAATACCAGAACAACTGGGAGTTGGCTAGGAAGCTTGAAACTCCCCGAGCTTCCCCACACCGTGGTAGATTTCTTTGATTGGTTGTAGTTTAAGTTTGGGTTGAATACCCTTGGACAATTAATGTTTCAAAATAGTTTTAGTAATTTTGTACATGAATTGTTATATGGTTTAAAAAATTAGATTGTTCATATGTTGTTGTTTGTGCGTATTCTAGGTGATGAAAGTTTGACATTCGAAAGTCAAACTTTCATTTAGCATTTTATTTGATTGTAGCAAGTAAAGCGCATTTCAGTTTACTTTAGTTAGTCAATACTTGAAAATGTTGAATGGGTTAACGTGAGCGAGAGTTGTAATGTCGGAAGGATTGAAAACCTTTGGAACATTAAGTGCAAAAGTCATAATGGTATTTGAAGTTTGATGATGAGGATGGCTATTGGAATGTTCAATAATATATACAATGGTATTTGACTTTGTAAAGTCAATATTGCAAAACCATTACTAAATATTTGTTTTGGAGTGAATTGATAATTTGACATGTTTTAGAGTTTGACTTAACAAAGTCAAACTTCTAATGGTTTTACTAAGTTGGCAACTCGAGGGACCAATTGTGTATCCTAAAGTGAACATTGGGCGGAGTTTTAAGTGTGACAAATTGACAACGCAACCAACACAAATTCGGGGACCGAGTGTGAAAAAGGAAACTATTAAACCGTTCACCGTCTCTTACCGAGACGATATTAACTAGTGCACACCAAACGAGATACTCATCTACCACTTTTCCACACACACAACTTTCCAATGGCGATTTCCCATTTTAAACAAACTCATGGAGGTGGTGATTCGCCAAATCTTAATGATCGGATGGCTATCTGGTTTGAAGATGAGGTCGCCGAAGAAGGGATTCTAAGGAAGCTACTTCTTCGTCTTGCCAAGATCGAAGACAGGAATCATCAACCGTAGGGAGGCGATACAAGAGAATCAAGCTCGGGATCTCGTGGAATTGCGCTTGACTGTGTGGATGCTACGAACAAAATCCGGTCTAGGCATATTAAACCAACTTGCCCAACTCATACAGATTGTTGGTCAAACAGATGAAGGTATTCGGTTCAACCAAGAGTTTGTTAAGAAAATGGTGAACATAATGCTTGAATTTTGGTTTTCCATGGGGTAGATAAAGGCGTCTTTTAGGTGATAGTTTTGCTAAAAATGGTATGTAAATTAGATTTGATGTAGTTGGTTATGATGTTTAACAATTTATTAATGATAAAATATCATTTGGGTTATGTGTTGTTGAATCATTGTATTGTGATATGGGTTGTATTTTAGTGTTATTAGTATAAGCAAAACCAAACAGGCCCTTGTATCGCCAAAACCAAACAGCCCTTGTATCAAGAAAACTTTAATCAAGAGAACCAAACACCCCTTGTATCGCAAAAGCAAAGGCAATGGTTTAAAAAGATGTGGTGAAAATGCAAATACTTTGGCACTAAATCATAATGTATCAAATAAAACATCCGCTTGTATCGGCTAAACCAAACGACCCCTTTTATCGGCAAAAGTCATTACAAAAACCAAACACCCCGTGTCGGAAAAATTAGAAGCGGTGGTTTCAAAACACGGGTTCAAAAGGCAAACGCTTTAGCAAGAAACAACAATGTATTGACAATTGTGTATTGTAACATCTTGAATTTTGACTTACCAAAGTCAAACAAACTAATGAAAACCAACAAATTGTAACTTGGGTAAGTAAAACCTATTAAGATATGCAAACGATTTCAAACACAATTACTTAAATAAGATCACAAAATTTTATTCATCGATTTCAATAACTACAAATGTTTACTATCATCTAAACATACACTTACCTAGATCCCACAACTCTCCCTATCATCGTTTTCCTTCTTTTCCTTCCTTTCCTTAAGATATTTAAACAAAATTTCCGGTTTGTAATCCTTTCTCCCAAATCGTTAAACTTTGATATCAAGATGTCATCCTCTTCCTTCTCCTTCTTAACACCCAAACGCTTTTCATTTGCGATCTGCTTTCATCAACGAACTCAACAAACCCTTCCCTTATCGTTTTGTGCCATTATTGTTTTTCTTTTGCTTTGGGAAGAATGTGTGTTGATTGTATTTTAGGGTTCACTCTTGCTCGTTCATACATATATGGTTGAACGTTGGGTTACATTTTAACTAGCTTGGGTCAAAAAGTGAATGGTCTATAATACCCTCGGTTTGACCGTCCCATTCGGTCAAGAGACGAATCGGCATTTAATGGATCTTGTTTGGACCGGTGGCGATGAAAAGTCGTGGTTCGTCCCATCGCGATCCTCCAATACAAGTTTAGGGACCAACGGTGTATTTTAGTCTAGAAAAATATATATTTTATATGAATTCGGTTTCGGTTCGGTTTTCGGTTTTCATTCTAACCATATCCAACCCGATAACCAAATATTTAGTTCGGTTGGTTCGGTTTAACTAATTGGTTCGATCACAAATTCGGTTCGATTATTTTCGGTTCGATTCGGTTTTGGTTTTGATTATTGTGGATATTACCCAAACCGTGAACACACTAATTAAATATCTTAAATCTTTTAAAAATTTGATCATATAGCAAATCTTTTCTTTTAGCACATTTTGCCCCTCTGGTTGTTGTGAAGTTTACCGAACAATAATTCTATTGAAAAGTAATATAAAGTATAAAATAATTAGCGGGAAGTGATCAACACAAAGTGGGCCCATGAAATAGAAAAAGCAAAGCCGCGTGGACAATATATAGGTAGTTAAAAGTCAGTCACCCAAAGTTTGAATTTTCGTTATTCAATCAAAAAACGAATTTACACGTGTCAGCATCTCATAAGACGTGTCTCCATGTAATGTATGACTATTTAAAAATGATGTTACATTAGTTTTAACGTTCATCACACGATAACTGATTTTGCACGACTCAACCTAAGGTACACACACTTTACGTGTTGATTTTCACTTTTTTTTTTTTTTTTTTTTGTTCGTTAAATTTTAATTTATTTGTAATATGTAATGATTTCAATCATTTATAGCTATGTTATGAAACACAAATTTTATTATGTTGAATTGGAATAATTAATGGTTTTTGAATATTATGTTGATTATGAATTTATATTATGGAAGATGTTAGTTTGATCATGATCTATATGACATGTTTGTGTGTTTTGAGCTTGGAAATTAGCAGAAAGTTAAATTGTGGTAACGAATAAGGCGAGTAAAATTTTGGAATATTGATGTGACAAAAAATGTTATTGCATAGTTTTCGGTTTTTGGCCATATGGTTTGTTGTTACTATTTTCATCATAATTCGTATATACAAATCGTTGTTTCCATGGTAGCCATTAAGTGGCGTGGTCCACCGTTTGTTTGCAATGACAAACCAGCCCGGATAACAGGATTAACTCATTTATGGCCATCTGTTATTGTAGTTCAAGTAGAGGTTGTTGGTTCAAGCCTCGCTGGAGGCCTTTGTGAGATATGAGGTATAGGGTGTGAAAACATTTGTCGTTCAGGAAAAAAAAGAAAAAAACTAAGAAGAGTAAATAGTTGATGCAAGACACTTGTAATTAATTTTAGCATGGTAGCTCTTCTGCCCTGAGTTTGTAGAAACGATATACTATATAAAACTGAGTTGAAGTGCTCATGAAAAATATGGATTTTGCATGGTCTACATAATAGACTTGTGATTTTGTTTTGGAGTTCCCGTATCTTTGTTACGTTTGTAGGACAAAAGTTATGCAATACCTCATGAATATTTTTACTGATTTAGATCGTGTGTATTCTTACTCCGCACTTTATTGTAAGATGTTACCCTGCAAATTAGTACTTTTATCTTTCTTGTTACACAAGCTAAGGTTAATCCTTTGTGTCTGGAAGGTCACGTGGTTAAGGTCAACGTACTTGCAAAATGCTAAGCGAAGACTGTATTCAATAAGTTGCCTCTCACTATAAGTTAAGGCAAAGGAATGTTTGGTGCACCAGGAGGTCTTTTTTTCTTCTCATACGGTCATACAGTTAGACATCTGTTATGTGGCGTACGCCAAGTACTTTTCTGTTCCTGTTTGCTATTTTTTGTTAGCATCTTAGTTGATTTTCACGGCCATGGTTGTTGTTTCATGCAATTCCTTATTTGACCTTTCCTGTATGCAAATCGTTAACTTCTGATTATGATACGTATTTTCCTTTGCGTGAGAACAGAAAGCAATGAGATTATTGATAATAGCTTCAATTCGATAAAATAATCAAGTCAGTAAAATGGGAGGCTGCTGCTGTTCTTCAAATCGAGTAGAATGGAGCCATTCATCCCAATTGTATCATGTTAGTGCTTTTTATGTACCTGCGTATTCAGTTTTTATTTTGTATTTTCCACTTAAGCTCCAAGTTCTTGTTGATAGCGTACTGTATTGAATTGCCGCATAATGTGAAATCGCAGCTTTATAGGTTCAGTTTTGATAGAAACTATAGTTTCTTGTTTTGTAAGCAATTTGAGTTAAATGCACCTTATGCAGTATCCAGTAGTATCTGAGGAGCACCAGCCGTTATCATCCCGCAATGGTGCAGCTTCTGCTTTTCCTGTTGGACTTTTGGTTGACACAAACCTAGATACTTCTATACCAGACACTTACAGGCTCCCACCAGCACCTTTACCTTATGATTCTAACGTCGGAAATCCTCAAGGTCCTGAAGTCGTTGGAGAAATAAAAGTCAGTATTAGTGGTGATAATGTGGCTAATGAAGCCAAGGATTCTGATTGCAAAGGAAGTTTTGAACTTATCGCAACAGAAGATGTTGATGCTGAGATTGAGGAAATTAAGAAATCAAACACTACTTTTATTGCCCCGGAGGAGTGTCCTACGTGTTTTGAAGGTTAGTAATGAGTGCTTAATCAAGGTCTTTAGATTTTTATAAGTATTAGTTTCTGTTGCTTTGAGATGATGGAAGCACTTAACCCTTTCTTACTGTGCAGAGTATGATGAAGAAAATCCGAAAATAATCACCAAATGTGAACATCATTTTCACTTGTCGTGCATTCTAGAATGGATGGAAAGAAGTGATACTTGCCCTGTGTGTGATCAGGTTGGCCTAAATTCTTTCTTGTTCAATCCATGGTGTGAAATTGCAACCATTGTTTGGCTATCTGAAGAAACTTTGAATACTATTATGCAAACATCAATTATATGAAACTGTGGGTCCGAATCAATATGGTTTGTTTATATGGAAAAATAATGATAATGGGCAAGATAGATAGTTATTCCTAATACTTGCAAAAGGAAAATGTTGTAATCTTCACGAAACATCCGAAGAGGAAAGTGTGCAATTCCAACAAATACACTGACTCGGAAGTATGTGCATAAATATTTGCAAACATGTGTCATTTGCAGCTGCTTAATATCGGCTGCTTGTTAACTCTTAACAACACTTGTCCAATGCGACTACGAACTTTTCATTTATATGCAGACATGCAGTTAGTTCGCAGTTAGTCTCATCAGATTAGCTATAAAATTTAAAATATATCTGTTTTGCCTTAATTTTGTTCCTCTAATCTATACATCTTTCCTGCTTTTGGCATTAGTCCTAGCCCTTGACATCTTGCACCTCTTATTTGAAATTTTATTGTGACTGAGAAAACATGTGAGGCCTGCTAAGTGCAGTCGTGCAGACATTTTATATTGTTATTATTAGTACTAATTTCTTTTTTTCTACGATCTAGGAAATGGAACTCAACATCCCAATCGATGACTAGCTGTGGAACTATCGAACAGACTGTAAAAGGTAACTGATGCTTTGGGCGTTTGGGACACCTTATGGTGGTGAAGTGGTGCTAGCATTAGTATCGAAACATAGTTAGGTCTCTCATAATTTCTTCTTTTCTTTTCCTTATTTGAATGCATAGTGTCATTGTTCATTCCATTGGTAATACAAATACATAATACAAACTTGATGTTAGACATGTAGATTAGACTCCTTAAAATTTTGCCTTTTATATAGAAACTTTGATGGATTGATTCATTTGCAGAATTATAGTTTGTACAGTGTTATTTATTTTGTTAACAAAATATATTTGGGGATGTAATGTGTTGACATAAGTTGGTTTTACTATGATCCAAAGAACATGGCTATAACGGTGCCATAGCACCATAAAACCAATGGCGAAAGTGCTATAATGCACCATACCTACGCCACAATATAAAATTATAAACAATATTAGTTGCTAACTGTTTAAATTAGCAACCTTGATTTGCTTACACACAAGTTTAAAACATAACAAAAGAACTATGTACCTAGAATTATGGATTTGTCACAATCTTCTGTTATTCATTTATGGGGTGAATGCATATACAGTTACCAACTCTAATTGCTAAACGTTTACTGCTTCGAGGCTAGTGGAGTTTGAAATAAACTGTTTGTACCATTTTGCCGACGATTTTGGTGTCCTCTTGAGGGTTATATAATCAACATGGTAAAGCCCGAATCGTATTGTGTATCCAGATAGCCACTCAAAGTTGTCAAGCAATGACCAAGCTATGTAACCTCTAACATCAGCTCCTTTCCTGAACAAGCGAGATACATCATAAGATCTCCGTGCGAAATTTTCATATCAATTTTGGAACAATAACAACCAGAAAACCACCTTTCTCTGTGAATTAAGATTAAATTAAGCTACTTGGGACTTAATTAAATACTAGTACATGGCTCAACAAATCGCGGTGACCAACATACACTTCTTTGTACGATTTCAAGAATAAAGTTTATTAAATTTTTTAAGCGACAATTATGATCTATAAGACATATTTAACACCAATTAAAACTTTTTCAAAGAAGCAATTTAGGATGCCGGAAGTCTTAATTAGAAAGATACTTTAATTCACTTTCTACCCGTTTGCGTCTCATTTATAATTAAATTAGTCAGAAAGTGGCACACCTACATTCCCCCAGTCTTAATAACAAGAGTGCAGACTCAACTGTTTGCATTTGTTATGGCACAAAACACACTTGTGTTAGCTAGATACCTTATTGCAGAAACTAGGGCATCTAAATAGCTCTTCATGTATTCTACTCGTTTATCATCATTGAGGAAATTCTCGATGCTTGAATTAGGTGCGTTAATTACGCCAAAACCTGCAAATTTTACAAAATTTATCAGTTAGAGGATTAACAAATATACGAATGGGTCATTGTGGATCCCACATCCTCATACATGTTCACACAAGGTGATACTGAATCATATATGTTGTGAACTCGCCATTCTCTGTGATATACATTGGTGTATTATTGTATCTGTGCTTGAGATAAGTCACCATCTTCTCCATTCCTTCTGGATATACATTAAGCCAATCCACTGCAGTCTGCATAGTATACAGGCAGTTAATTCATAGTTAAAGATTACCTATATGGCTATATGTCATATGGCTATATGTCCATAATAATTTACAGAGGTAACAATTTGAAGCCCGTCCAGCCTTTTAGCTCGTAAATGAATAATTTGTTCACCTTTTCAAAAGAAAATTAACACATAAAATCATTTAGAAAAACAAATAAAGCGGGTGTATGAAGGATTTTATACCGATTCTCCTATTGGAACATTGTTCTTAATTGCAGTTCTGAGAAAATAACCCTCTGTCATGGAAACACCAGGTCCTCCTTGTTCACATGTCGAGTGTAAACAGTCTTTTGCATAGAAACTTGTATAATGGTTGATGCCAATGAAGTCTAATCCATTCTTTAGCTTCCCGAAAGAATCATTATGGAAGTCGGGTAATAAAGAACCTAGAATATCCTTCATTTCATCCGGGTAATTTCCAAATATGATGGGGTCCAGGAACCTAGGCAACAAATTCAATATATTATGATCAGAATGAACATCAGAAGATACAAATGCAATTGTGGACTTACCAATTCAAGAAGAAAGACAGAGCTCTTTGAGCAGCTAGTCTGTCTTGTGTGGAGTTGCTTATGGGTTCATACCATATAGCATTCATAACAATCCCAATACTACCATTTTGTTTCCCCTGAAAGCCAGTAAATATCGGTTATAATCTTTATAAATAAGTCTGGTTATTTCATAAGCAAATAAGTAGTTTGGATGAAACAAACTGCTTCTACGTATGTGTTTAGTTTGGGGCAAATTAGGGAGTCTTCATTAAGCAAGCTTGCTTATTTCAGCTAATATTGATATCACGTACCATTTTCTACTCAAACTTAATCTCAAACCCTTGAATAAATGGCTGAATTCATGTGATTTACTTTTTCAGATTTACCGAGATACGTAGCATACTTTATTAATTGTCAGTATCGCTAAATAGTTTCAAATACTTGTCAATATCGCTAATATGGCTGTTATTACTGGTTATTTTTTACTAAAATACCTTTATCTTTTTCCCATTTGAAATTGTTCTTGAAGGGTATTTTAGTAAAATCACATGGAAAGTTAGCTATATTGACAAGTATTTGAATAATATTTTGGCGATACTCACAATTAATAAAGTATGTTAAGTATTTCGGTGAATCTGAAAGAGTAACTTACGTGAATTCAGCCTTCACCAGCATAAGTTAAACACGTATTCAAACGATATTACGTGAACCGATGCTTATGTGCTTCTGGTTATAAACAGAAGCATAAGCTAAACAAATAAGCAATCTAAAACACCCTCTTGGTCTCTTATATATGCATGGGAGGTTACTGTAATATATCAGGATAGGATATGTTGGAGTACCTGATATTTGGTCCTATAAACGTCAACAGCTGCAGCATGGGATAGGATCATATTATGAGCTGCAATAAATGGTTCTCTCTCAGAATCACCAGAGGTACAATTCCCAAAAGAACCAGAGCACCTAGCTGGTGGATAAATCCCTGATCTATAACCACGAACCGCAACAATATTTGGTTCATTTAAAGTCACCCAGTACTTGACTCTGTCCCCGTAGTATTTGAAACATATAGATGCATAGTATGCAAAATCTTGCCTGTAAAATAGAAATCAATGTTTCATAATTTGCATTCAAATAACTTAAAGGGGAGAATTAAGATGAGAGAAAAAAGAAGGGCTAATGGTCTATAAAAAATCATCTATCTTGTCACTTTTTACTATTGTAAGCACTCAGATTTTAATTTTCTTATAAAATTTAAAAAGTCCATTAATCTTCGTATTATATGTATCATGACGGAAATTGTTTGATGTGGCATCATTTAATTACATAAAACCCGTTATAGTTATATCTTAAAAGAACCCGTTATAACATACTATCAGTTAAATTAAACCCCCTTTTTAATCAAACACCCATTTTCATCTAGCACCTCACCATCAAAACCCCTCCCCTCATCCACTATCACCATCATCATCATAACTTAATAATGTCCAAAAATCTTCATCTATATATTCAACTCTTCATCAATCTTCAACTAATATTCAACTCTTTGTGTATTTTGTGTGTGCTTTTGTGAGTAAAAGAGAATGTTTCGATATTAGTTTTGCAGTATGTTAGTAGTAAACATAAATGTAGATTAGGGATTTAAGTGTACGTTTGTAATTAGATTAGGTGTTAGACTTAAGTGTTTAGCCTGCCTTGCAAAGCAAGGAAGGCCGGTTCATGTATAAGGGTCGGTTGAAGATTCCTAAACCGACTACTACATGGTTTTTACCCTCATCTCTATAAATAGAGATGAGGGGATAGTAGTTTAACATTCTTCTTGTAAAAGCTTTATTGGTGATTAATAAAGGGTTCGTTGAGGGTATAACATCTAGCTTTCCGCGATCGAACTTGTGGTTTGTTGTTGAGGTTTTCCAACAAGTGGTATCAAGAGCCGTGGTTATTGTGGTCTTGAAGTTCGAGTGCTAGTTCGTGGTTTCGAGTTACTCCGAGGTGCCAATTTCGTTCGAAATTCGGGTTATCTGAGTTGCAGGTTTATCTAAACGAAGAAGACGAAGGTGACGTGGGGGTTTTAGAGGGTGTTTGGGATTGCGTTTTGTACCAACTTATCTACTTATTGTGTTTCAAACTTGGAGATAATCTAAAATGAAGTGTCTGGAAAGCAAAATTGATAATCACTTATTTACGTTTCAAAAGGCCCAAAACGTGGTTTTAAAAAAGTGAGATGGGACATGCTTTTTGAAAACGCAAAGCTATAGTAAAGCAATAAAGCATGTGATAATATTTAAAGCTTTTGACAATTTACAATAACACCCTCGATTTATAATATATTCTCAATTTTAAATGTCTCTTTTGGTCATTTTGCATGTTAGCTTTTTATAATAACACTCCAAACAACATAAGCAAATCCAAACACTATATTTCAAAACCACGTTTTGCAACAGCTCATTATCTAATTATTCATTTTCAAAATGCATAATCTATTTTTAATAAGCAATCCCAAACACCCCCTAATAGAAAGAGGAAAAAAAAAGCTATCGGTTGTTTTTATTTATATATATCCCATGTGAAGAAAGACCACAAGATGGAAAGGTTTAACTTTTTTTTTTTTTTTTTTTTTATTTTTTAAAGGTTTATAAAAAGTCAACGTTGGTTTATTAGACTTTATAAGTGTTCGTTAAAAAAATATTCGAACAAAGTGAAGGGTTTTCTTGTTGCGGATTTTTTCTTGTGGTTCAAGTTTCAATTGTGATTTGGTTTGGTTTCAGGTTAACGATCGAGCTTTGCTTGTTTGAGATCGATGGTTTAGGGTTGTTCTAATTAATTCGATTTGCTAGAAGGGTTTATAACAACAAGGGGTATATTGCACACGACTTGTGAGGCTTGTCGGTAAAGTTAGTTAAGAAACAACTGGACAAGGTTTTTAGCAAGGTATAAGAAGAATGGCTAGTACTAAAATAGGTTTGACATCAAAAATTTGATGGGAAGAATGACTTCGGGTTATGGCAAATAAAGATGTGTACTTTAATGGTACAACAGGGATGTGATGCTGCATTTGAGACATTACCCGCAAACATAGAAGCGGGTGAAAAGGCTGCTTTGATGAAGAAGGCATACAATACCTTGATTCTATGCTAGGGAGACCGGGTTTTACTAGAAGTTACCAAGGAAACAACTTCTGCAGAAATTTGGACAAAGTTGACTAGTCTGTATATGACTAAGCCCTTAGCAAACATACTATATTTGAAGAAGAAGTTGTACACGTGCTATATGAGTCCAGGTACGAAACTGGGTGATCATATAGATGAGATTAATAAGTTGATAATTGATTTGGTGAATATTGATATCGAGATTGAGGATGAGGATTAGACACTTATGTTACTTATGTCGTTGCCATCGTCTTTTGAAAACATTGTGGAGGTATTGTTGTATGGGAGAGAATCCAGACAATGAAAGATGTTCTGGCGACTCTGAATTCAAGGGAGTTGAAGAAAAGAACTGAAGGCACAAAGGAAGAAACTAGTGATAAGTTCTATATAAGAGGAATGTCGGATCATTCAAGGAAAGCTCATTGTGGTAGAAGTTCGAGGTTTAGTCAAGGGGTGAAACTGGTAAACTCAAGTGCTTCATATGTCATTAGAGAGTCATCTGAAGAGAGACTGTACAATGAAGAAGTCAAGTGGGTTCTTCAAGAAGGGTAAGCATGATCAGGATTCTGATTCTGATTCTTCTAATGACGACGTGAGTGCCTACTTTGGAGAAGCCTTGGTGGTACTCTGGAATGATGAGATGACTGAATTGGTAATGGATTCAGGTGGGTCTTATCATATGACACCTAAGAGGGATTTCTTGTATGATTTCAAGGATATTCGTGGTGGTTCGGTTCAGTTAGGTGATAGCAGGACATGCACTATCAGAGGGAAAGGAAAAGTGAAGATACAGTTGCATGATGGTTCAAGATTTATACCGGAAGATGTCAGGTATGTTCCAGGGTTAAGAAGAAGTTTGATTCATAGTCACATGGAACGAGGATCGTTCCGGTCCGGGATCGCGGATCGGGATCATGGTTCGCTAGGCACCTAAAATTCGGTTCGATGGGGGTAGGTTCATTTGGGATCGCTTCGATACGATGTACCAAGTAAGGTGGTAAGATGTACCCATGTAGCCATTAATTTATATCCAAACATTCATAATATAATACCTATCATATTCTCATAATTCATTCAAAAAAGCATATTATAAAAGTTTTATCAGCGATATAACTTAGAAAAGCATAATCAAGATCCAAAAGACAATAAAAATATGAAAAACTAAATTTTAAACTTAGTCCGGCTTTTAGCTCAGCTACATTACTTTAAAAAGCACATTAACTTAAAAAATATGAAAAACTAGTTTTATCCGCAACATAACTTAAACAAACATAATCGAATATAACTGGAACGTGAATCGGTTTTAATTGGAACGTGAATCGAAAATAACTGGAACGCGAATTGCTCTGTCCCGATTCAAAAACAATTAACTTCTGGAACGCTATTTTCATCGATCCAATTCGCGATCCCGGTCGATCAGGATCGATTTCGTACCATGTTTTGGATCGAACGAACTGGATCGCAATTCATGGCTACTGTAGCGAATTATGTGACTATGGTTTGATTTCATTAGGTACTATTGAAAAAAAGGGCTATACTATGAAGATGTAGATGGGTAGAGTCAAGGTGATCAAAGGTTGTCGGGTTATGATGACCGGGATCAGGGGAAACAACTGTGTATATAATCTTGAAGAAAAAGTGATGACTTTTGGTGTACAAAAGCAAGGAGGTTTAAAACAAGTTGGATTCAAGCAACTTGGTCATAAGCAAGTTGGGTTCAAACAACTTGGTCATAAACAAGTTGGGTCATGGTGTTAAAACAGGAGTCCATGTTGACGTGTTTGGTTTGAGGTGGAACTGTAGGGAGCTCAAGGGAATCGTGAAGCTAAGGTTTTTCAAGTTAATAACGATGATGTTGTAGTGGCTCAAAGCCAGTTGGAGGATAAAAAGTTAGAGAAAATACAAATACGGCCTGCTTGGTAAAGGAGCAGGAGAAGGTACACCTTGGTATAAAGGTGTGGGCAGACATTACGGTAACTTGTTGGGTTCAGTAAATACCCAAACCCATTAATCTAGGATTTGAATAGAAAATAACCTAAGTGTTTAATCCGTTAAACACTATCGTGTCATTGAGTGCATAGTCTCTCGAGAGCCATCTTGAGATACTCGGTATGAGGCGAAGAAGAAGCCTCTCCACTCGGCAAGGCGGAACTTAATGGGTGAAGACTAAGTCAAGAAGAAGATGGTGGATTCGGTGAGTGATGACAATAACTCACTGAATCCTAAGACTCTCTCCAACTGTTATGCATCGAAGACAAACGAAGGAAGAGGCGAAGGCTTTGAAGGCGAAGAATGAGCGGGACTAGGCGGGAAAAGTTTACCCAGATAAAACTAAGTCCCCAAGTGCTTTACCCGGATAAAACTAAGTCCCTATCTACTAAAGCCATATCTTCCCATTTATAGTAAGCGGCGATACTAAAGGATTCTCTGTTAAGGAAAGAAGCTTACGCCGACCGCTATAGCAAAGTAAGCGATGTCGAATATATCTATATTCGTGATTCTGTGATCAATGTGTTGTCTTCTAGGATAAAGTTAAAATCATACTTGTATAAATAGCATAAGAGAATGTGTGAAAAGTTTAAGCTTGTGAATTGTAAAACACACATACACACAAGCCAACTTTTCACTCTTCCAAGTACAACTTTATCCTTGAGCTAGCTCGGAGGGTTCTAAGAGTTGTGCTCGGACTTAGCCCGAGCTTAGAGAGAGTCACCCAAACTTTGTCATTTCAATCCCAAGTACTATTCCGCAAGTACTTGGGTAGCGTATTCTTTGATTTATTTCTAATAAGAATATGATGTTGAAAATTACTAAGTGTGTTTTACTTACGTTAATTTCGGTCATTATTCACTATTAAATTGTTTTAAGTACTTAATTGTTTTTAAACTATAGTGAATAGGGAACAACAAGTGGTATCGAGCAAGGTGATTATAAAACCTTTTAAGCCGCTCTAATAAGTTTTTAAATCAGATTCCTATGCACGAAATTGATGTACCCCAACTAGTTGTGACAACCCGTACTTTCGTGTCATTTCTCGACACCGTTCATGTCTCATTATTTCAACATTTTAGTAAACTTGGTTTACTTGTTTCAAATCGCGTAACCTTGGAGGTTTAGCGGCGAATTCATGATCATGACATCACGTACATTTCATATGGACTATGATTAGTCTACATTTCATTGACATCATGTGCATTTCATTAGTGCATTCACGACATCTCATTTCACCCTTCATACGCGTGATTTTTATTTAATAATTTTTATCGCGTGAGTTTTATTTTGATTATTTAACCCGTTACTTTCAAAAATGATCCGAGGTATTTTTAAACTCACATTTAGTTCATAAAAACTATATTTTTAGTTTTCCTAGTGTTTCACATTTATTTGGTACTTAAATAGTTAAAGTTTAATTATTACGTCGTTTTCTTAAAAATTTTACGATAATTATTTTATCACCCGATTTTCACAAGGAAAGTATTTTTACAATTTTTATCACCCCATTACAATCTATTTTGAGCTATTAAAAACTTACTTGTACCAAAATTTCACCATCTACCTTTACATTCATTTAACTTACATTTTTCTTTACAAGACTTACAATTAATTACACAAATATACAAGTTGCAAAGTTTTAAAAAAAAAAAATATATAAATTGAGAGACAACCTCCCCTAGAAACCGGCCTAGGGGAGGGCTTGCATTTATTTGATGTATGGTTCATGTTTTGTTAATAATGCACTTCATTTACTAAAGTCTTCTACCTCAAGATATTTCACACACATTTACATATTATCAAAGTGTGAAATAAAATTTTCCTCTCCTCTTTTGCTCCATCAAAAACCGGCCTCATCAACAAAACAAAGGGATCAAGAAAATTTTGCAACTTCAAGTGTTTTAACAACCTAGATCATATCCTTTTCATGGTTTTGAAATAAAAACCAAGGATATTTAAGATAAACCTTTGTTACCTACACCTCTTCATTTTCACTTGTAAGCATATTCTCATCATTTTTATGTTTCCTTATAATTTTCATATGCTTCTTATCATTTTTGAAGCTCATATGCATGTATTGTGATTTATACCATTTATTTCATGATTTTAAGGTTTTATATACTTATTAGTCATCCTATAATTATTCCCAAGTTATTCTTTGGTCTTGATGGTGATTAGGAACCCATGACACCCTAAGAAGGTGTATGGTAGGATTAGATTAGCTTTGGAGTTGATTTGAAGGGATTAGAATAGGTTTTGTCCGAGAAAAACTATTTTCGTAAACTATATATTACGTTCTGTCCTTAAAACGAAATTCTGGAAAAACCCACTGATGGTACGACCTTTTGGCCTTGATAATTAGAAAATATACTTTAAAACGAATCCGTGGCCGCTTGAACGGATAAAAACGGAGTTATAACGAAGCCGTGGTGAATTTTTAAAGTTTTACGACGAAAAGTATTATTTTCTAAAAACTCAGCTTGCGGTTTTAGTGTTTTCGGGTCAAAAGCGAGCCTTAAGCTTCACAAATTATTTCGACTAGTCAAAAATATATTAGTTTACTTGATACGAAGCTAAGAACATATTTTACGTGAAAGCGGTTTAAACGACAAATATATGGCGTTTTCATAAAGTTGCCGTAAGTATTATTTTCCGAAAATTATATTATTTCTACGTTACAAGCATTTCATTAGCTATATCGTCCATGTTTGCGGCAGTTTTTAACTATGATGCAAAACTTTTTATAACGAAGTGTCTTCTAGTAAAATCAAGTTCATCGGCCATATTTTTCAAAACAAAAAGCCGTTTGTCAAGCGGAGTCATAATAAATTATTTGCGGATGTTCAAACATTGGCCGAAACTCATTTTTTTTTTGCACACAATTAGCAAAAATCACCAACTTTAACCCTTGGTATCTTTATGATCGAGACCTTTTGGACGAAAACTCCTGAACTGAAACTTTTAGATATCGATACAAACTTTCCAAAACCGTCGAGTTCGTTCTCTAACGATTGACGTACACCGTTTTACGGCTAGTTTTCCAAAGCCATTTTTGTTAATTTCAAGAAAATTCCGACGACATAGTTTTGCGACGAAAAGTGATAATTTCACCAAAAATCATTATAAAACCATTGTAGGATGACATTTTGACATAAAAACATGTAAAGTCATTTTTGATGGGTCAAGACGTCAAAAGAATATTTTTCGACGACGAGTAATATTTTCAAAACCCGTAAATGGTATAAATAACATACGAAGTGCATGCATAACATTACATTGCAACTCATTACATATCATATCATTCGTAATAGGTCATTTACTCAGATTCACGCTATACCTCGGTGTATCCACTTTTGCCATCGCATTATTGTCCATGTGAGTTTTCATAGCCCCCCCACTTTTATCGTTTTGAATTACTTTTGGGGAGATACATGCTCAAACTGTTTTCATTTACTTTCACAAGTACATTAACTTTTATGGATTACCGTGAGTTCCATAGCCCCTACCTTTACTTGCTTTCATAAATGTTTTGGGGAGATACATGCTCATCATCTTTTATGACATTCATATCTATTTGCAAACTACATGCTTCAATCGAACTTAATGTTTAGTCATATCTTATATCATACATCATTGTCTTTGAATGTCTTGGGATTATCATTGTCTTTGAATGTCTTGGGATTATCATTGTCTTTGAATGTCTTGGGATTATCATTGTCTTTGAATGTCTTGGGATTATCATTGGATGAATGTCTTGGGATTAACATTGTCTTGAATGTCTTGGGATTATCATTGTCTTTGAATGTCTTGGGATTATCATTGACTATACATATCTTGGCAATGGGTTGTGAACACACAAAGTTGCAAGTTTTGTATGGGCGGGACTTGGGCCGAGTGGATTCACAATGCCTTTCTTTGCATAAACGATTTCTAAAGGCTTTACATTTCAAAACAAACTCTATGAACTCACTCAACCTTTGTGTTGACACTTTTAGCATGTTTTATCTCGGTATCTAAGGCATTCACTTCATGGCATGCATTTGGACACATCATGGAGTCGTGGTGACGACGCGTCTCACTGGGTTTTACGTGCTTTAAAACATCGTTTGAATTGTAACAAACTTATTTCCGCACATGTTGATTTACATTTGGGACCTACTTTGTAAACTCGATTATTTTATTAAATCAAGCGATGTATTTTCCAAACGACACTTTAGGTCGTTCAATATAACTGTGATTATGATGCTATGACGATCAATCCCGAAATTCCATTCACGCGCAAAATGTAATTTGGGGTGTGACAGATTGGCATCGAGCTTCATTATAGAGAACTAGGTTGCATCATTGACCCTAGACTATAACTACATTATCATAGCATCTCATCATTTCATCACAAGTGCATGTTCACTTTGCGTGCGATTTATACGTACATTTTTCGAGTTATTTACTTTCATTTCAAAACGATTGTCACATGGATGCCCTTATATGCCCATTCCATTATTTTTTTTCCCATACTCTAACATGGAGAATTCCTTGTCATTCCCTATCACAATTTTTATATCAATTGACTCATCACCGATAACGTCGAATACCGAGATAAACCTTTATATAGGGCGAAGTCACTCTCACTCCTTTGTTTCACTACTAACATGTCGAGTTACACGTTATTCACACATTAAGCCACTAAACCACCATACATTTGAAGCACTTACAACACCTCATAACCTATCTTTTCGGAAACTGTCGATCATTTTGAAAAATAACTTCAAACTTATCGTTTCTTATCACATTTCTTTGAAGCGCTTATTACTAACATCGGATTTTGCTCGCCTCACATTTCCTCTTGTTTTGAAGAAGATATGGCATCAAGAAAGCTACAGTTGAGATGACCCAAAGAATTCGAAGTTAGTAAATGATAGCATTGCTAATGCATTAAGAGTCGAAAGGAAACGATGGGCTGCTGCTTTCTGAGGCTGTCACGCTGCTGAGCCGCTAGTCTAGCTGCTACTACTTGGTAATGCCGGAGGATCGGGGGTTAAGAAATGCTCGTACAAAGATTTCAAAAGTCTTGAACCCACTAAGTTCCGAGGTACCGAGGAGCAACAAAGAATGATTAGATGGTTTGAAAAGTTGGAATCGGTATTCTTGCTTTGTAACCGTCCGGATGATGATGAGGTTAAGTTTGCTACGAGTACTTTACTCGATGGAGCATTGTCTTGGTGGAATTCATACGCCCAACCGATTGGTATGGAGAATGCTTTCAAGCTCACGTGGAATGAATTCAAAGGCTTGGTGACTAAGAAGTTTTGTCCTCGAATGGAAATCAAAAAGTTGGAGACGGAGTTCTATGAATTAGTAACCATTGGGTATGATATTGACACATACATTCGGAGATTCCAAGAATTGGCAGTGTTATGCCCATCCATGGTTTCGATAATGAGAAGTTGCTAGAGGCTTTCATCGGGGACTTCCGAAATTATTCAAGGCGATGTGACTTCGTTCGACCCGCAAACGATTGAGGAAGCTATTCGATTGACTCAAAAGCTAATGGCCCAAGTAGTGAAGAGAGGCAAGTACACCACCACCAACCAAAACAACAACAACCCCAACAACCGCAACAACAACAACTACAATAACCAAAACAATGACAACAACAACCGATAACCCAATCAACCACAACAAAAGGAAATGGGAAAGCGACCAAGGAGATGGTAACAACAACAACCAAAACCGCAACACCAACCGTCATCAACAACAAAATAGAGGGCAAGCGGGAATTGTTTATGTCATTGCACCAATGAGAGGTAGAGGTATCTTGGAACACACCCACTATGTAATCGATGTAATTTTCATCACTGGTCCTTGCCACGCCAAGTGCCACAAATGCAAAACACCGGACATCTAGCCGGGATTGTAAAGGTAAAGCCGTAGTCACATGCTTGGATGTGGGGAACAAGGACACTATCGGAATCAATGTCCTCAAAACCAAGGTCAACCAGTTGAAGGTGTTCATGGAATGTATATATGTTGGAAGGAGGAGGAGGAGCTCGTCAAGGTATCAACGACGGAAGACTGAAGAAGTTCGGGAACTAACAGTCTTATTTCTTTTCATGTGCTATGTCGTACTAAGTTTATGTTTTCCATCGTATCCGAATCTTTATAACTTAACGATGTACTACTTTTGCTAAACTACCCATTGTAAAATATTCTCATCTATCGTACTTTATTTTCTTTCCGATTTGTTATCATTTACGTGGGTCTTTATTCTTGTTACTTTAACTATCATTTTAACGACACATCTCCATGTCTTCTCTCCTCGATGTTCATCACAATTTTAACATCGATTGACTCAACACCAAACAACATATGAGTCGATTAGTCCAAGCATTGCATAGTTACTCCTAAATTATACATAGCCCGATCACCTATGTCTAATTCGGGAAGAATCATGCAATGAAGGAGTAGTAGTCTTATATGAGTAAGCAATTCGTAATCGAGCCAAATTTTCAAAGATTTTCTTCAAACCACTTGTTTCCGGTTTGATCCGCGTGGCAGTTCTTGTTTGATGAGTTGCAAAGATCGAGCTAGAAACAAGTTGTTACCTAAACCGATTTAGCCTAATCTCATGACAGTTCTTGTTTGATGAGTGGTGAGATTAAGTAAAATCGGTTACCACAAAGTCTTTTGAGGGTTTTGCTCGGGAATGGGAAAGTTTGCTACCTCAAACCCTAAACCCGTTAGACCTAACAACGATTGAATTCGGGGAATTCCTTTTTGATGGGCGAATGTGACAACCCGTACTTTCGGTCATTTCTACACCGTTCATGTCTCATTATTTCAACATTTTAGTAAACTTGGTTTACTTGTTTCAAATTCGCGTAACCTTGGAGGTTTAGCGGCGAATTCATGATCATGACATCACGTACATTTCATATGGACTATGATTAGTCTACATTTCATTGACATCATGTGCATTTCATTAGTGCATTCACGACATCTCATTTCACCCTTCAACGCGTGATTTTTATTTAATAATTTTTATCGCGTGAGTTTTTATTTTGATTATTTAACCCATTACTTTCAAAAATGATCCCGAGGTATTTTTAAACTCACATTTAGTTCATAAAACTATATTTTTAGTTTTCCTAGTGTTTCACATTTATTTGGTACTTAAATAGTTAAAGTTTAATTATTACGTGCTTTTCTTAAAATTTTACGATAATTATTTTATCACCCGATTTTCACAAGGAAAGTATTTTACAATTTTATCACCTCTTTACAATCTATTTTGAGCTATTAAAACTTACTTGTACCAAAATTTCACCATCTACCTTTACATTCATTTAACTTACATTTTTACTACAAGACTTACAATTAATTACACAAATATACAAGTTGCAAAGTTTAAAAAAAAATATATATAATTGAGAACAACCTCCCAGAAAACGCCTAGGGAGGGTTGTTTTATTTGATGTATGGTTCATGTTTTGTTAATAATGCACTTCATTTACTAAAGTCTTCTACCTCAAGATATTTCACACACATTTACATATTATCAAAGTGTGAAATAAAATTTTCCTCTCCTCTTTTGCTCCATCAAAAACCGGCCTCATCAACAAAACAAAGGGATCAAGAAAATTTTGCAACTTCAAGTGTTTTAACAACCTAGATCATATCCTTTTCATGGTTTTGAAATAAAAACCAAGGATATTTAAGATAAACCTTTGTTACCTACACCTCTTCATTTTCACTTGTAAGCATATTCTCATCATTTTTATGTTTCCTTATCATTTTCATATGCTTCTTGTCATTTTTGAAGCTCATATGCATGTATTGTGATTTATACCATTTATTTCATGATTTTAAGGTTTTATATACTTATTAGTCATCCTATAATTATTCCCAAGTTATTCTTTGGTCTTGATGGTGATTAGGAACCCATGACACCCTAAGAAGGTGTATGGTAGGATTAGATTAGCTTTGGAGTTGATTTGAAGGGATTAGAATAGGTTTTGTCCGAGAAAAACTATTTTCGTAAACTATATTTTGTGATCTGTCCTTAAAACGAAATTCTGGAAAAACCCACTGATGGTACGACCTTTTGGCCTTGATAATTAGAAAATATACTTTAAAACGAATCCGTGGCCGCTTGAACGGATAAAAACGGAGTTATAACGAAGCCGTGGTGAATTTTTAAAGTTTCTGACGAAAAGTATTATTTTCGAAAAACTCAGCTTGCAGTTTTAGTGTTTTCGGTCAAAACGAGCCTTAAGCTTCACAAATTATTTCGACTAGTCAAAATATATTAGTTTACTTCGATCTGAAGCTAAGAACATATTTTACGTGAAAGCGGATTTAAAACGACAAATATATGGCCGTTTCATAAAGTTGCCGTAAGTATTATTTTCGAAAATTATATTATTTCTACGTTACAAGCATTTCATTAGCTATATCGTCCATGTTTGCGGCGGTTTTAACTATGATGCAAAACTTTTATAACGAAGTGTCTTCTAGTAAAATCAAGTTCATCGGCCATATTTTTCAAAACAAAAGCCGTTTGTCAAGCGGAGTCATAATAAATTATTTGCGGATGTTCAAACATTGGCGAAACTCATTTTTTTTTGCACACATTAGCAAAATCACCAACTTTAACCCTTGGTATCTTTATGATCGAGACCTTTTGACGAAAACTCCTGAATGAAACTTTTAGATATCGATACAAACTTTCCAAAACCGTCGAGTTCGTTCTCTAACGATTGACGACACCGTTTACTGACTAGTTTTCCAAAGCCATTTTTGTTAATTTCAAGAAAATTCCGACGACATAGTTTTGCGACGAAAAGTGATAATTTCACCAAAAATCATTATAAAACCATTGTAGGATGACATTTTGACATAAAAACATGTAAAGTCATTTTTGATGGGTCAAGACGTCAAAAGAATATTTTTCGACGACGAGTAATATTTTCAAAACCCGTAAATGGTATAAATAACATACGAAGTGCATGCATAACATTACATTGCAACTCATTACATATCATATCATTCGTAATAGGTCATTTACGAGATTCACGCTATACCTCAGTGTATCCACTTTTGCCATCGCATTATTGTCCATGTGAGTTTTCATAGCCCCACTTTTCTTTTAATCGTTTTGAATTACTTTGGGGAGATACATGCTCAAACTGTTTTCATTTACTTTCACAAGTACATTAACTTTTATGGATTACCGTGAGTTCCATAGCCCCACCTTTACTTGCTTTCATAACTTTTTTTTGGGAGATACATGCTCATCATCTTTTATGACATTCATATCTATTTGCAAACTACATGCTTCACCGAACTTAATGTTTAGTCATATCTTATATCATACATCATTGTCTGTTGAATGTCTTGGGATTATCATTGTGTTGAATGTCTTGGGATTATCATTGTCTTTGAATGTCTTGGGATTATCATTGTCTTTGAATGTCTTGGGATTATCATTGACTTGAATGTCTTGGGATTAACATTGTCTTTGAATGTCTTGGGATTATCATTGTCTTTGAATGTCTTGGGATTATCATTGACTATACATATCTTGGCAATGGGTTGTGAACACACAGTTGCAAGTTTTGTATGGGGGACTTGAACCGAGTGGATTCACAATGCCTTTCTTGCATAAACGATTTCTAAAGGCTTTACATTTCAAAACAAACTCTATGAACTCACTCAACCTTTGTGTTGACACTTTTAGCATGTTTTATCTCGGTATCTAAGGCATTCACTTCATGGCATGCATTTGGACACATCATGGAGTCGTGGTGACGACGCGTCTCACTTGGGTTTTACGTGCTTTAAAACATCGTTTGAATTGTAACAAACTTATTTCCGCACATGTTGATTTACATTTGGGACCTACTTTGTAAACTCGATTATTTTATTAAATCAAGCGATGTATTTTCCAAACGACACTTTAGGTCGTTCAATATAACTGTGATTATGATGCTATGACAATCAATCCCGAAATTCCATTCACGCAAAAGCAGTAATTTGGGGTGTGACACTAGTCGATAAAAGGTGGAGCTTATTGAATCTGGCCCTAAACTTGAAATTGACAAATTCAACAAATGGAAAAAGCGTATGCTTTGCTATTTGATTGGGATGGAACCTTATTATATCAAGTGTATTAATGAGGTCCATTTGTCCCAAAGATCGCGAAGGTTTGCCCAAACACAAGCTCGATGACTCAAGATGAAAGGAGAGTGGTCAACCAGGACCAAAGACTCAAAAGTATCATCATATCATGTCTTCCCGATGATATAATGGAGTCGGTTATAGGTCGTAACATGGCTAAACAAACACAGGATGACTGGTCCATAGCCATGAAGGTCCATCGATACCAAGGAAAAGCAGGATAATGGACACGAAACTTGAGTATAATACCTTGTGGCTAGGGATTACGAAACTCTCTCAAACTTACACCGTTACAAAACTCTTTTAAATGAACTGGCTAATGATGGTGTTAAGTTATCCAAACATGAGATAAATGTTGGTTTTGTTAATTGTCTCCACGAGAAATGGTTGAACTTCTCTCGTGGACTTAGAAATACAAATCACATCCAAACTCTTGAACTTCACGAATTTATGGGAAATTTGTCTATGAGGAAAACCTCATCAACAAACGATACCGACTTAAAGAAGTCTCGTGAAGTCAAGAAGTCCCCGACCATCACCTCACCTATATCAACCGCCTTCTTTTCTAACAATGTGGTTCAAGATTTTCAAGAAAATTCGATGATGAGCACGATGAGAGATCAAGTGAGGAGTACCTAAATGACACGAACGTTGAATTTCGGAAAGGGCACTCCTTGCAAACTCTCGAAGGTTTATTAAAAGAAACAAAGGTTTTCAACTGCTAAAGCAAATGAGGACATCAATGCTTTAAGTGTCACAAAAGAGGCCATTTTGCAAAGGACTGTTTTCAAAAACAATTTCGAACCTCTTACGGACCATCGTGGTCAAATCGGTCCTCGAGCTTTAGCAAATTTCAACCTAAAATCTATCGGTCTCATCAAAACTTTCAAAATAAATCGACCGAACAAAACAATAGATTTTGAAGCCAAGTATAGGAAGATCAAAGCTAAGCTTGCATTACTTGTGGCCACCCTCGTAACCAAAAAGTGTTCAATCGTGCATGGTAAAAACAAAGGTCTTGTTCTTTGAAACCTTTGAGTGGGATGAAGAGCCGGTCTCATCGATGATGAAATGGTGCATGTCAACATGACCGATGACCCTCTCGAGAGGAAGACAAGCTAGGCGTTGGAAAGAATCATACCGAAATGGAGAATGGGTCAACATCACAATGAAGAAGGTAAATATTCTACTTTCTATGGATGATGATTACGATTGGCGATCCTATATGAACTATATCAATGTTGATCTTAAGTTTGTAGAGGAGCAAAGACTAAATCTTTTTCTAAGTACAACAAGTTAAGTTTTGAATTGAATAAGTGTAGGGATGAGTTACTTGTGTTAAAACAAAACAAGCTTGAGGCTATCACCTTACAAATTCAAAACACTGAATTAGTTAAAAGAAATTAGGCTCTTCAAGATTAACTTAAGAAAGAAAAAGAAATCATTGATAGTTGGACTAACAAGAATCCAAGAGTCTTTGATGTTGTGGGTGCTCCCAAGAGCAAAAAGAGAGTCATAGGTGAACATCATCTTTCGACTCTCAACAAAGACCGAGTCCTAAACCATTTGTGTCTGGTGGCATGATTACCAATATGTTGTTTGATCCCAAGCCCGGTGATTGGATTGAAAGACTTAATCACGAGTAAACTTCTAACTTTGACTCGGAAGAATTCTAGAGCACGAAAGTCAAGCTCTAAAGAGCATGCTTGGACTCCCGGATGTGCCCAGAGTACTGAACTCGATGAGCTTGGTCCAATCATTGAAAAGAAGCAAAATAAGGTGGTCAAGGACACGATGAAGATGCTCGACAAAAGATATGAAAGGTGAGAGATGCACAAGCCCAATGAATTCACTGCCTTGACCGCACCTCAAGGATCTCAACCACAAGCATCCACCGGCAAAGGAAAAGAGTTAAGTTCCACCGAGATCAAAGTGCACGGCTTAGAATGCAACAGAGTCGCCTAAGGGTGTGAAATTTGTGAAATGTCTAGTGATTGAAAAGCACGAAAGAGGGCTATTTTTCATTGATGTCTCTGAACCCAACATTCCAAAGGTGGAGTGATATCGATAAGGCAGAGTGGCTACTATGATCGGCTATATTCCAGTGGCCTCTCGGATCCAATCCCAAAGCAAACATCGGTTTTGTCAAGACACGAATGCTAAGATAAGAGACCATCCCGACAGGGAAACACTCATCACCAAGAAAGTGAAGCTTGAAGCAATTTGGAATCCATCCGGAATGACATCATGTTATCTTTTCTATGTACTAGTGATAGGAACCATGTAAGATGATTAATAAAGATGTATGTTTTGTTAAAATACTCAATGTTCCATATTGTATTCATTAGTACATTCGATGTAAGAAGAAGCCATTTGCTCACTTACATCGATTAAACACTTAGGCTATTTATATATCCAAATAGGGGAGACTGTTGGGTTCAAGAATACCCAAACCCTTAATCTAGGATTTGAATAGAAAATAACCTAAGTGTTTAATCCGTTAAACACTATCGTGTCATTGAGTGCATAGTCTCTCGGTGAGCCATCTTCGAGATACTCGGATGAGGCGAAGAAGAAGCCTCTCCACTCGGCAAAGCGTAACTTAATGGGTGAAGACTAAGTCAAGAAGAAGATGGTGGATTCGGTGGTGATGACAATAACTCACTGAATCCCTAAGACTCTCTCCAATGTTAGCATCAAGACAAACCGAAGGAAGAGATCAAGGCTTGAAGACGAAGAATGAGCGGGACTAGGCGGGAAAAGTTTACCCAGATAAAACTAAGTCCCAAGTGCTTTACCTAGATAAAACTAAGTCCCTATCTACTAAAGCCGTATCTTCCCATTTATAGTAAGCGGCGATACTAAAGGATTCTCATTAAGGAAAGAAGCTTCGCCGCCGACTACTATAGCAGTAAAGAATCGAATATATCTATATTCGTGATTCCGTGATCAATGTGTTTGTCTTCTAGGATAAAGTTAAAATCATACTTGTATAAATAGCATAAGAGAATGTGTGAAAAGTTTAAGCTTGTGAATTGTAAAACACACATACACACAAGCCAACTTTTCACTCTTCCAAATACAACTTTATCCTTGAGCTAGCTCGGTGGGTTCTAAGAGTTGTGCTCGGACTTAGCTGAGCTTAGAGAGTCACCCAAACTTTGTCATTTCAATCCCAAGTACTATTCCATAAGTACTTGGGTAACGATTCTTTGATTTATTTCTAATAAGAATATGATGTTGAAAATTACTTAGTGTGTTTTACTTACGTTAATTTCGGTCATTATTCACTATTAAATTGTTTTAAGTACTTAATTGTTTTTTAAACTATAGTGAATAGGGAACAACATAACTGGAGTACCTGGTCAAGAGGGTGCAGAGGGTAATGTTGCTGAAAAGAAGAAAGTAAAGGAGTCTATGGAAGCTAATCTTGGAAAATTATTGAAGTACAATGTCTGGTCGACAAGGTGGTCCCCACTTCGAGGTTCCAGTACAAAGAAAGATGCTAAGTATCGGTTATGTTTAAGTGTTACTCCTAAGGTGGAAATTGTAGTATGTTAGTAGTAAAAATAAATATAGATTATTGACTTAAGTGTATGTTTATAATTAGATTAGGTGTTAGAATTGAGCTAAGAGGTTTTTAGCCTGCCTTGCAAGGAAAGAAAGGCCGGTTCATGTATAAGGGTCGGTTGAGGATTCCAAAACAGACTATTACATGGTTTCTTTATCCCATAGTTTCTATAAATAGAGATGAGGGGAATAATAGTTTAACATTCTTCTTACCTCAATTGTAAAAGCTTTATTGGTGATTAATAAAGGGTTCGTTGAGGGGTATAACGTGTACATATAATCTTGTCGATTTCTTTATAGTCTCTCATGTTTGCTACTTGTTCCTGATACAACTTGCAATCTAGCTTTCCGCGATCAAACTTTGGGTTTGTTTTCGAGGTTTTCCAACTAGTTAGATGACAAAAACAGGACTAATACAAGTCAACTAATCACATGAGTCAACAAAGTCAAATGGCAGTTAGTTACTCTTTTGGCGGGAAAGTTGGTTACGTTCATTTGTAGCCTTTTAAATACTAGTTCAAGCATTTTCATTTCATTGGATCAAGATTTGTAACAACTTCATTTTCTCTGTAATTCATCAATATTAATAACACATCCCTTTTCACCATTTATCTTCAATGCCTATTTCTATGTCAATGAGATTCTAGTTAATAATTAGTCTTAATTCTTCATTTTTTGTTGAAATTTGGAATTGATCACATCAGTTGGTATCAGAGCAATGATCCAATATGATTTGTTTTTCATTCTGTTATCAAACCCGTTACAAAAATCTATTAAACCCGTTATTTGAGCTTAAATGTTTTCCCCTTTTCCTGATCGAAAACACCAAATCTTTTGATTCTTTTCCATTTCCTAATCGAAAACTCGTAATCTTTTGGTTCTTATTGTTTAATTCATGGTGAATACAAGACAAGTGAGTTTTACAATGGATGATTCTTTGAAATCGTTCATTTCAGAAGCGATTGCAGATGCATTAAGTTTAAAAATGGCAGATATGAACAAGACGATTGAGGTCAGTAAGTAATTGCAGCTATCAATACATCAGTTAATGGTATGTGTGTAAAGCAAGATTTCTTGAACTCTGAATTGCAACAATTATGTAGTGAGTCTTCTAATTCAAGTTTTGTTAATCGTAGTAATAATTCAAGATTGAGTAGGATGGCTAAAATTGAATTCCCAAAGTTTTATGGGGAAGATCCTACTGGTTTAGTGTTTAGATGTAACCAATTTTTTAAAATTGATGAGGTAGAAGATAATCAAAAAGTGAAATTGGCCTTTATGCATTTGTCTGATAAAGCTTTAGCTTGGCATAAACAATTTGCTAGACATAAGGAAGAAGATATGATTTGGGAAGTGTATGTTGAGGCTTTTTAAAGAGGTTTTGTAGTACTTTTGAGGACCCAATGTCCGAATTGAAAAATATTAGGAAAAAAGGGGTTTCTTGCAGGTGTATATTGATGCATTTGATATGTTGTTACCAAGGTTGATATACATGAGTGAGTCACATGGTGTTAGTTTCTTTTTTGGTGGGTTGGATAAGGAAATTGAGATGAGTCTAAGAATGTTTAGGCCAAAAACTTTGGCAGATGCTTATTGTTTGTCAAAACCACTACTACCAACTCATAGGTATAATCAGTCTTATGCTACTGATAATCATTTTGATAAAACAAGGATTGCACAATCACCAACTGTCACATAAAGTTACAATAAGTTAAAGCTAAATCACAACAATATGCCACAGAGGAAACAATTGACTTAGAAGGAAGTGGATGAAAAAAGGGCTAAGAATCAGTGCTTTTATTGTGATTAAAGGTATGTACCAGCACATAAATGTAGTTGGCAGCTATTTTCATTGGAAATTGTGGCTAAGGTGGAAGAATTGGATAAGGAAATGGAGGTTCAGGGGTCCGAAGGAGTGTTTAGTAATGGGAGTAACGATAGTTAAATAAGAGATTGTAAGTAGGGAAGTAGTGGGCACGAGTTCAATTCAGTGTCACATCTACAAATTTCATTAAATGCACTATCTAGAGTAAACACTTTCAAACAATGAGGGTGAAAGGTCATCTTAACAACCATCCAATGCACATTTTGATTGATAGTGACAGTGCACACAATTTTTTGGTTATTGCAACTGCTAAGAAAGTGGAGGTGTCCTATGAAAATACTTATCCTTTGCAAGTAGTAGTGGTTGGTGGCAGCTTTTTAACTAGTACTCAAGAGTGTAAAGGGTTGACTTGGAAGATACAAGGAGAGAAATTTAAAACAAATGTGATGCTTATTCCTTTGGGGGGTTGTGACATCGTTTTAGGTGTACAATGGTTGGCTACTTTGGGGGACATTATGTGTAATTTTACAATTAAAAATGGAATTTGTTTAAGGAGGAAGGAGAAATTAGAGGTACTTTACACCTTGGTTTGCAGTGGATGTCAGGGAAATAGTTGTCTAAGAAGGAGAACTATGGAAGAGCACAATTGTCTTCAATGGTTGTTTGTGTTTACCCTACTAATGGTGTCCATGATGAAATCATGAGTGCATGTATGGTTTTTGATTCAAATATGAGTAATGTTCACCCTACTTTAAGTCCACTTTTGTACAAGTATAAGGAGGTATTTGCTATGCCTAAGGGAGTGCCACCAAACGGGACCATGACCATAGAATTCCCTTGAAAGAAAAATACTCCACCTATTAACATAAGATCTTATAGACATCCTCCTACTCAGAAGGATGCTATTTAGGAAATGGTTAAAGAGTTGCTTGAAACTTGTGTTATACGGAATAGTCAGAGTCCCTTTTCTTCCCCTATTGTCATGGTTAAAAAGAAAGATGGGTCTTGGAGAATGTGTGTAGACTATAAGGAGTTGAACAAGTAAATTATGGAAGATAAGTTTCACATTCCATTATTAAGAACTTGATTGATGAGCTATTTGGTGCTAAGGTGTTTACTAAGTTGGATTTGAGATCTGGTTATCAATACATTAGGATGTGTGAAGAAGATATCCCTAAAAGTATTTAGAACTCACCAAGGTCATTATGAGTTCTTAGTGATGCCTTTTGGCTTACCTAATGCACCATCTTCTTTCAAGTCTTTGATGAATGAGGTCTTTGCAAAGTACCTCAGAGAGTTTGTGCTAGTATTCTTTGATGATGTTTTGGTGTTTGGTAAAACAATGGAGGAACATGTGGTAAAACTAGAAGAAGTGCTAAAACTATGCAAAGCCACAAATGCTAAGCTGAGTAAATGTGTGTTTAGGGCAACTCAAGTGGAATACATTGGTCATGTTATATATGGTACATGGGTGTCTACACAACCATCAAAGATAGTTACAATGAAGAATTGGGCAGTTCCGGTCAACATTAAGAAGTTAAGGGGTTTTTTTGGGTTGACATGCTACTATAGAAGATTTATAAGGAACTATGCTTTGATTAGTAAGCCTTTTACTGAATTGTTAAAAAAGAACTATTTTTTTTGGACAGAAAAGGCCCAAATTGCCTTTGACCAGCGGAAATTGCTATGATAACAATCCGAATTTTTGCTTTACCAACTTTAATGAAGAGTTCATTGTGGAAACAGATGCTTCAGAAGAAGGTATTGGTGATGTGTTGCAACATGGTGGCCATCCCATAGCATTTTTAAGCAGAGGTTTAGCCCCTAGACATAAGAGTTTGTCCACTTATGAGAAGGAATTATGGGCAGTGGTGTATGCTTTGGAGAAATGGAAGGGTTACTTGATGGACAAGCATTTTAAGATTAAAACTGACCATTTTAGTCTTAAATACCATATGAAATAAAGACTTGAAACTCCTTTTCAGATCAAGTGGCTTCCGAAGTTGTTGGGAGGGAGTGAAAACATAGTTGCTGATGCACTGTCAAAGTTGTATGATCCTTCTTTGCAGACTATGGTGTCAATCGGTATAGGAAACGATTTGCTATCAAGGATTCAGTCTAATTGGAAGAAGGATTCTACTATACAATAATTGATTCAACGAGTGCAGAATGAGGAATTAGAAAATGACAAGTTTCATTGGAATAATGAACATTTGAGAAGAAATGGTAAGCTGGTAATTGGCAATGATAAGGAATTGAGATTTTAACTGCTGAAGTACTATCACAATGAACCTTTGGGAGGTCATTCTAGGATGGAAGATACTTATAAAATATTGAAGGCCATGTTCTATTGGAAGCAATGTTGCAAAAATCGTGAATCGGTAGTCGGACGGTCGACCACCCTGCAGCGATTAATCGGTTAAGGCGGGATTAATCGGATTGGCATTTCATGCAAGTTTTGGGTATTTCTTGAAACAAAACTAAAGATCTTAACTGATTCCAAGCCTACTATGTTTACAAACTTCAATAAAAGACTCAAATTCTAATTATGAGGCCAATTGTAGGTTATATGTGAAATAAATGATCCCCAAATTAAGTAGAATGCCTAAATTATTATTTTTAAAATTTGGCCGATTTGGACGATTCGACCGATTTTTGACCGATTCGGCCGATTTTTCACCGATTTTCAAAAATCAACAAGGTATATGACCGATTAACGATTAATCGGCCGATTTTTGCAACATTGATTGGAAGGGAATGAAAAAAGCAGTCAAAGAATATGTAAGAGTATGTTTTGTTTGTCAAATTCACAAAGCCTAATTTGTCACCTTATCCTTGTCTTCTTCAACCCTTGCCAATTCCTACCAAAGTTTTGGTAGACATTTCAATAGATTTCATTGAAGGATGGCCATCTTCTCATGGGAAAATTATTATCATGGTTATTGTGGACAGATTGAACAAATACAATCATTTCATTTTTTGTCTCACCCTTTCAAAGCCTCACAGATTGCTCAAGTGTTCTTAAACAATGTTTATAAATTGCATGGTCTTCCTCAAACAATTATCAGTGATAGAGAGAAAGTGTTTTTAAGTACTTTTTGAAACTAGTTATTCAAAATATTGGGAGTAACTTTGAATTATATATTCTTGATAAATTTGATCAAAATAGGATTTACATTTTGGGTAAAGGGTAAAAGTTGAGTGATTACAATAGTAAAAAGTGATAAGTTGAATGCTTTTATAGACCATTTACTTATAAATGATTACAATAGTATAAAACTTTTGATGATCAAGTCCGAGCTACAGATGAAAATCTCGACGCATGTACTTGTAAGCGAGTTGATTTTACCTAGAACATGTTAGTAGGGTAATATTTAAAAATTAGCTAAAAATAAAATTGGTCGAACGCCCAAAGTCCTTTCAAATGCTCAAAACTTCGCAAAAACTTTTGTTCAAAACTATTTGAATTATAAGGGATGTTTACTTTTCCTTTATTCCCTATTATATTGATACTAGCAGAGTCTTCATGCCGTTGTTTGAAATAAATTTTTTCGATAAATCATGTATTTTAGTTTATTATGTTCTTTTTGACAATAAATGATAAATCATGTATTTTAGTTTATTATGTTCTTTTTGACAATAAATTTACGGATATCAAGAATTTCGTTTAGCCCGTGCCCGTTCGGGCTCGAGCCCGTTGGCCCGTGCCTAATTGGCCCATGCCCGTTCAAGCTCGAGCCCGTTTGGCCCGCACCAGTTCGGGCTTAAGCCCATTTTGCCCGTTGACCGTTCGGGCTTGAATATCTGTATAATGTGTTTTATTATTTATATTAGTGACATTTAACACGGGGTTCCACAAGGCGGGGATACCTCGAAATAAAATTTTCCTGAATAATGTATTTTAGTTTATTATGTTCTTTTTATAATAAATTTACGGATTTCAAGAATTTCGTTTAACTTCGTGCCGTTCGGGCTCGAGCCCGTTTAACCCGTGCCCACTGGCTCGACCCGTTGGCCCGCGTCTGCTTGGATCGTGCCCGTTCGGGATCGTGAGTGTTTCGGACCGTTGTCTGCTCGGGCTTGAATATTTGTATAATGTTCTTTATTATTTGTATTAGTGACATTTTAATGCAGGAATATGTTTAAGTTGGTTGTACAATATGATTGATAATTTGAATTTCTTGTGTAAGTGGTGTTTTAATAAATGCATTAATTGTATTTATTGACCAGTTAATTCATTAACTACATTAAATATGACCACATTAATAATTATATTTTGTACATTAAGCTTTATGACTTGTAAGTCTTAAAATTAAGATTGATGAGAAAGATTATTAATAGTGCATTATGTATTGTACAATAGGCTTTGTATTTTGTAAGTCTTAATTTTAAGACCATGAGGAGAGAGATTCATTCATCTATTATAAGTAGTATAAATATAGATAAATGTGAGCCTAAAAACTTATTCCCTCTTAATTGGGAGACTCATAATGTCTCTCTCTTCCAATTAAGAGGCTAACTAAGACATTCAAAGGTAAGCCACCTAATTTAGTAAACAACCTCTAAGGTAGTGTTCGATAATGACTTAAAAAGTCTTGATTCGTAAATAGGTAAATTTATTCCGTCACTAATTGAGTATTTGTTCGGTGCTTAATATAAATGGATGACCTCATAGAAAAAGTCATGGAAAGTATAGCACATAAACTATTCGGTCACTAATTGAGTGTTTGTTCGGTGCTAATCTTGTCCATGGATGACTTAAAGAGTCTTAATTCATATTTACCCTTCCACTTCTTAACCTCTAATCATTATCAACACTTATTTCAAATAAAAGGGTATAACAATAATTTTTTTAATTCAGAAACTTTATTCAGCACACAAAACAAACAATCATTTATTCATTTACAAACATACAGCATATATCGAGACAGACATTTAAATTTAACAAGACTTAGTATAAAAACTAAACAAACAGGCTCAGTAGTATCGGTTTTGTAATCACATAAAAGTTTTGACTTATTTGGTTGTTTTACAAATTACCCATTTTGACCCTGCCCGGCATGTGCATGTTGCGAACTCTAGTCCGAACCATAGATGAGTTTTTTTTTTGTATCAAATGGCTACAAAATTAGTTTTGATATGTGGTCCATGCATTAAGCACCAATGATAGGGAAAATAATTGGACTGTTAAATGCCTCTGCTACCAACAATAAACCTCCTTATTTTTCTTCTCCATTCGATATACCACAATGTCTGTATATTCTTGAAAATAATTCAGACTCATGACAAGAATACTAAAATAACGCAATCATGGCATGCTGATACTTACTGAATTTGTGGACTTAGCCAACCACCATATATATCTTCAAGTTCTTGAGGTAAATCGTAATGCGTCAATGTCACGAATGGTTGGATTCCTGTAGGGAGGATTTAATTTGTATCTTGATAAAACTAAATTATAAGAATACTATGTCAAACTTATATAATTAGAAGTGAACTTTATAGAGATGGAAGGTGAGGGACTGAGGAAGTATTCAATTTTTTCAACCTTTTCCTACTAGCGCATTGATAAGCTTGTCATAATGCTTTATTCCATCGATGTTCACATTTCCAAACCTTCCCTCTAATTGAAAAGAAACGAGTAATCAGCATGTCCATCATATCAATGATAAGCAGAAATATCAAATACAACTATCAATCAAATCTATGTAAAACTAGTTGAGTTAAAGACCTTGTATGTGTCCATGATTGAAACTGTCACCACGTCACTTGCCTGGTTTTTTGTAACAACTGTTTTTCACGTATAGTTTAAGGGCGGGCTGCACGGCTTGAGTGATGGGTCAAAACTGTTACCATTTTTTACGAGACAAAACTAGTCATACAAAAATTTTCGCGCCTCTAATGGACCTTATTTATTAGTAGTTTAGTACATACTACGCAATTATATAAACATTTTCTATTGACGAGATTCAATAGGTTGTATGCAAAAGCGAAATTCATATCTTTTACCTTAACCCACTTGACCCATTAGAGATAAAAGGTAACCGAACTCGATCCATTTGTATACAAATGGACCAAAATTTTCACCTCCGGTCTACTCCTAAGGCATAAACTAATTAAGAGAAAGTAAATAGATTACTTGGCAAAATTCTAGCCCATGATATAGAGAAACGGTAAGTATTTATTCCGATGAATTCCATAAGCTCAAGATCTTCCTGCATTGTCATAATACACAAGATTAGCACATAAAATATTTTCTTGGAAAGTATAGCATACAATATTTTGCAAAACTTTTGTTAAAAGCTATTCCCATCATGTAGACATCAAACTTCAAAAGAAAATGGACAGCCTGGTCCACTTGTTATATCATGGGCGGTGTTGTTTGTTTTTTTAAAAATGTCTCTTAACAACCTTTTAATCTGATTCGTTTAGACGCCACCAGACATTTTGGTCAATACTAGCATTTTTTTTTTCTCGTTCAGACGCGGTCAGAGGCTAAAACCTTTTAACCAACAAGATGTGGATGAGATGGCTTACTACCTTTTAATGACTTTTAACTCTCTATTTTATTTATTTATTTATTTTTCTTGTTACTTTATTTATTTTTCTCTTTTTATCATTTCCTAATTATATATTTTCTCGATAATACTTTTAAAGAGAATAGTCGTTATTTTCTTTTTTCTAAATAAAAAAATGTTAAATATGATAATATGATAATGACGAAAATGCTTAAGCACAAGTCTTTGAAACAATAATAACTAATTTGTGAGCATTTTGAGCATTGACTTAATTTTTTTTTTGTTCAAAATATTTTTACTTATTAATGGACAATGTTAAGTATATTATAAAATATTGTACCTTTTTCGCATTCCTATCATCCTATATTAATTGATAGTGATAGTTTATAAAATGGTGAATATGTTTAACAACATGGGAGTATAACATATCACCAATATTAAGATATCAAATTGCAATACAATATTTTTAAACGTTTTGTTTTAAAACATTTTATTTTTACGTTGCTATGATGTGTTAATTTTATGACTCAATTGTTATATATAATGTTAATAAATGAATATGTATCGTAAGAATGAAACTGCATTATACTTATATCATTTAGACATAAAAAAAAAACAATCTGTTTCATTCAGATTCAGATGTGCGAGTCAGGGTTGTTTGTTTTTTTATTAAAAACGGTGATTGACCTCTGATTTCTGATTCGGTCAGATGTTTATTGCCTCTTATTCTTTTAGAGGTTATATAAGAGGAGAGTTAATTCACATACCAAACCTTTTTTACATACCAAGGGACTCATCTCCACCATCCATTTAAAAAGAAATCAATTGCTGAGATTAAAAGGATTTTATTATTTCATATATTTTTTATTTTTTAAATATATCTTAAACCGTTAATCGTTAAGCAAAAATAATTACACCATTGCGACGAGCATTTAATTATCTTTTTATAGACGAACACTTTGATATACTTTTGAAAATAGGGAAAAAAATCATTATTTTCACATTATTTTCACGTATTTTTGGTCTTTTTTTTTTCGTTTTTCTTCGAAACTGAAATTTGCATGAAATATCATATATGATTTAACACTAATTTGAAGATCACATGTGATATTAGTGTTAAATCACATATGATATGTAATATCATATGTGATTAGGGGTGCTATTCGGGTCGGGTTGGTCGGGTTGGTCAAACGGTCGTGTCCAAGTCGGGTCGAGGTAAAAATAATATATTGAACCGACCCTACTTGAACTCGGGTTAGTCGGGTTCGGTCAAGTCGGGTCGGGTCAAGTCGGGTCGGGTCGGTCGGGTTCGGTCCAGCCATTTACAAAATCATAGAATTTAATTTAAAATAACACGTATAAATGACACATTTTTTGGTTGCATTTGTTTGTTACATATTTTTTCGATAGAACTGTGTCATATGTTGTTCTTGGAAGTAGTACTTATTTGTTGGATAAGATTGATAAGTTACAGGCGAAAAAGAAATGTAGATTTTGATCGATGATTCGAGTTATGTTAATGTAAATAAAGAATCAAGAGGTCATTGTTTCTTGGTTGACTAAGTCACCAACTAATGAAACCCTAAACTAGACCATTGTTGTTTGTAGCTCACTTGGTGGTCTGGTTGTTCTTGATGAGCTTTTAGTGCAAAGTGAAGAGATTGGTCCTTTGCATATAAACTCGATGGCAAGTTAAGATCTTTTAGTGACACTTTTCAAAATTCAAAGTATCCATTGGTTGTGAATATGATTAGGGGCCATAAAGTTGTGATCTTTTAGCTTATACTTCATAAAAAAAAAAAAAAAAAAAAAAAACTCTAACTCGGGTTAGTCGGGTTGACCCGAACCGACGAAGCAAAGTATTTAAACCCGATGCAGACCCTAATTCAGTACTCGGGTTAAGCGGGTTGACCGAGTTAGATTTTGGACTGAGTAACCAACCGAATTGACTCGGGTTCGGGTTCGGCCGGTCGGCCCGAATGACACCCCTATATGTGATCTTGGTGTTAAATCATATATGATATCATATCATATACGATTTAACACTAATATCACACGCAGATTCAAATTAGTGTTAAATCATATATGATTTTTTCATGCAAATTTCGATGCGTAAAAACTAAAAAAGGTGAAAACTCAACAAAAAAAATTGTCGAAAGTATATCAAAGTCTTATCATAGAAAGATAATTAAATCTCGTCAGTAATGATATATTTTTTTCGACTGACGATTAACGGTTTGAAATATATTTATATTTGAAAAAAAGGATGAAAGTGAGTTTTTTAATTGTTAGGATTAATCTCATCCATTAAATCTAATAAAATGAAAGGTTGAGATTGATCCCTTAGTATGTAAAAAATCTTTTGTCCTCAAATGATCTTAAATTGTTATATAATATCTTATTACTTCTGAAAGCCACGATTGAAAGAAACCCAAACATCACTCCTCGTTCTTCAATCCTTATCTCCTCGTCTTGGTCTTGAATTTTTTACTACAGTAATAATCGAGAATGCAGGCTTTTTGGTTTATGGTGGTCTAACGAATTGAGATTTATCAATAAGTGAAATTGAGGCTTTTTGGTTTTTATTACTAATAATCAAATAATGGGCTGGTTCTCTTTTATCAAATACTTTGTTAAATTATTTTAGAGGATATATTTTTTTCAATTGTGTTTTAGTTGTAGTTTAATTCTATTTTGTGAATTTTATTTGAAAAGAAATTAAATCTATTAAATTTATTTAAAACATAATGTGTTAGGAATTCAAGTTAGGAGTTCCGATTTGTTTTATAGCGAAATGATTGTTTTTTGTTTATTCAGATATTTTATAAAAACAAACAGTTTAAAATAATTCAGATTCAGACTTTTGGACCACTTTTTATATTCAGAAGTGGTATTTATAAAACCTCTTGAAAAACAAACATCATGATAACGCCACTATAACATGTTATCCACCTCTAAAATAAATGTGAAAGCTAAAGATACGCAACAGATTTTTTCAATAAGCAGTCTACGAATGTCTTTGTAAATTGTCGAAGATCACAATATATTTTCAAACAATATTCGATCTAGCCTAATATGATAGGTTAGTAGCGAGTTCTGGTCACCTGATTAAAAGTTACACGTTGGTCCCCAAACCGGACCAAATTCATAATTGTCTGCTTTGGTAACGCCGTTAAAATTAAAAAAAAAAAACTTTAAATTTTTCTTAAAATCTACTTAAAATATATATTTTTAATTTATAATTTAAAAAAATAGATAAATTTTTTTATACACTCTGATTTTCAGAAAAGTTTTTTGTCGATTTAAAAAAAAATTACGTTTTTTTTAAAAATCTGATTTTTAAAAAAGTTTTTTCCGATTTAAAAAAATTATGTTTTTCTTTTTTCTTTTTTAAAATCTGATTTTTAAAATTTTTCTTTCTGATTTAAAAAAAATAAAAAATTTACGTTTTTTTAATCTGATTAAAAAAAAAGTATTTTCCGTTAAAAAAATAAGTGTATAAAAATCAGATTAAAAAAGAAAAAAAAACGTAAAAAAGTGTTTAAAAAATTTATCCATTTTTAAAATTATAAATTAAAAAAATATATTTTAAGTAGGTTTTAAGAAATAAATTTTAAAAGTTTTTTTTTTTTTTTTTTGGTTTTAACGGCGTTATCAAAATAGGACTAATCACGGAATTTGGTCCATTGAGAGACAACGTGTAACTTTTAATCAAGGACTGACTCGCCGCTAATCGGTTATATTAGCTAGATCAAGATTATTTGATAATATATTGCGTATTTTGACAATTTACAAAGACATCATAGACTGCTTTATTGAAAAATATGTTATGATCTTTAGCTTTCACCCATAAAATAATTGAGATTCAAAGCCTCTTAATAAACAAACAATACCAAGAGAGGTGGGTGTAGTTAATAACCTATAACATGTTATCCGCCGCCACCTCAACACATACCCTATAACACCACTATAACATAAACACCCTCAATAAAATTCCTATAAAACACTATCAAATATACCCCACTTAGTAAAAAAGAAAAAAAAAGAAGGATAACGAGAAGTGAAAGGGATCACATTCAGGGGCGGAGCCACCATGTAGGTAGTGTGGGGAAAGGCCCCCAATAAAGCTTCACCGGATTAGCAAAACTAATAGGAAAAATAGTTAAATTAGTTGCAAAAATCGGTGGTGCCCTCAACCCAGAAACTTAATTGCCCTCTACAATAAGAAAATTTCATCAATTTGATCTTCAAAGTGTTTTTCTGGAAATCACGAGTGGCAAAGAAAGACTATTGAGGAAGGTTGAAGGATGAAAAAGGAAGATGAAGACCAAAAGTTCAAAAGAGATATTAGAGCATCTGCTATGCAAAAAGTCTTTAATGACTTTTTGCATTTAACACATTAATATTTAATTGCATTTTATAAACTAACAAGTCATTCTCATAAACATGCGCCAATGCTACCAAGTCTTTACAATTATGTTTATATTTTATGATAAATTATCAGTGAAAATGTGTTGTACGAGAGTAAAAAGTCTTTTGTCAAACATTTGAAGATTTACAAGTCATTGTTACAAATAGTCATTGGCTACAATGGCAAAAGTCTTATGAATGACATTTTCAAATAGTGAAAAGTCTTTTGAAAAGCTAGCATTGTGGATGCTCTTAGGAAGTGGGTATCATTAAATATATTATCTAACTATTCATATTTTATTTTAATTCATTAGTTTAGTTTTAATATAAAGTTCAATTTTTTTACTTTTAATAGGCATTGGGAACTGTCACTAGTTATCCACTAGCTTTATGAGTCATAAATAGGTGGTGTTATTTTAGTTCAAAACTAACATTCAAAAAAGATTTATGTTAACAGATCAAAAAGAATAAAACACATCCATGTTGTACAAGTTTATATGTCTAATGAAAAATGATTGTTATGCCTACTAATCAAGCCTACAAATGTACCTAATGATTTGATTGGTTGATTTTAAAAATGATTGGTGGGAATTTGGAGAGAAATTACATAATGATTATCTGATGATTTATCGTTAAGCGTGATTTAGGCGATTAGTAGGTCAAATAAGATTACTCATGTCTAATTTACATAAGAAATTAATAAAGGTCAGTTACTATGATATAAATTTGGCGGCATATAGCTTGATTTATGCTAATATTTAGTTACATGTTTGTACACAATAAGTGATACTGTAGTAATAGACTACAAGCTAAGTTTATATTATTTAAGATGAAATTCTCAGTTAGGTCTTATTGCATATGTGTCACTTCTTTAGTTGATGTAACTTACATTGAAGAAGTATAATTTTGCCTTTAATTAAGACCGACCCGACCTATTTTGAATTTTACATAAAACAAAATTACCCGTTGTTAAGTCATTCTTAGTCGTTGCCGATTCGATTATATTTTCTGGCTCCGCCACTGATCACATTTGCACTTATAACACCAAGTGCCGATGCATTTTGGCATGCCATAGCGGCGCCATAAGTGCAAAATTGCCTATTACATGCTATGGGTGGGCACTCTAAAGCATTATATGTGGTGTGTCCCACTACTACAATGTCCTTAAATGGAAGGTCGTATATTGCTCTAAAAAGTTTGAATGTGACCTGAATGTTGTACTATTATACTTTTATATAAAAAAATCACAAATATATAGTCGGATATTGGGTCTGTTGTACCTGAGTGGCTGAATTATTGGCCCATATGCTCCAAAGGAGAATAAATCCAAGAAAGCTTATATTCACTTATTGAATTGCCACGAAAAATATTGAGTACCAGAGGAGTGGTGGGGAACAAGCACAACAATTAATTTGATAGAGAAGCAACAACTATTAATTTAATAATTGCCTTCGGTGTGTGATGGAAACAAGCAACCTGAGAATTTTTTTATTTTCTCAACAATTTATTAATTAAACAATTACCAACCACATCAAACTCTATTCGTTGAAGAGAAAAGAAAAAAAAAGATGTTGGATTGGTAATTTCCTTGTGTCATTCATTAAACAAGCGACAAAAACTTTTAAAGATGTTATGGAGGGTTTAAAAGTCATCGGTGCCGGAACTACTACAATTGCTTTAGTTGGAGCTGCAATCCAGCCGATTCCGAATCGACCAATTCGGGATCTTTTGCAGCGAAGGCCAGTCATCAAATTCTTCAAACTTGAGGCATGTCGATCCTGAATGAAACTAAACATCATTGATCCTACTATCAATCAATCCGTTATACAAAGGCCTAACTCCGACTCTCTCTACGGCGGCCGTGGCGAAAAAACCGAAACCGAAACCGAAACCGGAAAAAAAACTGAAACCGAAACCGGTCAACACCGGTCATTGACCATAACCGGTGGTTAGTAACCGGTTAGTAGTTCTAGTAGTTCGAACGATTAGTAACCGGTTAGGAACCGAACCGGTTGGGTAACTGGTTGGAAAGAAACCGGTTATATTTGCTAGCCGTTATACACGTTCGACCGGTTAGAACCGGTTTAACCGAACCGAACCGGTTACTAACCGGTACATACGGGTTCGGGGTTTTTATGCTCAAAACCCCACCCGACCCGAACCGGTTTTGGCAATAACCGGTCAAGCCGGGTCGGTTACTAACCGAACCGGTTAGCCCAAAAATCCCAATTTGTGCACGGCTATCTACGGGTGGAAGGAAGGGCAACAACCTTGTCAAGGCGCGGGCGAAGCTCACTCAAAGTTATAATTACATGAAATGGTCTAGAATATGGGATTGGACAATAATACACAACTAATAGCCATACAAAACTAATAACAATAATAATAATACATTGACTAATTAACAAATCCATGAAGCTGTGAAGGCAGTGCACTTACAAGATAAAGGTGGTAATGATCCACAGCAATATCTCCATTAGAACCATCAACAATATTATTGCCTGCAAAAGAGAACAAAACGAAAATGTTATTCGGTAGTGGGAAGAATTAAAGACAAAGTTTGTAGATAAGTATACCAGGTTTATGTGAAAATAAATCCCAATTACTGAAACCTTTTCCATCAGCAAGGAAACCTCCTTCATACTGCAAACATGCATGGTATAAATCTCTTAAATAAAGATAAAAAGAGATCGAGAATGGATCTGCTAAAAATGCATGGCGGTATACTAGACCGAACCTGATAAGAAGATGATGCGGTTCCAAATAAAAAGTTTCTTGGAAATGATGACGGACTAGAATTGGTTCCTAAAATGTTAATAAACTCGTATGATGTCACGAAGACTGATAAATATGCCCCAAGCAAAACGACCAAGACCACATTATATGCATCTCCCATGATAATTGATAAAAGATGGACCTATAAAGTAATGCAGTATGGAAATATCCAGAGCCAGGGTATGAGTGAGGAGGTCTATATTCTTATAATGTTTCACGTTCTTATAAGAAAAATAAAGCAGCCTATACCATCAAACAGGATATCACATTGTTAAAATATCTTGAGCAGTTTAAATTGTCTAGAAATAGCACTTTCCAAAAATAATCGGGTCCAATTCTTCATTTTGTGGGTCCAGTGTCCATGTTGTGTAGATAGATAGGCACGAGACTCAAAAAATAGAGGTTAAAAACAAGGAAAATGGCAGGACGCGCGCGCTGAAACATATTAAGCAGTTTTTTACATGGACTGATGCAAGTCTTTTTAATGTTGTAGTTTTTTATTTTGTCAATAAAATTAATAACAAGCATTGAAGGGTAGCTAGATAAAATAAAAAGAAAATCTCAGGAGCGAGCAATGAAGGCATTCAGCGCCAGCTGAACTGAGAGTGATGTGTATAATATAAACTTAGAATATGATTATAAAAATATTTCAACCTTACTTCATAGTAATAGGTAACTGGTCGTAGGTTTGAGAATGAAATCACTTAATAAAGTATTGATGCATGTGTGTATATTGAGTACAAACAAACGAAAGTTCGAGAAAAATGAAATAAATGACAAATCCTGTATCAAATGTAGGGCTTTGTGGTCCAAACAATCAATTGGCAAATTATTGATGACCAGTCTCTTCGAAAGCAACTCATATAGATTACAAACGGCCTATGCACAACTTGTATGTTCCTTTCTTTTCTACTTATGGGGTGTTTGAGGTTGCTTACTAAAACTGCTTATGCTTTTTGAAACAAGTGTATTTGCTTCTGATGTAACAAAAGGCAATAATGATATATAATTGTTTAAGTGTTTGTTAATTCTCCATATTTAAGAATCATAAGATGTGAATTAATCAGAATCAAATAAATAGTACTTTCAGGGACAATGTAATGGATGCATAGTTTCCTGTAGGTTTGTAATCAATCCATGAAAGTCGTCAAGAAATACTTATAGGTCTTTCTTGTAAACCTAAAAAGCATTGTGATTTTCTTCCGTCCATGTCCCTTTCGATTTAACACTCCACAGTTTCCGTAAAATACATTATAAATTCAGAGTAGATTGTTATTTCGATTTAACACTCCGTGCTTACTCAGCGGACTTGCTCTTTCAAAGCATATTTTTTTTGCGGGGCGCTAATATCTTATAAGCCTTTTTTGCTACTTTTCAAGCTTATTTTCTATCTTAAATAATAAGAAACTCTAAATTTACGGAAAAAAAAAACCTTAAACAAACACCCCCTTGAGATGAAACTAAATTATTTTTCTATCCTCCAATATATCCAAAAATCCTAAGTTAATTATATGAACTCTATTTATTTACTGTTACTAACGGATTATGCTTTTTCAGGGTTTAATTGCATTCTTTTACTAAATACGCAAATCAAACTATTTCCTACACAAACCACAAACTGGATTTAATATTGAAACAAACTAGTCGGCAAGAGTACCAACTAAACGATTACACAATGTTTAATACTTAAACGATTATTATCAAAGTGATAATAATCAAACGAATACAATGAAACAATGGTAGATCAAGACTCAAGAGGATCAAACCAAAAGATTATGAGAGAGTTTTGAGAGTGTGTGAGTTTGAGAGAGATGAGAGACATTAGATATGAGATGTTAAATGACAAAACCCGCTAGCATCAGGCTGGTATATAAAACCAAAATATCTTCGTAAGTGGCCCTTGATCTTTCATTATTTATCCATTAGAAGTTGGACTTCTTGATAGTTTTGTTCCAAGAATCCTTTTGTCTAGAAACAGCCCCTCTACTTCATTCCAGTATTATTTCTACAAAAGAAATAAACACTAGAAAAAAATTAATAAACAATAGATAAGTAGAACATGTTTAGAAGCATATTAATGTGCTTATTTCTGTTTATTTGAACATTCCTCCTTAATCTGATTCCAAACATGTCAAACATTTCCAACTTTTCACACAAAATCTTATGTTGATAAATTGGTAAATGCTTTGTAAGAACATCATTTAATTTTCACTTGTCGTGCATTCTGGAATGGATGGAAAGAAGTGATGATACTTGTCCTGTGTGTGATCAGGTTGGTCTAAATGTTTTGTTGTTCTGCTCCATAGTTTGAAATTGAAACTATTCTTGTGCAATATGAAGCAAATCTGAATACTGTTATAGATGAACAAATATATGAAATTGCGTGTCCAAATCAAATATCGTTTGTTTGTATGAAATAATAATGATAATGGGCACGATAGATAGTGTTCCTAATACTTGTTGACGGAAAAAATTTGTAATCTTCACGAAACATTTGATCGAAGAGGAAAGTCTTCAATTTTAACGAATAAACTGACATGGAAGTATTTGCAAACAAGTGTCATTTGCAGCTGCTTAATAAATGTTGCTTGTTAACAGCACTCGTGCAACAACAAAATTTTCATTTATATGTAGTTCTAATTTAGTCTCATCAGATTATTTATCCTATTAACGGTTCATAATGATTAGTAATTTCTTAGATTAAGTTGGGTCATAATTTGTACGATTGTACACGTAGAAATATGTTTTGAACATCTTTTTGTTCTTGCATGTAATTGATAGTTTTTTTTTTTTTGAAACAGGTGAACATATAACAACATTTACAACAATAAAAAGAAAATGGTTTGGACATGCCCATAACCATAATACAACTACTAAAATTCAAGACAACAAAACAAAACATATCTATCTCTTATCGGGTACAACTGTAACACCCTTAAATAAGTGGAGCGGAATGGTAACCGGAGGTGTGACATCATGGGATAAGATCACACAGTAATAGAGAACGACCTACATGAATCGTTTTAAAAGTACATTTGATTTAAATAAATAAAAAATTACATCATGGTTAAATCATTTCATTACATGGTCCCAAATAGAAAAATAGTTTCAGTACAAATCATAAATGTCGGTGTAAAAACACTTCTTGTAACGCAAGTGGATAGACGCCATGCCTCAAAGTACAGTCAAGCAGGAAATCAACAACCTGATGCTTAAAAGTCAGCAAAAAGCTAGCGAGTTAATAGGTTTAAGTAAATACAGTAAAGTGGACCACAAAATTTTAAGTATATGACTATTACAACACATATAATAGATCATACAAAAGTTTTACGATTGCACTAAGTCTCATGACACCGAAGCTATGGCAGTTAAGTATGCAAGTACGTGTACATAGTATAAAGGCCCGGTAAGTGTCTAACCCTCGACACTTAGATTCCGACATGGTATATGTCCTTTCGCCTATCTGGTCAACCCGAACAGGGGAGTCACCCCAATAGATCTATTTATAGCACTCGTGCTTCCCGTAGAAACTAACGGTTCATGATAGTGGGCATAGTGGGTTATCGCTACTTAGGCTAATCCGTAACAGTTTAAAAGTAGTATTTGTGTCCAAAGTAAAAAAAAAAGCATGTTCTCACCCCAAGTTTGTAAAACGAGTGTTAAAAGGTAAAAGTGAGGCTATAAACTTACCTTAGTCAAGTAGTAATCCGGGAAAGGTAAATCAAAGTATAGCAGGTAACGGCTCCGACACACGACCTAAGTAAGTATGGTTCGACTTAGTATATATACACTATATGAGATGCAGTAAGTGTAAAAGTGTTTTCTAGACTTTGTATCACCATGACATGTTTGTTCTTTAGTTTTATGAGTAAAAATACATTTTTCGCCAAGTTATGTAAGTACATAAGTTTTGACGCTTTAACAACGTTCTCGTGTTTAGTAGTTTAAATAGTCACGTAGTAAAAATATACTCGTTTTCATCAAAACTCGCTCAATTAATACTCTTTTATAGTTTATAAAAATATTTCTTCTTTTTGTCTTTTTTCGTCTTTTAGTCGGGTTTCGTCTCGTTGTCGAGTTTCGTCTTGTTTTCGGGTTTTGTCTTCTTGTCAGTTTCATCATTTTGTCGGGTTTTTGTCACTTTGTAGGGTTTGTCATTTTTTCGGGGGTTTTGAAGATAATAACCATTTTATTACTTATAATAATCTAGTTTCGTCTATTTGACGTGTTTATAAGAAATGCCTATTTTTGCCGTTTATAAAAGTATAGTCATTTTTGATAAAAATAGTTTAAGTAGTATATTTCTAGCAAAAATTCGGCATGACCCGTTCGTAAAATCTTATTTCCCAATTTTACCTATCTCGTTTTTAGTGTTCTAAAAACCATGTCAAAGTTTATAAAAATATATTTTACCTAATAGTTTAGTTTTCTAGTAAAAATGATATTTTTCGTCGTAACTTGAAAATAGTGTAACTTTCTCGTTTAAGTCCTTTTTAGTGGTTCAAGCGGCCACGTTTAGCTTATAGTGTCTAGTTTCTATTTCTTTATCCTAATGTTGAAAATTATAAGTCTCATTTGGTATATTTTCTGTTTCGAGACAGCGGGTCATAAAGTGTATATTTCGTCACTTAAACTAGGGTTTCAATCGCAAAAAACAACAACACGGTAAACCTAATCCCTTTAACGGATTCTTACAATATTCTCATCAACTCCAATCTAACCTAGTTTTTCCTTTCCACCAATTTGTTACAATAACTCCTCATAACAAGAACAATAACACAATAACTTTCAAAGTAAACCGCAAAGCTTAACCGTAAACAAGTTTAGGTTATAAAGATTAAACAAAAATGAACACAAACATGGTGATACAAGAATCTAGGGTTTAGTATGAATGTGTGTCGAAATGTATGTGCATATATATATATATATATATATATATATATATATATATATATATATATATATATATATATATATATATATATATATATATATATATGTGTGTGTGTGTGTGTGTGTGTGTGTGTGTATGTGTGTGTGTGTGTGTGTGTGTGTGTGTGTGAAGATCTTTTGTTTTAACTTATAAATCACACAAATCATTTGTACCTTTACAAGATCCAAACCATAAACATAATGAAAGTACAAGTAATTCTAGTAAAAGAGCACTTACAAGTTTGATAAAATATTTGTAGATCTAGTGTGCTCAATAAATCCAATAACATCAAAATCACCCCAGAACTATACTAAATCACACCCTAAACCTGAAAGTACAAGCGATTTTCCTCCAAGACCAATCAAAATGTGTTTGTGTTTGTGTGTTGTGGCATAAAAGAGAAGAGAGGGAAAGGAGAAGAGTTTTTGTGTTGGTGATGAATGAATGAAGCTATGTAGCTAGGGTTTGGTTTTAAAATAAAATGCACATTTGACTTTCAACACTAAAGACAACACTTATGATCTCATATTCCAATACAAAAACAACAAAGATGAATGTGGGAGGGAGTTGAGGTCCGATCGGCTACAAGCCAAAGAGGGGAAGGGAAACTTTTAAAATTTGAATATTTGGTAATATTGTGTGTGTATTTGAGGTTCAATGAAAAGGTGATGGGTCGGTTGGGTGTTTTTAAGCACATGTACGCAAAATAAAGTTTTGTAAGTGTTTTTATGAAAATATGATGAAAACAAGTATATTGACACTATAATATATTTATTTAATGCAAACCATAGCTAGTTTGGTGTCGGTACGTGTTTGGGGACGTTTTTCACAGTAAGCGAGATGACTTCTCGTTTTTTAGTCAAATAAGTTTGTAATCGCTAGAAAAGTAATATTTCAAGTTTTCTGATTAAAGTAACAGTCTAAAAATTTACTGTTTGTCACAACAACATACTAAATCTATGACAAAACTAGAACCATATCTCTCATGCAACATACTATCCACTCATGCATTTCAAGCAGTCCAATGCTTCCAATGTTACCTTCATTCACCCACCATAGCCTCATGATTACATTTCCTGGATAAGAGACCACTATACATCATTCAACCATCATTCACAATAACATATAAGGTCCCTTCCCTGGCCTCATCATGAAGGCTATAGCACCCTGACTCTTCAAAGAGGGGCTTGTTATTATATAGACAAACTTAATACGTGTATGTCCGGATTCAAACTCGAGACCACGGGATTGCACACTTTACGTATTAGATTTAATGATCGAATAATTAATGTAAAATGTTACGGTTAATTATTAAATGCACAATAATGACAAACGAGCGTTAAGTAATTAATGACAATTAACTAACGTTCGTTAAGTATTAAACAGAAGGACTAGAGTGAAAATTAGAGGTTAAGAAGGTTCCAGAATCCCCTTAAACATTAAGGGCCGATCGGTTATGGTATTGGGTTGCCCAATCCTAACCTAACTTGGACACAAAGTTTTCTACTCCGTATAATATAAATACAAGGCTTAGGGTTCATTGTTTGTTAATCTTGTACACACACAATACCCTAAATCTTTTTTCTCTCTCTCTTTTTGTGGCAACCGATCGATCAAACAACCCTTAAGGGCGATCGGTTTTGTTTTAAAACAAAAGTAATTTTGGTTTGAGTTTTGTGTTATTAAGAACTAGCATTCTCATTAAATCGGTATTAGTACGTGTGTACAAGAACGTGGTGTAACACACTATTGTTTACATCTTGGTTTGAATTGAAAAACGGTAAGGGTCAATTAGTTAAACGATATAAACCCTAATTAGGGTTCTTGTTCGTGATTGCTAGGAATTGCTAACAGGTACGCATACTATTTAAATTCGGTTAATTAATTTACAATTATATGTTTAAGCCTTCCGTTGCGTGCTTTGATGTTTTATGTGTTATATTTATGATAGTCATGTTATATAATTTCAACTGTGGCATCACGAGCCGTTATAATGTGTAATTAATTACCGAAACACGTAAAAAATCGAATATTGTATTGTGGTCTGCATGCTAATCGGTTTTAGGGTTTAAAAACTTGAAACCCTATTTTTTTATTAGGGTCGTGGCCCTGTAATTTATTTTAAAAAAATCAGGGTTTGTTTTGTTATATAATTAGATTAGAAACCCTATGATTGCATGCGAATTTATGAGTTATATTAATGAATAATTGTTTATTATGTCATTAATTGTATGCGTTTTTGGGACTTCGATAATTGTTATGTGAACACCCATGATAAAAACATGCATGTTTTGTAATGGATTATGAATTATAATTTATTATGCATTAATTGTTAAGTGTGTACACATGTAGTTTTAGATAAATCTGCAATTGGGGAAGACCTCAATAATACATTAATGAATCAATTATGTGCAATGTAGTATATGTTTAGCTATGACTTACGCAATCGATTCGTCGATGTATGTGGCTCACTTTGTACATAGATGAAAACAAGTGAAATTCCTAGTTAAATATACGCATTAATTAGAACATAGAATTGATTATTAATAAGTTTTTATAAAATAAGCTTGCATGTGGCTATTTGTTTACACATATTAATTGTTAAGTTATGTGCGTATTGTTTTAGTTGTTTATTTTTTATTTTATTTGTGTGTTTATTTTTGTTTGACAAGTTGTAAGCAAAGGGTAATTCCTGAATAAACAAAATAAACCGGACTAAACAATGGTGAAATATGATTTGCTTTTAAGAATTAAATATTAAACTTTTAGTCGATTGATATTTCTTGTACCAAATAGTTAGAAAGGCTCACCCAGTTTGACAAAACTATAAGAGAGGTATAAGGAGGGGTACACATTAAATTGTGACCCAAAAGAAGAAGGTTTTTAATAAGTTTCGCGATAACCTGCTTCTCCGCTTCTTTGTGCGTCAAATTGGAGCTACCTACGACTATTTACATGTACAAAAAATCTTAAGGGTGAATTGGCCTTAATTCCACGCGCCACTTTTTGGTAGTTATGCGAATAACTTGGATCTCATAACTCATGTAGTAGTACAATATAGTAGACGATAATTAAAGGTAATTCTTTGATTGGTTTACCCAATACCTCGATTGAAACTTTGTTGATTTAATCTTAGTATAGAAGTAAAAGTTTTTTTTATTGAAACCTATGATACAAAGATGAATGCATGACATCTTTGTACATATTTGATTTGACACCAAAATCAAAATTACCCTTTAAATTTAAGTTATATGCCATCCAATGAAGCGGGAACACCTAAGGTTACCATTTAGTTACCGTGCGACGTGGCTAGATTGTAATCAAAGGGTAAATCTCCACTAGTCGTGAGAACGGGCTTGGATGAATTTGCAGTTTCTTAAATTGGATAACTTAATTGAGTTGATAGTGACAACTAGTAACTCAAGGCATAAGATGGGGATAAAACATGCTTACATTGAAACTAGAGTTGGCAAATATGTAAATCCCATAATATTTTAGGAATTTCAATTTGTAGATTGGCAATTGAGGTTCGACTCATACCTTGTTGAATACTTTCATTACTAGCAGGATCAACTTATGTGATGAAACTATGTCAATTTGGATCCTAGTTTTCAGTAAAAATTAAATGGTTATATGTTTATTTACCAAGGGTATTTAATTTTTTGAAAGGTTAAATTATCGAAAGTACTAAATTCTGAACTTTTTTATGTAGAATGGCTCTACCCGAAAACACTATTATGAACAACATGAGTTCTGCTTTTAAGCAAATGCTTGATAGAGAAAAGTTGACTGGCGAAAATTTCAATGATTGGTATCGTTCATTGAGGATTGTCCTGCGTATGGCCAAAAGACTTGAATATATTAGTAAGCCTCTTCCTGTTGCTCCTACTGGTACTGCACCTACTGCAAACCATGAAGCTTATACTATTGAGTATGATAAGTACAATGATGTGGCTTGTCTCATGCTTGCTTGGATGAGCTCTCAATTGCAAAATAAATTTGAGAACTTTGGTCCTGTGGACATGCTCAATGAACTCAGACGTATGTTTGAGAAACCAGCTACTGTGGAGTTATACGATCTGCTTGATTCTCTACACAACTGTAAGTAGGATTCTGGTAAATCGGTGAGTGCTCATGTCCTTGAAATAAAAAATTACTTGGACCAACTGAAGCGACTCGGCTATGGTTATTCCCAGGATGTATCTGTTGGCCTAATCAATCGATCCCTTAACCAAGATTTGTTTGGTGGTTTTGTGCGCAACTATAGCATGCAACTGCACGGGGAAGACAATCACTGAGTTACATGCAATGCTCATTGATTTTGAGAAAGGATTACCCAAGAACGCAACTACACCCCAGGTACTAGCAATACAAGGTGATAGGATTACTAAACCCACCAAACCGCAACAAGCGAACAAGAAGGGTAAAGGCAAAGGAAAGGGAAAACAAGTTTTGACACACCAACCAATGCCTAAGAAGCAGAATCCTCAGAAGGATTTGGCTGCTTGTCACCACTGCAACACACCAAGACACTGGAAGCGAAACTGTCCATTGTTCCTTGATGAGTTGCGTCTGAATAAAAATAAGAATGCTGGGAATGTCACGAGCACTATGATTGAATTATTTTCTTTTCCTCTTAATCATAATTCCTGGGTATATGATACGGGATGTGGTACTTATATTTGTAACTCATCGCAGGGACTTAGAGGAGCAAGGAAGCTGGCCTATGGAGAAAGATACTTTTACGTAAGGAATGGCATACGTGCAGCTGTTGAAGCCATAGGGACATTCGATTTAGTTTTACCTTTCGGTTTAGTACTAGTATTGAATAATTGTCATTATGCACCTTATATTATTAGAGGTGTCAGTTCAGTTTCTTTGTTATTGGATATTGGTTTTGTTCACACATTTACTAGTAATGGAATTTCTGTTTCTTTAAATAATGTTTTTTACTTTAATGTAATTCCTGTAAATGGTGTGTTTGAAATTGACATGGATTATCATGGTTCCAGTGGAAATAATTCTGTGTATAGCATAAGAAATAAGAGAATAAAGTCTGACTTGGATTCTACTTATCTATGGTACTGTCGACTTGCCCACATCGGCAAGAAACGCATGGAAAAGCTACAACACAATAGGCTTTTGCAAAATATCAATGAGGAATCACTTGATAAGTGTGAATCTTGCATATCTGGGAAGATGACAAGGAAACCTTTTTCACATCAAGTGGAAAGGGCTTCAGATCTACTTGGTTTAATACATATTTATGTGTGCGGACCACTTAGACATGTGTCAAGGAAAGGTGCTAGATACTTCTTTACCTTTACGGATGATTTCAGTCGTTATGGTTATGTTTATTTACTTAAACATAAACATGAAGTCTTTGAAAAATTCAAGGTTTTTCAAAAATGAAGTAGAATTACAACTCGGAGAGAAGATTAAGGCTCTTTGATCTGATAGAGGTGGTGAATATATTATCCGAGAGTTTAAAGATTATCTTGCTGAGTGTGGTATTGTCCAACAGTTCACATCTCCATATACTCCACAAAAAATGGTGTATCTGAAAGGAGAAATCGTACATTGCTAGATATGGTACGATCAATGTTTAATCTTACAACTCTTCCCTTATCCTTTTGGGATTATGCTCTTGAAACTGCTGTTCGCATTTTGAATATGGTTCCAACAAATAAGGTTGATAAGACTCCATATGAAATATGGACTAGAAAAGCTCTCAAATTTTCTTACTTAAAGGTCTGGGGTTGTGACGCGTTTGTTAAACGTGACTCACCAGATAAAATCCAACAAAGATATATTAAGTGTATCTTCGTAGGATACCTAAAGGAAATGATGGGTTACTACTTTTACTTCCCACCCGAGAAAAAAGTTATTGTGGCTAGGTATGGAGATTTTCTTGAAAGGAGTCTCATATCTCAAGAATTTAGTGGGAGAGATTATGGTCTGGAAGATGAACAAGAAGATATATCACCTTCTGAAAACACTAGCCAACTTCAAGTGGAGCTTGAAAGTCTGGATGCTCCACCTGAAGTTATTCCTATTCATAGGTCTGAAAGGGCTATACGTGTACCTGAACGTCTACGTCTTAACGTAGAAGTTGAGGAAAATATGTTAGGGGATCTTAGTGAACCCGCTAACTATAAGGCTGCCATGGCTTATCCTAAAAAGGACAAATGGCGAGTTGCAATGAATGGCGAAATGTGATCCATGAAAGATAATGAAGTCTGGATTGAAGTAGACCTTCCTCTTAACGCTAAAGTCGTTGGAAGCAAGTGGTTCTTCAAGAAGAAAACTGACATGGATAGCAATGTACACACCTTTAAGGCTCATCTGGTAGCTAAAGGCTTTACTCAAACCTACGGGATTGACTACGAATATACCTTTTCTCCTGTAGCAAACATAAGAGCTATTAGGATTCTCATAGCCATAGCAGCATACTATGATTATGAGATTTGGCAAATGGATGTCAAAATCGCCTTCTTAAATGGTCGCCTAGATGAAGACATCTATATGGAGCAACTTGAGGGGTTTGTGAATCCACAATTTCCTGAGCGAGTATGCAAGCTTCAAAGATCCATTTATGGATTGAAGCAAACATCAAGGCAATGGAATAAAAGATTTGACGAAGAAATCAAAATATTTAGATTTACTCAGAATCTTGATGAGCCATGTGTATACCATAAAGCTAGTGGGAATAATGTTACTTTCCTTATCCTATATGTAGATGACATATTAATCATAGGAAATCATATACCAAGTTTAATTTAGGTAAAGTCCTATCTTGGTAAATGTTTTTCTAGGAAGGATTTAGGAAAAGCAACATACATCATTGGAATCAAGATCTATAAAGACATATCTAAGCGGTTGATTGGATTAAGCAAAAGTTCTTACATTGATAAAATATTGAAGACATTCAATATGAAAAATTGCAAGAAGGGATATTTTCCAATGCAAGTAGATCATGGCTTAAGTAGCAAAGCATGTGCTTTAACACCTACAGAGGTGGTAGGCATAAAGAGAGTCCCTTATGCTTCGGCTGTGGGATCTATTATGTATGCGGTGAGATGCACAAGACCTGATGTGGCGTTTGCTCAAAATATAACCAATTGATATCAACAGAATCCAGGTGAACTCCACTGGACTGCTTTTAAACATATTCTCAAGTACTTAAAGGCTAAAAGAGAAATGTTTCTAGTGTATGAGGGAAATCCAGAAGCAGAACTTGATGTTACAGGTTACTGCGATGCGTCCTGGTTATGTGATAAAGATGATACAAAATCTCAGATGGGTTATGTCTTTGTCATTAATGGAGGAGCTGTGGATTGGAAGAGCAAAAAGGAGAGTACAATTGCGATGTACGCATCTGATGAGTACATAGTCGCTTGAGTCGCCATAGAAGCTGTTTGGATTAGGAAGTTCATTTTAGTGCTTGGAGTTATGCCTGCAATTGAAAATCCTATTAAAATGTATTGCGATAATTCTGTTGCAATTACATTCGCCAATGAACCTGGAGTCATGAAAGGCGCCAGACACTTTCCTAAGCGATATCACTATGTTCAAAAACAAGTTGAGATAGATGAAATCGAGCTACTAGAAGTTCACACAAATGATAATCTAGTTGATCCCTTAATGAAGGCTTTACTTGGTGAAAAGCTTAATCAACATGTTGATGGCATAGGACTTTGTTTAGCTAATAGGTTCATGCCTATCTGTGATTAGTATTTGGATAAAGGATATTGTAAACAATTATTATTTTAATGAAATAAAATATTAGTTATGTTTATTTCTCATTTATAATATTGTATCCTATATTTGCATGCTTAAATTCGTGAATAGCTTATGTTATTCTAAACAGTCTGTTGCCAATCAATGATATGAGAATATTATTGAATTAAGACAAATCTGAGTTTTGGTTAAAATATACTTAAGTATATTGATGCGTTGACATGCCAAGTTCACATGATATTCAATGGAATGAATATAGGACTTATCCCAACCACATGATTGTACTTTATGGATCTTGTCATTAAGTAAATCATGAATAGTTTTTCTTAGACTTGAGATGCTAGAAAACTGTCATGGATGTAGTGCATTTTTGTAAGAAAATTTACCGCTATACGTAACTGGTAGCTATAAGGATTGTTTTCAGTAGTGTTGCAAAATTCATGGGTTTTGCTAAGAAAGAATTTGTTCCTTCAAATTTTTTTTGAAGTTTAATACTGCTGGGACCCTCGTAGGGTTGACAAGATGTTTGTGTGGCCGCGCCCAAGATCTATCTGGAATACGTTTAGAAGATTTGGTAATCTTGCTCTATCATATACAACGAGAAACATAATAGTTAAATAATGGAATGACTAAGATCCATATCCATATTTAATTTGGTATTAGAAACAAAAGGATAAGTATGATGAGAATTCATCAAAAGGTTTTTTCCAGGAACCATACTCGAGTTGTACCGGGGCATTGGCGTGTTGCTAGACGCTAACCAATGTCATTACATTATTAAGATCTGTCTAAGTGAGAGTTGTTAGTTATATAGACCAAGGTTTTCAAGATCGGGATCCTACCCAGGATCGTTTTCGTCTTTGCTAGATCGTGATCGTAAGATTGGATCGGGATCTTAAGATCCTACTCTAATGTTATTTCTTAATAGTTTTTGTAATATCATACAAATCTACAAAATATTATACATTATAAACACAAAATACTATGAATGTTTCATAGAAATGTTGTCCTAAATTATGATTATGAAATGTTTAAAAAGATTAACATGTTATTTTTTGAATTTTACAAAAAGACAACTCATAAATTTGTAGTTTTTTAGTTTGTAATCCGAGAAAAGTAAGATTGGGTCGGATTAGATCTTAAAATCATATAGTCAAGATCGGGATCCTAAAAGATCTTAAGCTTGCAAAGTTCCTATGTAGGATCCGGATCGTTTTTGCTTTGTAGTAACGTAAAATCGTAAGATCCTAAGATCAGGATCGGGATCCTGACAACTATGATATAGAAAAACTTAATACGTGTATGGCCGGATTCGAACTCGAGACCACGGGATTGCACACTTTACGTATGAGATTTAATGTTCGAATAATTAATGTAAAATGTTACAGTTAATTATTAAATGCACAATAACGACTAACGAGCATTAAGTAATTAATGATAATTGACTAACGGTCGTTAAGTATTAAAGAGAATGACTAGAGTGAAAATTAGAGGTCAAGAAGGTTCCGGAATCCCCTTAAACATTAAGGGCCGATCGGTTATGGTATTGGGTTGCCCCATCTTAACCTAACTTGGACACAAAGTTTTATATAGTATAAATACAAGGCTTATGGTTCATTGTTTGTTAATCTTGGTACACACATAATACCCTAAACCTTTTTTTCCCTCTCTATTTTTGTGGCAACCGATCGATCAAACAACCCTTAGGGGTGGTCGGTTTTGTTTTAAAACAAAAATAGTTTTGGTTATAGTTTTGTGTTATTAAGAACTAGCATTCTCATTAAATCGGTATTAGTACGTGTGTACAAGAACGTGGTGTAAACACACTATTGTTTACATCTTGATTTGAATCGAAAAATGGTAAGGGTCAATTAGTTAAACCATATAAACCTTAATTAGGGTTCTTGTTCGTGATTGCTAGGAATTGCTAAAAGGTACGCATACTATTTAAATTCGGTTAATTAGTTTACAATTATATGTTTAAGTCTTCCGTTGCGTGCTTTGATGCTTTATGTGTTATATTTATGATAGTGATGTTATATAATTCCAATAGGGCTATACCCAACTGACTACATTTCTTGGCCCATTACCCTCAACTAGGTACACATAATGCTTTTAGACTCACCCAGGAGTTGATTATACCACCAAGGTATTAACCGATCTGCATCTATCCCCTCAAACCAAACACTCCAAAATCTAATTCAGCAGTTCTCAGTTCAGACTTCTCTTTATAGTTAAGCTTTAATATCCCACTGAAGATTCCATATTGTAGATGACCTTTTAACTTTCAGTCCCAGAAGTCTAGTTTTCACAGGCTTATGTATCAACTTGTATACAGTCTGCAAGTCCCTTTTTCACCTCTAAAAGTTCTAAAATTTCTTTCCTGCCAGATAAAGATATTTTAGAAGTTCTAAAATTTCTAAAAGTTATAATTTTTTTTACAATACAAGTATAAATTTATAATATATATGTTTTTCCTTATTTTTTTGGGCAAATCACCTAAAAATATATTTAACTTGCCACTTTTTCTCATTGTATGTAACATTCTTTTTATTTCTCATTCTGTCAATAAACCTCTATCGTTAGTCCTTTATGTGTACCCGTTACCATAAAAACCTGCATCGTTAGTCCTTTAAGCTAACGACCGTTAATAAATAACTTAAAATTTGGTTATCTTACGCTAAACTTGCATCGTTTGTCCTTTATACTAACGATCGTTAAAAATAACTTAAAATTTGGTTTCTTACGTTTCCATCCGTTTTTCACGTTTCGTCCGTTTTACGTTTCGTTCGTTTTAACACGTTTTGTCCCTTTTTCACGTTTTCATACGTTTTACAAGCTTTCATCCGCTTTTCGGGTTTTTGTCCGTTTTTCACGTTTTCATCCGGTTTTACACGTTTTCATCCGTTTTACACATTTTCATCCGTTTTGCGTTTTCATTCGTTTTACATTTTCGTCCGTTTACACGTTTCATCCGTTTTCACGTTTTCATCCGTTTTTACTTATGTATTCGTCCGTTTTACGTTTTCATCCGTTTTAACACATTTGCGTCCGTTTTGCGTTTTCATCCGTTCTTACGTTTTAAATTTTTTCACGTTTTAAATACATTTTACGTCTTCATCGGTTTTACATGTTTCGTCTTTTTACGTTTTGTTCGTTTTTCGACTTTTAAATCCGTCTTTACGTTTCATCCTTTTTGCACGTTTTCATTGTTATTGCACGATTTAAATCTGTTTTACATTTTATACTGTTTAACACGTTTTCGTCCGTTGTTTCACGATTTCATCCGTTTTTACACGTTTTCATCTGTTGTTTCACGTTTTCGTTCGTATTTGCACATTTTGTCTATTTTTTCACATATTACTACGTTTTCGAATTTTTTCGGCCGTTTCTACACGTTTTGGTCCGTTTTTTCACGATTTCATCTGTTTTACGTATTTTCATCCGTTTTTACATGTTTTCGTCTGCTTTTTCACGTTTTCGTCTATTTTTTCATGTTTTCATCCGTTTTTTCATCGGTTTTTCATGTGTAAACACGTGCAGCGTGTATAAAATGGATGAAATGTAAAAGCAGATGAAAACGTAGAAACGACCAAAGCATTCGAAACGTGTTAAAACAAGCGGCGCAAGCGGGCGAAAACATGCAAGCGAGCAGCGCAAGCGAGCGAAACATGTTAAACGGATGGCGATGTAAAACCGATGAAAACGTGAAAAACGACGAAACCGTGTTAAAGCGGACGAAACCGACTTAAAATGGATGGCGTGCAAAACGAACGAAACGTGTAAAATGGACGAAATGTAAAATAGATGAAAACGCAAAACGGATGAAAGCGTGAAAACCGACGAACGGGAAAAACAGACGAAAACGTGAAAACGGACGAAACGTAAAACAAATGAAAACGTAAAACGAATGAAAACGTAAAACGGATAAAACGTGAAAAAACGCGTGTTAAAACGCACGCAAACGTGAAAAAGGGACTAAACGTAAAACGAATGAAAACGTGCAAAACGGACGAAAATGTGTAAAAATGGATGAAAACGTGTAAAAACAGATGAAAACGTGAAAAAACGGACGAAAACCTAAAAAAGCGGATGAAAGCGTGTAAAAACGTATGAAATCGTGAAAAAACGAACAAAAACGTGTTAAAAGGAACGAAAATGTGTAAAAACGGACGAAAACTTGAAAAAACGGACGGAAACTAAGAAAACCAAATTTTAAGTTATTTTTTAACGATCGTTAGTCTAAAGGACCAACGATGCAAGTTTAACATAAGATAACCAAATTTTAAGTTATTTATTAACGGTCGTTAGCATAAAGGAGTAACGATGCAGGTTTTTTTGGTAACGGATACACAGAAAGGACTAACGAGAGAGTTTTATTGATAGAATGAGAAAAAAAAAGAATGTTACATACAATGGAAAAAAGTGACAAGTTAACTACATTTTTAGGTGATTTGCCTTATTTTTTTTTCCACTAATCTATACTATCTTTCGTGCTTTTGGCATTAGGCGTGGTCAATGACATCTCACCTCTTATTTGATTTTTTCTTTTTTGTGACAATCACTTTTGAGAAAACATGTGAAGCCTGCAAAGTGCAGACATTTTGTATTATTTTTATTATAATTTTGTTTTTTTACGATCTAGGAAATGGAAGTGAACTTCCCGATTGATGACTAGCCGTGGAACTATCGAAAAGGCTGTAAAAGGAAACGGATGCTTTGGGCGTATGGGTTATCTTTTGGTGGTGAAGTGGTTGTTGGCTAGCATTAGTATCAAAACATAGTTAGGTCTCTCATAATTTCTTCTTTTCTTTTCCTTATTTGAATGCATAGTGTCATTGTTCATTCCATTGGTAATACAAATACATAATACAAACTTGATTCTAGACATGTATAGATTAGACTCTTAAAATTATGCCTTTTATATAGAAACTTTGATGGATTGATTCATTTGCAGAATTATAGTTTGCACAGTGTTATTTATTTTGTTAACAAAATATATTCAGGGATGTAATGAGGTGGCATAAGTTGGTTTTAGTATCACCCAAAGAACATGGCATTAACGGCGCCATAGAACCAAAACACCGATGATGAAGGTGCTATAATGCACCATACCTGGCCTCTAAGTGTGACACATATTAGCAGTCTTGATTTGCTTAACACAAGTTTAAAACATAACAAAAGAACTTTATACCTAGAATGATGGATTTGTCATATTCTGTTATTCATTTATGGGGTGAATGCATATACAGTTACTAACTCTAATTGCTAATAAAGGTACAATAAAACTCTACTTTTAGATATCACACGGAACAAAGTTCTTGGTTAATCATGTGCTAAAAGTTTACTGCTTCGAAGCTTGTGGAGTTTGAAATAAACTGTTTGTACCATTTTACCGACAATTTTGGTGTCCTCTTGAGGGTTGTATAATCAACATGGTAAAGCCCGAATCGTATTGTGTATCCAGATAGCCACTCAAAGTTGTCAAGCAATGACCAAGCAATGTAACCTCTAACATCAGCTCCTTTCCTGAATAAGCGAGATACATCATAAGATTGCCATGCGAAATTTCCATATCAATTTTGGAACAATAACAACCAGAAAACCACCTTTCTCTGTGAATTAAGATTAAATTAAGTTACTTGGACTTAATTAAATACTAGTACATGGCTAAACGAATCGGGGCGACCAGCATACACTTCTTTGTACGATTTCAAGAATAAAGTTTATTAATTTTTTTAAGCGGCAATTATGATCTATAAGACATATTTAACACCAATAAAAACTTTTTCAAAGAAGGGATTTAGGATGCCCGAAGTCTTAATTACAAAGATACTTTAATTCACACTCTACCCGTATATAATTAAATAATACATTATAAAGCATTTAGGACTTCCTATAAAAGAAGTCTTAAAATTTTAAGACAAAAAACATTACTATAAAAGAGAAATTGGAAAATTAATGTAAAATTTAAAAATTTAAGTCTCATTTAAACTATATAGTAGCCACCCCTCAAATATTGATATATTTTAATACATTTTTTTATAAGAAAAACTCACTAAACTTATAACCACCAATTTAATGCTAAAATTTAAAAATAAAGTGCTAACTATTTAAACTATTAATAATTTAGATGTTTAAAACATATATCTACTGTGTTATCAAGTAATTGAGACATGCAAAATAAGAAAGGTTTAAACTGAAAAACATTTGCTCGCCACAAAAATAGCCATTTGGTACCCGCCGCCGCATTGCGCGGGTACCCTTCTAGTTAAATAACAAGAGTGCAGACTCAACTGTTGCATTTATTATGGCACAAAACACACTTGTGTTAGATACCTTATTGCAGAAACTAGGGCATCTAAATAGCTCTTCATGTATTCTACACGTTTATCATCATTGAGGAAATTCTCGATGCTTGAACCAGGTGCGTTAATTCCGCCAAAACCTGCAAATTTTACAAAATATATTAATAAGAAGATTAACAAATTAGGAGAATAGGACCCATTTGGGATACAAATGGGTCATTGTGGATCCCAAATCCTCGTACGTGTTCACACAAGGTGATACTAAATCATATAAGTTGTGAACTCGCCATTCTCTGTGATATACATCGGTGTATTATTGTATCTGTGCTTGAGGTAAGTCACCATCTTCTCCATTCCTTCAGGATATACATTAAGCCAATCCACTGCAGTCTGCATAGTACACATGCAATTAATTCATAGTTAAAGATTACCTATATGTCCATAATAATTCACAGAGGTAACAATTTGAAGCCTGTCCAGCCTTTTAGCTCCTAAATAAATAATTGGTTGGCGTTTTCAAAAGAAAATTAACACATAAATTATTTAGAAAAATCAAATAAAGCGGGTGTATGAAGGATTTTATACCGATTCTCCTATTGGAACATTGTTCTTAATTGCAGTTCTGAGAAAATAACCCTCTGTCATGGAAACGCCAGGTCCTCCTTGTTCACATGTCGAGTGTAAACAGTCTTTTGCATAGAAACTTGTATAATGGTTGATGCCAATGAAGTCTAATCCATTCTTTAGCTTCCTGAAAGAATCATTATGGAAGTCGGGTAATAAAGAACCTAGAATATCCTTCATTTCTTCCGGATAATTTCCAAATATGATGGGGTCCAGGAACCTACGCAACAAATACAGTATATTATGATCAGAATGAACATCAGAAGATACAAATGCAATTGTGGACTTACCAATTTAAGAAGAAAGATAGAGCTCTTTGAGCAGCTAGTCTGTCTTGTGCGGAGTTGCTTATGGGTTCATACCATACCGCATTCATAACAATACCAATGCTACCATTTTGTTTCCCCTGAAAGCCAGTAAAAATATCGGTTATAATCTTTATAAATAAAGATTGCCTATGATTTCTGGTTATCTGGTTATTTCATAAGCAAATAAGTAGTTTGGATGAAACAAACTGCTTCTACGTATCTCCTTATTTTGGGGAAAATTAGGGAGTCTTACATATGTATGAGAGGTTACTGTAATATATCAGGACATGTTGGAGTACCTGATATTTGGTCCTATAAATGTCAACAGCTGCAACATGGGATATGATCATATTATGAGCTGCAATAAATGGTTCACTCTCAGAATCACCAGAGGTACAATTCCCAAAAGAAGCAGAGCACCTTGCCGGTGGGTAAATCCCTGATCTATAACCACGAACCGCAACAACATTTGGTTCATTTAAAGTCACCCAGTACTTGACTCTGTCCCCATAGTATTTGAAACATATAGATGCATAGTATGCAAAATCTTGCCTGTAAAATAGAATGTATAAAACTTTTGGCAATAACAAGTACCTTTCATCTCGCCACATTTACTTATAAACGAGTTGATTTTACCTAGAACAGGTAGCTAAAAACAAAATATGTCGAACGCCCAAAGTCTTTTCAAATGCTTAAAATTCAAAAATTTTGTTCAAAACTATTTGAATTATAAGTCTCACTAGTATAGGTTTTGTAATCATATATTACACTAGTTTGAAAGAAAATTAATTCAAAAGTGCCCGATGATGATGGCGGGTCCCAACCGGTTTGATTTGAGTTTTGACTTATTTGGCTGTTTTACAAATGACCCATTTTGACCCTACCCGGCATGTGCATGTTGCGTCCTGACCATAGATGAGTTGTTGTTGTTGTTGTTTTTTTTATAATCAAATGGCTACAAAATTAGTTGTGATATGTGGTCCATGCATTAAGAACCAATGATGGGGAAAATAATTGGACTGCTAAATGCCTCTGTTACCAACACTAAACCTCCTTATTTTTCTTCTCCATTCGATATACCACAATGTCGGTATATTCTTGAAAATAATCCACGCAATGATGGCATACTGGTACTTACTGAATTTGTGGACTTAGCCAACCACCATATATATCTTCAAGTTCTTGAGGTAAATCGTAATGCGTCAATGTCACGAATGGTTGGATTCCTGTAGGGAGGATTTGCATCTTGATAAAACTAAATTCTAAGAATACTATGTCAAACTTATATAATTAGAAGTGAACTTTATAGAGATGGAGGGTGAGGGACTGAGGGAGTATTCTATTTTTGCAACCTTTTTCTACTAGGGCATTGATAAGCTTGTCATAATGCTTTATTCCAGCGATGTTCACATTTCCAAACCTTCCCTCTAATGGAAAAGAAACGAATAATCAGCATGTCCGTCATATACATCTATCAATCACATCTATATAAAACCAGCTGAGTTAAAGACCCTGTATATGTCCATGATTGAGACTGTCACCATGTCACTTGCCTAGTTTTTTGTACCCATTGTTTTTCACGTATAATTTAGGGGCAGGCTGCACGACTTGAGTGACGGGTCAAAACTGTTAACATTTTTTACGAGACAAAACTAGACATACACAAATTTTGCCGCCTCTAATGGACCTTTTCTATTATTTCCCTTGAATTTTATAATTACATTAAGCTCCATGTATGGTAGTAATTTAGTACATAATTATCTAGACATTTTCTATTGAAGTGATTCAATAGGTTATAAGGTTGTCAAGATCGGGATCCTATCTAGGATCGTTTTCGTCTTTGCAAGATCGTGATCGTAAGATCGGATCGGGATCTTAAAATCCTACTCTAATGTTATTTCTTAATACTTTATGTAATTTTATACAAATCTACAAATTCTAATACATTATAACCATAAGATACTATGAATGTTTCATATAAATGTTGTCCTAAATTATGATTATAAAATGTTAAAAAAGATTAACATGTTGTTTTTTTGAATTCTACAAACAAACAATCCATAAATTTGTAGTTTTTTAGTTTGTAATCCGAAAAAGTAAGATCGGATCGGATTAGATCGTAAGATCGTATGGTCAAGATCGGGATCCTATAAGATCTTAAGCTTGCAAAGATCCTATGTAGGATCCGGATCGTTTTTGCTTTGCAGTATCGTAAAATCGTAAGATCCTAAGATCAGGATCGGGATCCTGACAACCATGGGTTATATGCATTTTAGCATTCATATACATTTAGATGACTTTCAATTTGTATGACTAGTTAGCTCCACTTAAACCTGGTTTCTTTTCGGTCAAATCTTTTACCTTAACCCACTTGACCCATTAGAGATAAAAGGTAACCGAACTCGACCCATTTGTATACAAATGGACCAAAATTTTCACCTCCGGTCTACTCCTAAGGCATAAACTAAGAGAAAGTAATTAGATTACTTGGCAAAATTCTAGCCCATGATATAGAGAAACGGTAAGTATTTATTCCGATGAATTTCATAAGCTCAAGATCTTCCTGCATTGTAATGAACACACAAGATTAGCACATAAAATATTTTCTTAGTAAGTATAGCGTACAATAGTTTGCAAAACTTATGATAAATTATTGTAGCTATTCCAATCACGTAGACATCAAACTGGACAGCCTGGTCCACTTGTTATATCATGGGCTAAGAGAGGTGGGTGCACTTGATACCCTATAACATGTTGAGGAATCTTATGTCATGAAAGATTCATAAAAAACTTGCACATGATGTGGCAAAATTATTTGTTGAATTAAAACAATTATAAAAAAACAAGAATCTATTTGATTGGATAAATGATCTTGCCACGTCATCCTGTGAAACTTTTTTTTATAAATCTTTTGTGGGCATTGTATTTCTCTAACATGTTATCCATCGCCACCTTAGCACATACCATATAACACAACTATAACATAAACTGCCCCCATAAATTTCATATAACACACCATAAAAAATGCCCCACTCACTCACAAAAAAAAAAAAAAGCCGGATAACGAGAAATGAAGGAGATCACATTTGCACCTATAATATCAGTCTTGGGTCTTATTTAGCGTCTTAAGCGCCATAAGTACAAAATTGCCCTTTAACATACCAAGAGTGCACTGCACCGGCACTCTAAAGCATTATCAGTGGTGTGTCCCGACAATAACTACAAAGATAATTGCTCTAAAAGGTTTGAATGTGACCAGAATGTTGTATACTTTTATATAAAAAATCACACATATGGATATTGAGGCTGTTGTACTTGAGTTGGATATTGGCCCATATGCTCCAAAGGAGAATAAATCCAAGAAAGCTTATATGCACTTATTGAATTGCCATGAAAATATTGAGTACCAGGAGGTGGTGGGAACAAGCAACATCAACAATTAATTTACACCAATAGAGAAGCAACAACTATTAATTTAATAATGCAGTCAGTGTGGTGGGAACAAGCAACCTGGCAATCTTTTATTTTCTCAACAATTTATTAATTAAACAATTACCAACTACATTAAACTTTATTCGTTGAAGAGAAAAGAAAAAAAAGATGTTGATTATGGCAGCTAAGAGAAACAAACAAAGCTAGGGTTTTGACTGATACCATGTTTGATTGGTAATTTCCTTGTGTTATTCATTAACGAAGCCACAATATGAATATGTTTGGCAAAAGTAATCGTAGATGGAGATGGTAAGCTACATGAAATTGCATATGATTTTTAAAGATTATAGAAGATTTTTTATTGTATTTTTATAATATTTTATAAGTTATCAAACAAAGCTTATATTTAAGTAGCTTATTTATTTAATTTAAAAAAAAAAAAAAAAAAAAAAAAACACAAACATAATCTTTCAATAATTTCGTGTGCCAATCATATAATTACATGAAATGGTCTAAAATAAAGTAATAGCCCATATAAAACTAATACTCCACAATAATAATAATACATAGACTAACAAATTCATGAAGCTGTGAAGGCAGTGCACTTACAAGATAAAGGTGGTAATGATTGACAGCAATATCTCCATTAGAACCATCAACAATATTATTGCCTACAAAAGAGAACAAAACGAAAATGTTATTCGGTAGTAAAAAGAATTAAAGACAAAGTTCGTAGATAAGTATACCAGGTTTATGTGAAAATATATCCCAATTACTGAAACCTTTTCCATCAGCAAGGAAACCTCCTTCATACTGCAAACATGCATGGTATAAATCTATTAAATAAAGATAAAAAGAGATCGAGAATGGATCTGCTAAAAATGCATGGTGGTATACTAGACCGAACCTGATAAGAAGATGATGCGGTTCCAAATAAGAAGTTTCTTGGAAATGAAGACGGACTGGAATTGGTTCCTAAAGTGTTAATAAACTCGTATGATGTCACGAAGACTGATAAATATGCCCCAAGCAAAACGACCAAGACCAAATTATATGCAGCTCCCATGATACTTGATAAAAAGCTGGACCTATAAAGAAGTATTGCAGTATGGTAATATGCAAAGCCTGGGTATGAGTGAGGAGGTCTATATTTCTTATGATGTTTCACTTTCTTATAAGAAAAATAAAGCAACATATACCATCAAACATGATATCACATTGTTTATCTTGAGCAGTTTAAATTGTCTAGAAATAGCACTTTCCAATTGTTTATACAAAAGTTGGGCGTTCCTTGTTTGAGCTCCGGTTCTCGTATCAATTGATTATTGCTGCTTGAGAGCTGCGCACTAAATAAACAGAAAACACCGTTAGGCTTATCGTGGGATTGTCTCCCACGATTATCCTCCGGCGTGAGAGTAAGTAATCGGTTTTAGGGTTATGGAGAGTTAGGGTTTTGATCGTACCTTTAATGAGAGATGGGATGCCCTTTATATACACACGCAATCCTTATTGGTTGCGTGTTCCTCAAACTTCGACGTATCCCGCCTAAGTCGGTCATAGGATACATATTCCCGAAAATAAGAGATATATCTTAGCCTATAAATAACTTTGGGTTTGGGCCTTGTGGGCCCAAACCGTTCTTCAGGTTAGCCAGTCGTCTTGGGCTTGCTAGTAGCGGTCATTGGTCGGGTTAGTGACCGAATGTGAACTATCGTCATCATGTCCCCAGGTCTAGTATGCGATGGCGAATCTGCGGATGCTAGACTAATAACTATGGCGAATAAAAAGCGTGAGCGTAACAAAGAAGCTAAACAGACTTCTCGCCGTTAAAGATACACGGTGTATCTAGACACAATAATAGTTAAAATGGACGCCTCGTAAATCGGGAGAAAGTAACTGTGGCAAGGTAACATCAAAGGATCAGAGCCACATATTGAAGATAGTGGGATCCACGTGTCGCTCATCGCGTGGGTAAGAAAACTTATATAAACACCTTCACCCTATTACGGTGATTACCACAGTAAAAACATTTCCGCCATTAACAAAGCTTCAAACTTTTTCAGCAAGAAAACCGTAATATTCTACAGGTAACCGCGCGTGCGCGTATAGAAAACGATACAATGGTGAAGGTGTTATCTGACTTCACATCCGAGATAACAGAGGCGAACTTCTAGAGTTCACCTCGGTTACTATTCCTCTTGGCGTGCATCCGGTTGTCCCAAATGCGCGAGCATCGATTGCGAACTTCCACGAAGGAAGGTAGGGGTATCTGCGTTTTTGAATTCGCGAATCAGCGTGTGCCCATATCCCTATTTACGTGCGATGTCTTAAATTATTACGATCGCACCTATCCCGGTACCTTTGTATCGGTGCGGCTAAAATCACCAACTTTGAGGTTAGCTGCGTTTCTTGGCGATTAACCCCACTATCCATCTATTCGCGCGTTTTATCACGCGGCGTGGTCGCGCGGTGGGTATCCTTTGCTAAGCCTTGTTGGTAGGCTTGATGTTATCTTGAAAAACTAGGCGCTTAGAAATTGGAGGAGTCATTTTACGGGTAGATGACTCGTGCTTCCGTGGCGTTATAATTTCTACACCCGGGGTTTATTCTTAGAAGGATGGCGCCCCTTCCTGGACTATATAGTGCGGAGGATGCGGGCGATAGCGCCAACCGCATCCCCATTAGTTCCTATCACGAGGAATTTTGGTACATATGGGCATTAGTCGTAACTACTTTGGTATCTTGGATGAGATACCAATCTTCTTGGCGCTAATGGCGGGGTGGGTGCTCGTCCTTCGCATCCCTTTTTTAGTTAATGTAAGAGCTTTCTTTTCCTTTTGCACATTATGTAACATCTTTATTTGTTGGCTTACATTGCGCGAGATGGATCTTTTCACGGTTGTGCGGTGGCGAGGCCACGCCGGTCGGCGATGGGGTCTGCGCGAGGGAAGGAGGAAGAGCCTATTCTAGAGGCCACTAAAGGCGCTCTCTGGAAATGAATGTGGGAGAGGAGGGACGGTTCATCGAGTTGCGTTGGGCGATCCCCTCAGCGTTCGAGCCCAGGGCTCCTTCTCCCTCCGCATGAATGAATGTGGCGGGGCGCGGAAGAAGAAGAGGAGGAGGAGCGCTAAGTTGAGCGCAAAAGAGCTCCCAGGTGGTGATGGCGCGGGCCGTCCGGAAAAAAGCGTCTGTCGTTTTGGATGTGGAGTCATCCTCAGATGACGTCTCCGCCCCATCACTAATGTGACTCTGTCTCAGTAAGTTTGTTATCATCTTCTGCTATTTTTTTTTTTTTGCACTCTGTTATGTAGATAACTATTAATCTCTTTCTATTTGCATGCAGTGTGGAACGTACTAGGGATTCGCCTCCACGGGTTAGTCCTGTTGTCGAATCTTCTGGGCCAAAGAGCCAGTCTTTGAGCCATTGGCGGTGAGGGCCACGCCAATGGGCGACTTGTTGAGGAGTTGGCGCTGGCTGCTGCGCACCAAGCCTCGCTTGTGGGTAAGCTGAAGAGCAAGGTTCTTTGGAGAGGCGGCCAGGCCAGTTGCGTTCTTTGGGCCTTGATTGGCTAGTGCTAAAGCTAAAGGCGAAGGTTTAGGTGCATCGCCCAGCTTGCGAGAGGAAAAGATGGCTCTGTTAGGGCGGATAAATCGGGCGTCTTGAGTCGGTAGGTATAAGGCTTCGTGTCTGGGCGATAAAATATACGGAGAAGGGCAAGGATCGTTAACCTCGCGGTTGGAAGATTTTGGTGCCATTGTGAAGGGGTGCTCTGAAGCGAGAGATGAAGCTGCGTAAGCTCGGTTTGGAGTATGATGAGGAACTATATCCTCATCTCATATACCATTCTTGGCGCGGGTGGCTCATCGACCATGGCTGCGCCTTGCTCTCTTAGCACCCTTGAGTCCAGGAGGTGGTGGGCGCATTTGGTGGGGTGGTCAATGTGCCTTGGCGAGAGGAAGTCGGAGGGGCGTGGGGCGCTGCAAGAAGGCGACTTCTTGAAGGTGCTGTTTGAAAAGGTACACAGTTATGATCTGTGATCCTATGATAACACAGTTCTTTGCTATGGAGAGGATGAAGGCCTTAGAGCTTCCCATGATTCTTTGAAATGGAGCGCGACGGGATTATCCCATAAGTCTTATCATGGAAGGGTTGACTTTAGCGTGCCATCGTCTTGATAATCGAGCCTTGGTAGGACTATTTTTGAAGCCCGATGACTCTCGACTTCAAGTGCTGTTTTTGCTCGCCCGGGACATTCTAAACCCTTTCGCTTTAGAGAAAGAGATGCCCTTGAAGGAAGTGTTGGAGGCGCACGCTACCAGACTCGCTAAAAAAGAAGGTATTACCGGTAAAGCGATATTGTGCGGGGTTGGTGCAGCTCATCTCCCTAGGTCTGACGGGGTGCCAGTGAGTGTTGCCACTGTGTCGCGTCAAGACTCGGACTTGTTGAAGAGGCTAAGCGAGGTTGGAGATGCTACAAGCCGCGTGGGGACTTCATCACTTGAGCGGTCTAGGAGTATCTAGGTAGGATCCTGTGTTTATAGACATCCTTTTGTAATAACCTTTAGTCATTAATAAAAATCTCCTTTTGTTAAGTGCGTGTTAGTATTATTGCAACTTGTAATGTGCGTGCTTATCTGTTTGTCTTTGCGTAAAAGATGTGTTCAAATTTGTACCTGGCCGAATAATATGAAATTCATAGTCATGTATGAAGATCATAGTCTACTTAAAACATAATTTCTAAGTAATTGTATCATAGTCGTGTATGTGCGATATCGTCTTGTAAATATCATCTTAAGGAGTCAAGTGTATTGATTCCTAAATTTGTTAAATCGCACCGTATGCATAGTTCTTGCGCGTCCGTCGTGGGATCGCGCGAACTTATTCCAACGTCTTGTGAACAAGGTTTTTAACAAGGATCGTGATCCGATGTTGATGGGTTTGCAACCCTCTTACTCAACGAGTTATTTATTAGGTTTACTCATCCTTTTACCATCGTGGGTGTATCAAATGCATGCACGCCATGTAGGCAAAAGATGAAAAATGTTAAAACATAAAGTATATAGAAATAACAATTTGGAATAAATCACGGAGTTAGCTAGAAACCGCGACCTTTTATTGAGACTTGCAAGTTTTGTGAAAGAAAGTAAAATAAAATATTGCCTAAGTAAAACAAAATGTAAATACGGATAATTATTGAGCACTTCACTAAAGTGTGCGGATGTCCGTGTCTTTGGTAGTAGCCATTTCTAGAGATAACGCTTGAGATTGCAAATGTTCCATGTCTGTGGTAGTTCGACCATTCATGTCTCTTAGCTTTGTATCGCTTTGTTCTAGTGTTAGTAACCTCATAGGGTCCTTCCCACTTTGGTCCAAGTTTACATGTGTTCTGCGTGACTCGCATCATTGGCGCGGTATCTGAAATCACACAGTACGAATGAGACACCCGTACTTTTGCATCATAGTATCCACTTCATCTTTGACTTGATCTTGCTTCACATATGGTGCGCTCTCACGTCGTTCTTCCAACGGTCCAAGTCGATCGCGCTCGTCATCATTTGTTGCAACATTGATTTGATGAGCGGTGTTGGCATCAATTTGGTGGTATGGCGACCTCATCCCATAGACTAGAAAAGGGGTGTCCCGTCTTGGTTTTGATTGAGGTGCGGTGCGCCCATGGGGCGTGGGATAATTCTTCCACCCACGTCCTTTGTGTTTGTCGAGCGTGCTTTGATTCCTTCACCTAAGCTTGATTTGCACGCTCTACTAACCCATTGGATTGTGGATGTTTAAGCGGCGCGAAGTCTTGCGTGATATTCAACTTCTCGCACCGATCCTTGAAGGATTGTCACAAAATTGTTTCCGTTGTCGAGATGATTTCCCAGGCGGTCGAGCGGCATACAATATTATCCCAAACAAAGCGCTTGACACGATTGCGATGGTGTCACCACTGCTTTCGCTTGATCCACGGTGAAATAGTCTATTGCCGCTATTAGAAACTTGATCCTCCTGCTGCAGCGGAAAGGGACACGCAATGTCGATACCAGCTTTGTAGAATGGCCATGGTGCCGTGATAGGCGTTAGCTCTGTTGTGGTTGGCGCGGAATGGGTCGATGAACGACGATCGCCGCACTTTTTATTAATTCCAGCGTCGCGGTGCATGGTGGGCGATGGTACCACGACCTTAAAAGCGCGCCACCACGGATCGTGGTCACGAATGCATCTTTGCATGAGCCGGCATGTATTTCCACGAGCACATAATTTGCTTGTAGGGGACCGGCGTAGCATAGCCATGGTTGCGGGAAGGGCGTCGATAGAGCACACCGTCTCTAAGTTCAAACCTACGAGTTGTCGCCGTATTCTTGAGCTTCACATGCATTCTTGGGGCAATACACCGCTTGCTTATGAACTCCATTATTGGGGTCATCCACGTAGGACCTTCTTCTTCTATTACGTTGATATTTCCATTTCGAGATGGATTTGCTCTTCAAAGTCTCCACCAACACTTGTTTTGTGGTGTGCAAAGGCTGGTGGGCCTTGATTTTACTCGGTGCATCCGCTTTTCGGTTGTCTCCCCTAGGAACTGTTTGATTGTAAACTGTCAAAACCTTGGATTAGCGCCTTAGTCTTGTCGAGTATTGAATCATGTTATCTTCTTTAGCTACGTACTCGCCCACACATGGTTGGCTACTAGCCGAGAATCGCGTTTGCTTCGGGTTGCGCACACCCATCAGAGATGCTATCGTGGTCCGTGATTAAGGCTTCGTACTACGCCTCATTGTTTGTCGTTGTGAACTCAAAACGCGGTAGCGTAAGTAAATTCCATTCCTCGGGCTTGTGAGGATAAGGCTGCTCGACCCGTCCAGCATGAAGATCCATCGGTGAACAAGATCCATGGATCTTGTAGTTCCTTTGCTTGGTGTGGGTGCATCATCGGTTTACGGCTTTTCGATGATGAAATCGCTAGTATCATCCTTTCAACTGCGGTCTGCGGTCTATAGGAGATGTTATGTTCACCGAGCAACACACTCCACCTGCGATCGTCTGATCGTCGGGTTTGGAGATGATTTGCTTGATTGGTTGATCGTGATCATTTGCTATTGGGTGCGCTGGAAGTACTGCTGCGATCGCTTGGCGTGAACACTAAGGCGGGACCAACTTCTCCATTGCACTATAATTAATCTCCGTTTTCTTGAGTGCTTTGCTTACAAAATAGGCAGGTGTTTGCCTTTGAGTCCTGTCCGTCGGCGACCTTTGTTGTTGCTCTCCATGTCGTGATAAGTACATAATCGGTTCTTCCACAGTCGGGTGCGACTAGTGTGGGAAGCTCTGCGGTGTTGTTTGAGTGTGTAAAGGCTTCTTACGCCTCCGTAGTCGGTGAAAATCTCCTTCTTTATACACTTTTGAGTGTTTTGAAGAGGGTAATGACTTGTCTGTGACTTAGACAAGAATCTGTTTAGGCGACCAACTTTCCATTGAGAGATTGGACTTCCTTCAATGTCTTGTGGTGAAGGAAGTTCGATGGCGACCTTGGTTTTTTCGGGCATGGTTTAATGCCATCGGGTTCTATCGGTATCAGAAACATGCCTTACATGGCGCCAAAGTGCACTTTTTAGGGTTTAGCTTCATATTGATCTCTTTGAGTCTCTAAATGTTTCCTCGATATCGCGCACCAACTCATCCTCGGTATGGCTTTTTATGACTAGGTCGTCAGCGTAAACCTCTAAGTTGCGACCCACATTTTTCAAATGCCTTATCTACTAACCGCGATAGGTGGCGCTGCGTTCTTCAAGCCAAAGGGCATTTTGGTATAACGATGAGCGCCTTGGCTTGTATGAAAGGCCGTTTTTCCTCATCGTCCTTAGCCATCGGATTTGGTGGTATCCTTTGTATGCATCTAGGAAACACTTGGCGGGTATCCACAAAGATTCGACCTTCGATCTATCTCCGGTAGTGGGTAGCGATCTTGTGGACATGCTTTGTTGAGATCTGTGAAGTCCACACATCCGCCGACTACCATCGCTCTTCTTTACCATTCTTGGGTTTGAAAGCCGGTCGTGGTAGTGAACTTCTCTCATGATACACCTCCACAAGCTTGTGTACCTCGCGAGAATTGCTTGTGCGCGCTGCGGAGCTTGGCGGCGCTTCTTACGGCGTGGTGAGTATCCTTGCCGGTTCTCGACGTGTTACGTGATTGAGCGTGGTACCCGGTCATGTGCTTTGGCTCCCATGCAAAGATGTCCGGTTCTTTTGCAAGAGTGCGCGCACGGATGCCTTCTCGTTGTCCGGCGGGACCCTCCGATCGATACTTCTTGTTACGGGTAATCGGGATGAATGCAACCTTGATTTGGAACTTTGGTTGCTTGCGTTACGGGATGGGTGCGGTTTCGCATGTAATGGTGTTACATTCTCTATGTGATGCGGTGGCGTTGTGAGGTAACAATACCACCTTCTCTTGGAATTTGAGCATCCCATGTCTTTGTAGAAGATGCTGCGCGCATGGTGATATCCCGGTCTTCCGATAATGCCATTGTATGGCGAAGGGATTTGATCACCATGAAATCCATCAAGTTGTTGTGGGTGGTCGTTATTACCCATTCGACTAGTAGTCGTAATTGCCCCATAGGCCATATTTTTCTCTGTGAAGCCGATCGGTATTTGTCGTGGCCGGGCTTAGCGGCTGCGTATCTCCGGGCGCAGTCGCTTGAAGCAGTGTTCGTACATTATGTCGGCAGACGCTCCACCATCAACATACATGCGGTGGATGTCGTGACCCCCCGCATTAATTTCAATGATGAGCGGCTCCACCACTGCGTTGTCCGTCGTTAAGGTAGGGAAAGTGATTGCACTTCCGTGGGAAAACTTCTGGCTGACCTTCTGCCTGGTTACTCGCTGCCATGACTGTATCATGTAAATGGTGTCAGCCTTATCTTTGGGTCCCTCCTTCTTATTCCCAGTCTTCTGTCTATCTTTCCCTTCTTTGATGTTCTTGACCAAATGGTCCAGTCTACCCTCCTTGACTAGTTTGTCGATGGTGGCGCGATGGTGGACACATTCATTAGTAGTGTGGCCCTTACGTCCGTGATAGTCGCGGTACCCATTTCCTCTGCGCCGATCCTGCAGGGTGCGCATGGGTGGAGGTCTTGGGAAATTCGCGCCTATACATTGCGAGTATCTCCTTTGGAGTCTTTGTCGTGAGGTATACTTGTCGTTGTCCCTTGGTTCCCACAGGCTGCGATAATTCCTGTTAATGTTACTACTCCGGTCGGTGGATTGTCTCCCAGGTTGTTCCTGTGACCGGTAGTTCGAGTAGCTTTTCTTGCTATCCGCCGTGGCGGCCTCTCCTTGGACGAAGGACCGTGTGCGTTTCATGAGCTCATCAAAGGTTTGGGGAATCTTGTCGTTTAACCTTTTGATGAGTTATGGGTTATTGACCCCATTCATGAACCCTGAGATTTTTAGCACTTCGGGACATGCTTTAACTTGTATACATTCATCTTTGAAGCGCTCCATATAAGCGCTTGTAGATTCCCACAGCGTTGTTTGACCTGGCGAGTTCAGCGGGGTTTTAGCACACTTCTTCCGTTGAGTGAAGTTTAGGCGGAGCGCCTTTCTCAACTCTTCAAAACCATTGATGCTTCTGCGTGGAAGCTTCTTGAACCGATTCAGCGCATTTCCACTAGTGTAGAATTGAACATGTGGCACCATACAGGTTGTGGCGGTTTTCAATTATAGCGGTGATTCAAAAATTTTAGGTGATCATCGGGATCACTGTTCCATCATAGGTTTTACGTTGGCGGGCATCGCCTCCTTTGTTCTCTTCGAGAAATCAGCGATCGTCGGTGAGCGCATCCACTTTTGGCGGCGCCATGGGAGGATATATCTTCATCCTCACAGTTACGATATTTGTTTACGGACTTCCGGTGTCGGTTCGCTATCCTCGTTGTCAGAGGAATTCTGGAGGGCAATTTTCCCTTCTTGGCGTTTGCGCCGACCCCTCGAATCGCGCTTGAAGGGCTTTCACTTGGGAGTGTCGTCGCCCAGTCATCACGAACTCTGCGGCTACCAAGCTGGCGTGGACATTGATGCGCGTTCATCTTCTTCATCTTCCTCGCTTCCTTCCGGATCTTGTGAGTTAGATGTCTCATCATCCTCGACTCTCCTCCCAATTACATTAAACACTTTGGTGGTGGCTATCCTCCCGCGCTTCTCCTTACGGCGGCGGGTGGGGCGTTCGTGATACGTGTCGAAATTGAGTCGAGCATGCGAGCTTGACTCGACCTCTTTGCTTCCTCCTGCATGAGGCGGCCAAGGTTTCGTAATTTTGCGATACAAAATCTCCGGTGCTAGTTCGGTGCGACTCCTTCTAAAGCGAGGTTGCTGTTTCTACTGCTGGGCCCTTGTTTCTATCGGTGCATCGGGTGCTTTTGAGAGGTCGGTTTCTAGCGAGTGGAGGGAGTAGCAAAAGAGTCTTGTGGGATCTGCTGTTGGTGGTGATTGTAGTGGCTTGGGTTGTCCCCGGCGTTGCTCCACCGTAGGGAGGACTAGGTGCAGGCCTAATCCACGATTTTTAGCGACCTTGGTTGTCCCGATAGTACCTTTGAAGGCGATCCGCTTTGTTGCTTCTTTCTGTAAGATGCGCTGCGATCGGCGATTTCCATGTTTCGTCATTCTAGTTCTTAGTTCTTAGTGATGGTCCCACGGATGGCGCCACTTGTTGATACAAAGTTGGGCGTTCCTTGTTTGAGCTCGGTTCTCGTATCAATTGATTATTCTTTGCTTGAGACTGCGCGCTAAATAAGCAGAAAACACCGTTAGGCTTATCGTGGGATTGTCTCCCGATTATCCTCCGGCGTGAGAGTAAATGTCGGTTTTAGGGTTATGGAGAGTTAGGGTTTAGATCGTACCTTTAATGAGGGTGGGATGCCCTTTATATACACACGCAATCCTTATTGGTTGCGTGTTCCCTAAACTTCGACGTATCCCGCCTAAGTCGGTCATAGGATACATATCCCGAAAATAAGAGATATATCTTATTCCATAAATAACTTTGGGTTTGGGCCTTCGTGGGCCCAAACCGTTCTTCTTAGTTAGCCACTGTCGTCTTGGGCTTGCTAATAGCGGTCATTGGTCGGGTTAGTGACCGAATGTCCGACTATCGTCATCAATCTCTTAGAATTCCATTTTTTTTTTTTTTTTTAAATACATAAAATCGCATACAATATTTAAAATAAAACATACCATTTCATTAAAAAAAAAACATTACATAATACTTAAAAAATACAACAAAATTGAAACTACAACAAAAAAAAAAAAAAAACATTACATAAGTTGAAATTAAAATAACTTGAAACTACAATTTAAAATTACAAGTTTCATCCGTGTTTGGCATGAGTTCACGTTTACGGGTAAGAACTAATTCCAACATAGCGGGATCGCGAATGTGATCATCGGATCAAAAAACTTCAACTCCGTTGTGCATTCTTGAACTTCGCCCCTCAGGTTGTGTAGCCAACAATTGTTTCGCCATCTCGCGTTTTCTTCCAAATATTGTGTCTTCTTTTGTGTATGCGCGTTGATTTCATCCGCAACGCTTGAGATAGACGAGGAGGATGCGACTTTGCTTCTTCTTCATTTTCTTGATTCAATTGGAGGGTGGGGTCTTCATTCGTGTCGGGAATGGTGTTGCTTGCAGCGTCGTACTCCCAAACCTCCTTTTTGAAGAATTGCTTGCAAAGACCCTGAATATCTTGAAAACATTCTTGCTCAGTCCATTTCATGTACTCGACAACCTCCCACGCCCGGTATGAAGAAAATGTTTTTCTTCTTTGTGTAGAAATCCATTTCACTTGCTCATGGCGTCCAGTCGTTCTTACACTAGCGTTTAAGCGTTTCTACATTATATACAAAATAATTTAATTGTAAATAAAAGCTGCGGATTACGCAAAATAAAAAGTATAGCTAAAACAAAATAATGTAATTGTAAAAAATAAAGTATAGATTATGTATGCTTGGAGGTAGTAGTAGTTGAAAATACCCATGGCCGTGTTCATTGTTCTCCACTTGGTATTCAACGCATGAAATGTTCGGGAACTCGAACCCAAAGTTGCCTCGTAATGCTCGAGAATCCGTTTCCAAAACCGTGGGACTTTTGTTCATTCTGACAACACCACAAGTGGAATTTGAACCCATGCTTCATGACGCCTCCTCTTGTCTTGGCGATCCAAACTTCACTTCGGCCTCCTCCGTGAAAGCTTTTTCTTCCTCTAGGATCGACTTCTTGAACTTCCTCATCTTCGTCTTCTTCATTTGGTAGTGGTTGTGTTTGGTGCGTACTCTACGTCTTCACTAAGGTTTTGAGCAGGGAAAACTCGCTTTATGATGATGTTGTAGTGTTGTGGATTCAATTGAGGAGGACCCATATTATATGGGAAAAATTGTGGAGATTGGGGTTGTGGAGCATAAAATTGATTCGGGGATGGTTGAGAATAAAATTGGTAAATCCTCAGGAGTTTGTTTTGGTTGATTCGAGAGATGGTTGAGGCCGACCGCGACGCCGAGTGAAAGTTTTTTAGCTCTCCTTGGATCCATAGTTTAGTGTTTTGAAAGATTATTGTGTGTTGTGGGTTTTATTTTGAAAATAGATGTGAAATATTAGTTTAAATAGGGTGAAATTTTTTATTTATTTTTTATTTGGGTTTTAAGCCGTTTAACAATGACTCTTTGATCTAAGCGATTGAATTTTTCCAACGTTCTCAAGCGGGCTTTGAAGCTCGCAAAATCAACTCATGCGGCGAGCCGGGGTAGGCGGAGGCAGTGTTCCGCTTCGGGTTCATGAACTGCTGCTTGGCCCGATGCCCACTCCGTTAGGCCTAATAGGTAACTGGTCGTAGGTTTGAGAATGAAATCATCTAATAAAGTATTGATGCATGTGTGTATATTGAGTACAAACAAACGAAAATTTTGAGAACAATGAAATAAACGACAGATTCTTTATCAAATGTAGGGCTTTGTGGTCCAACCCAATCAATTGGCAAATTATTGATGACAAGTCTCTTCAAAAGCAACTCGATCATATTGATTACAAACGACCTATGCACAACTTGTGTGTTCATTTCTTTGCTACTTAAGGGGTGTTTGAGGTTGCTTACTAAAACTGCTTATGCTTTTTGAAACAAGTGGAAGAAAATAAAAAGTTGCATCAAATAGTGTTTGCATTTGCTTCTGATGTAACAAAAGGCAATAATGATAAATAATTGTTCGAGTGTTTGCTAATTCTCCATATTTAGGAATTTTAAGACGCGCCATGAATTAATCAGAATAAAATAAATAGTAGTTTCAGGGACAATGTAATGGATCCATAGTTTCTTGTAGGTGTGTAATCAATCCACGAAAGTCGTCAAGAAATACATATAGGTCTTTCTTATAAACCTAAAATAGCATTGTGATTTTCTTCCGTCCATGTCCCTTTCAATTTAACACTCCACGGTTTCCGTAAAATACATTATAAATTCGAGAGTAGATTGTTATTTCCATTTAACACTCCCTGCTTGCTCAACGGACTTGCTTCTTTCAAAGCAGTTTTTTGAGGGGGTGTTTGTTTAAGCTTATTTTTGGCTTCTGAGCTTATTTGACTTGCTAATATCTTATAAACATATTTTTTCTGGCTAATTTTCGAGCTTATTTTCTATCTTAAATCATAACAAACTCTAAATTTATGAAAAAAAATCTTAGAGTGTGTTTGTTTCATTAAAATGTTTTGGAGTGCGAATCATTCTACATCTTCTTGGTAAGAGGTGGGCAGAAAATCTAATCTGAGCGAAATAATGTTGTTTGTTTTTGTATAAGTGTCAGAATGATTTTAAATCTTTCGTTTTTGCAATTTGTTTATTAAAAGCCTTGATGCGATAATAAGTAACTTATGTAAATATGAAACAAGACTTTTATCGTAAATATAACATAGTTAATAAACAATCAAATATATTATATAAACTTTACAAAAGCGAGTAAGAAGCGATAAAGACAGTCACACCTCTTCTTGAGTAAGATATTATATGTCTGGCGGGTGCTTTCGAAAAGAAAAAAGCGAGCAATGAAAGCGTCTGCCTCTCTTCTTTGGGAAGAGTAAGAGAATTTAGTAAAACTTTTAAAAAACAAACACACCCTTATACAAACACCCCCTTGAGATAAAACAAAATTATGTTTCGATGGCGAAGATGCTATAACGCACCATACCTAGGCCTCTAAGTGTGACACATATTAGCAACCTTAATTTGCTTATACACAAGTTTAAAACATAACAAAAGAACTATGTACCTAGAATGATGAATTTGTCATAATCTTGTGTTATTCATTTGTGGGGTGAATGCATATACAGTTACTAACTCTAACTGCTAATAAACGTACAATAAAACTCTACTTTTAGATATCACATGGAACAAAGTTCTTGGTTAATCATGTGCTAAACGCTTACTGCTTTGACGCTTGTGGAGTTTGAAATAAACTGTTTGTACCATTTTGCCGATGATTTTGGTGTCCTCTTGAGAGTTATATAATCAACATGGTAAAGCCCGAATCGTATTGTGTATCCAGATAGCCACTCAAAGTTGTCAAGCAATGACCAAGCTATGTAGCCTCTAACATCAGCTCCTTTCCTGAATAAGCGAGAAACAATATAAGAAGATCTCCATGCGAAATTTTCATATCAATTTTGGAACAATAACAACCAGAAAACCACCTTTCTATGTGAATTAAGATTAAACTAAGTTCCTTTAACTTAATTAAATACTAGTACATGGCTAAACTAATCGGGGTGGCCAACTTACACTTCTTTGTACAATTTCAAGAATAAAGTTTATTAATTTTTAAAGGAAAATAAGCGCGCGTTAAAGTTAGGGTCAGTTTTCGATTAAGGTATTATTTTTTAACTTGCGTAAAAAGTCTTCAACAAAAAATTTTGGCGGTTTGGGTTTTTACTAACGTTTGTTAACTCACCGTTAGTATTTACATGTTTAGTCCTCGAATTTGTATGATCATCTCATGCAACATCAAACAAAATTTTGAATTGTTTTTACATGTTTAGTCCTCGAATTCTTATAATATTTCATTTACATCCAAAAAATTCAAAAAAAATTTTGAAAATTCTTTTCAAAAATTTTGAAAAATTTGTAAATTTTAAAAATTTTGAAAAATCTTGAAAATTTTACGAAAATTTTGAAAACTATTTTCGAAATTTTGAAAATTTTGAAAATTATAAATTTTACCGAAAATTTTTGAAAATATAGAAAAGTTTTACGGAAAAAAATTTTGAAAAATTTTTTGAAAATTTTGAAAATTTTCAAAAATTTTCAAATTTTTTTTTTTCAAAATAATGAGAATTTTTTTCGAAAATTTTGAAAAATTTTGAATTTTTTTTTATTTTCTAAATAATTTTCAAAAATTTTGGTAAAATTTTCAATTTTTTTTCAAAATTTGCAAAATTTTTTCCAAAATTTTCGGTAAAATTTTCTAAATTTTCAAAAATTTTCGGATTTTTTTTTTTCAAAATTTAGAAAATAATTTTCAAAAATTTTCGGTAAAAATTTTCAAGATTTTAAATTTTTTAAAATTTTCAAAATTTTCAAAATTTTTTTTTTTTTTTGAATTTTTTGGATGTTAAATGAAATATTATAAGAATTAGAGGACTAAACATGTAAAAACAATTCAAATTTTGTTTGGATGTTGCATGAGATGATCATACAAATTGAGGACTAAACATGTAAATACTAACGGTGAGTTAACAACGTTAATAAAACCCAAATCCGCCAAATTTTTTGTTGATGCTTTACGCAGTAAAAAGTTGAATCTGTAATTTAAATGGACACTGCTAATGTCTTTATCTTAATTCAAGTTTTTAAGCGGCACTTATGATCTATATGACATATTTAACACCAATAAATTTTTTTTCAAAGAAGCAATTTAGGATGCCCGAAGTCTTAATTACAAAGATACTTTAATTTACTCTCTACCCGTTTGCGTCCCATATATAATTAAATTAGTCAGAAAGTGGCACACCTACATTCCAACAGTCTTAATAACAAGGTGCAGACTCAACTGTTGCATTTGTTATGGCACAAAACACACTTGTGTTAGATACCTTATTGCAGAAACTAGGGCATCTAAATAGCTCTTCATGTATTCTACTCGTTTATCATCATTGAAGAAATTCTCGATGCTTGAACCAGGTGCGTTAATTCTGCCAAAACACGCAAATTTTACAAAATATATTATTACATAGAAGATTAACAAATTAGGACAATAGGACCCATTTGGCATACAAATGGGTCATTGTGAATCCACATTCTCGTAAGTGTTCAAACAAGGCGATACTAAATCATATAAGTTGTGAACTCGCCATTCTCTGTGATATACATCGGTGTATTATTGTATACGTGCTTGAGATAGGTCACCATCTTCTCCATTCCTTCGGGATATACATTAAGCCAATCCACTGCGATGCGCATAGTACACGTGCAGTTAATTAATTCATAGTTAAAGATTACCTATATGTCCATAATAATTCACAGAGGTAACAATTTGAAGCCTGTCCAGCCTTTTAGCTCCTAAATAAATAATTGGTTGGCGTTTTCAAAAGAAAATTAACACACAAATTATTTGGAAAAATCAAATAAAGGCGGTGTATGAAGGATTTTATACCGATTCTCTATTGGAACATTGTTCTTAATTGCGATTACGAGAAAATAACCCTCTGTCATGGAAACACCAGGTCCTCCTTGTTCACATGTCGAGTGTAAACATCTTTTGCATAGAAACTTGTATAATGGTTGATGCCAATGAAGTCTAATCAATTCTTTAGCTTCCGAAAGAATCATTATGGAAGTCGGGTAATAAAGAACCTAGAATGTCCTTCATTTCTTAGGATAATTTCCAAATATGATGGGGTCCAGAACCTACGCAACAAATACAATATATTATGACCAGAATGAACATCAGAATGAGCGGTTCACTCTCGTGAATCACAGTGTTTCAGTTCCCAAAAGCGAGCACTGGCCGGTGGGTAAATCACGATCTATAACCACGAACCGCAACAACATTTGGTTCATTTAAAGTCACCTGATCTATAACCACGATGCTTGACTCTGTCCCCATAGTATTTGAAACATATAGATGCATAGTATGCAAAATCTTGCCTGTAAAATAGAATGTATAAAACTTTTGGCAATAACAAGTCCCTTTCATCTCGCCACATTTACTTATAAACGAGTTGATTTTACCTAGAACAGGTAGCTAAAAATAAAATCTTTCGAACGCCCAAAGTCTTTTCAAATGCTTAAAATTCAAAAAACGTTTTATGCAAAACTATTTGAATTATAAGTGTCACTAGTATCGGTTTTGTAATCATATATTATAGTAGTTTGAAAGAAAATTAATCCAAAAGTGCCCGAACATGATGGCGGGTCCCAACCGGTTTGATTTGAGTTTTGACTTACTTGGTTGTTTTACAAATGACCCATTTTGACCTACCCGGCATGTGCATGTTGCGTCCTGACCATAGATGAGTTTTTTTTTTTTTTTTTTTTTTTTTTTTTTTTAATCAAATGGCTACAAAATTAGTTGTGATATGTGGTCCATGCATTAAGAACCAATGATGGGGAAAATAATTGGACTGCTAAATGCCTCTGTTACCAACACTAAACCTCCTTATTTTTCTTCTCCATTCGATATACCACAATGTCGGTATATTCTTGAAAATAGTCCACGAATGATGGCATCTTGGTACTTCTTGAATTTGTGGACTTAGCCAACCACCATATATATCTTCAAGTTCTTGAGGTAAATCGTAATGCGTCAATGTCACGAATGGTTGGATTCCTGTAGGGAGGATTTGCATCTTGATAAAACTAAATTTTAAGAATACTATGTCAAACTTAAATAATTAGAAGTGAACTTTATAGAGATGGAGGGTGAGGGACTGAGGGAGTATTCTATTTTGCAACCTTTTTCTACTAGGGCATTGATAAGCTTGTCATAATGCTTTATTCCAGCGATGTTCACATTTCCAAACCTTCCTACAATGGAAAAGCGAATAATCGGCATGTCCATCATATCGACTATCAATCACATCTATATAAAACTAAATTTGAGTTAAAGACCACATATATGTCCATGATTGAGGCTGTCACCATCTTACTTGCACGGTTTTTGTACCACGACGACATATATGGTCCATCGGTCCAATAGCAGAAAGGACTCGATGCTCTACCGAAAGGACTCGATGCTCTACCGAAGGCGTCTTGACAAGCTATCATCAGAAGGATTGTTGACTGACGGTACCTTTGGCATTTAGACTGAACACAATTCGTCTCATTCTCACGGATGTCGAAAGGGCGCGAGAGCGATGTCGACCACGACAACACCAACGACCCGTAGAATCGACAACCCGGGGACGAGATAGTGACATCAAGTAGTATAAATCGCATCTGATGGTGGTAAAGGTATCATTTACGCACACGCATTCTATACTATACCGCCCGGTAAAACACACGCTTACTCTCGCGAGTCGGTCATGGGATAACACGGGCGAGACTAACGCGTTGTTCATCTTAGCGGTATCCGAAGACTTATCTCATAAGGTGAAGGATAACCGAAAGACCTCAAAAAAATACTTGACATTGGCGCCATCCGTGGGACCGCATTCAATCTACTAGAGTTATAGGATGATGGGTTCGACACCTCCGGTAACCGGAGGAGGAAGGAAGCTCCCCTACGTGACAAGAGAGCAGTTGGAAGGGTATGTAACTCACTCAAGTCTATGATAAAGAGCATAATAGCCAAAGGGATACAGATTGAGCCAATCGGTTGGATTTTGAGGGCGAAAGAGCTCACGACAAGGGTGAGCGGTGGGCGAGAAGAAGGAGATAATGTAGAATAAAATTAATGGCGATGATGCGGGAAGCCGCTTCAGGAAGTCTCAAGATCTCCGCTTCACCGAGCGAATCATCGAGTTATCCACACCGAGCACAAGATGCCACTCATATCAAGCTATGGGGCGGGTCGACGGACCCTCAAGATCACCTCAATAGGTTCACCGGGCCGCGGGGCATGGAGAATGGCGATGCCGGTATGGTCTTGCATGTTTCAACAGACTCTAGATGGAAAGGCCGGGGATGGTTTGGCCGGCTCCTCAGGCGGCATAGGCAGTGGGCGGTTCGGGGAGGCGATTCGAGGCTCGTTTCTCTCTGCACAGGCTTGTCTCAAGGACCCCATTGAAATAGCCAAGATAGTGAGAAAGGCTAATGAAACACTACACGAGTTAAAGAAAGGTGGACCGTCGAGGCAGGATTCATACAAGGTGTCTTGGGAGATCATGAGAATTTCCTCGTTCATGAATGGGTGTAAATGTCTGGTGGCCAAGCGGTTTCGCCGATCGGTCCCAGACCGTGGAGGAAATGATGGTTCGGGTGGATGACTTTGTAAGATCGGAGGAGGCTTTTGCCAGCACCGAGTTGCCCCGGGGAGAGCACTATTCCGAAAGGACGACAAAACCACCAGAGGACATTACGGAGGAGATAAGAGAAGCGATGGGCGGTATGGATACTCAAGTAAGGATCGCGGAAGTTCTCACCGTCACGGGGACATGTCGGCACCCTAATTACCTTCTCGGGGTGACCACCTGAGCCGGAATAACCCCCGTCTGATGTTGGAATCACTCATCAAACCCCCGAAGGAAATCTTGGCCACAAAGCACCAGCTGCGCCTGCCTCCCCCAAAACCCATGCGGGATCCACCCAGGAAGGAGAACCAAGACAAGTATTGTGACTACCATGGAGAAAAGGGACACTACACAAATGCCTGCTATCAGCTCAAAAGACAGTTAGAGTTAGCCTTGGAATCAGGGAAATTGAATCACTTGATCAGAGACCTCAGACAGAAGGGGAGACGAGATCCCCCCAGGAAGGAAACGGGAGCCAAGGATAAAGTCATTAGTATGATCCGGACGTGGCCCGAAAGGAAGAAGAGGAAGTCGGTGGAGCAGGAGGAAGGGTGGATGCTTGTGCCCATAACGTTTCCCCCTCTTCCTGACGGGGATGTGTCAAACGACCCCTAATAATCGAAGCAAGCATGGAAGGGTACCTTGTGAGGAGGGTATTCGTGGATGAAGGAGCCTCGGTGGAGGTGATGTTCGAGCACTGCTTCGACAACCTGAGCCCAGAGATAAAGTCTCGAATGAAACAAACACAAACGGATTTACTCGGATTTGTTGGACAAGTGACCAGACCGTTGGGAAAGATCGAGCTGGATGTCTCGTTCGGAGACAAAGGGCTGTATCGGAAGGTTAGGATGAAGTTCACTGTCATCCGGGCCCCGTCACCTTACAACGTGATCTTGGGGAGGATAGGATTGAAGATATTACGAGCCATACCCTCCACAGTACATTCCATGATGAAGTTCCCTACTCCTCGAGGAATTGCCACCCTCGTCACTCGTTCCGTCATCATCTCAGAATGCAGACGGTTGGAAAGAATGCAGACCGCTCCTCCGGAGCATGATATTCCAGAGTAAGTGAAGGCCGGTGAGATAGGGTTAACGGAAGAAGTGATGGTTAATCCGGATTTTCTGGAGCAAGCAGTGACAATAGGAGGTACCTTATCCCCTGAAGGTAAGAGGCGCCTCAAAGAACTCCTCCGGAAAAACATGGACGTATTTGCATGGGAGCCGGCAGATATGACTGGGGTTCCCCGGGGAATAATCGAGCACTCCTTGAATGCCAACCCATCACTGGATCCGGTATGCCAAAAACGTCGAATGCTGGCAGCGGATCGAAGTCAAGCGGTCACAAAAGATGTAAAAGAATGGGTTAAGGCCGGCATCGTTAGACCAGTAAAATATCCTACCTGGATATCCAACCCCGTTTTGGTCAAGAAGTGTGATGGGAGCTGGTGCATGTGCATTGACTTTAAGAACATTAATTCTGCCTGTCCCAAGGATTACTATCCCCGGAGATCGACTGGAAGATCGAGTCAGTCATGGGATACAAATACAAGTGTTTCTTGGACGCTTACAAAGGTTATCATCAAGTACAGATGGCAAGGGAGGGTGAAGAAAAAACGGCGTTCTACACGGAGCAGGGGACCTACTGTTACACAAAGATGCCGTTTGGCCTAAAAAATGTTGGGGCCACCTACCAGAAGATGATAGACTCTGCCTTCCAGTCACAGATAGGGAGAAACCTGGAGGCATATGTGGACGACATGGTCATCAAGAGCAAGGAAGAGCACGAAATGTTATCATACATATCCGAAACATTTGACAACCTTCGGAAGATAAACATAAAGTTGAATCCTAAGAAATGCTCCTTTGGGATGGAGGAAGGAAAATTCTTGGGATACATGGTGACCTCGGAGGGAATCCGGGCAAACCCGAAGAAGACAAAGGCGATAATGGACATGCAGTCACCCCGGACCCTAAAGGAGATGCAGAGCCTCAATGGAAAGTTGGCGGCGCTCAACCCTTTTTTATCCCGATCCGCCGAAAGGTCCTTACCTTTCTTCGAAACACTCAAGAACATCACCAAGGAAAACAAAGAGGAGTATCGATGGACGGAAGATGCAGAAAAGGCCTTCCAGGAAATGAAGAAGCTGATAACGGATCTCCCCTCGTTAACAACACCAATGGCGAAAGAGGCGTTATATGTATACCTCATGACCTCGAGGAGGCGATCGGTCTTGCGGTCCTGGCAGCGGAGATGAGGGAAAGCAGTTACCGATTCGTTATATGGCGGAAACTCAGCGAGCGAAAAGAAACTAGGCCCCAATAGAAAAGTTGGCACTCTCTTTATTGCACATGTCAAGGAGGCTCCGGAGATATTTCGAAGCACACCCCATCAAGGTAATCACAGACCAGCCAATAAAGCAGATCCTCAACAAGCCAGAGGCGTCCAGGAAGTTAGCCAAGTACTCGATGGAATTGGGTGCTTATAACATCACCTATGAGCCTCGGAATGCAATCAAGGGTCAAGTTTTGGCGGACTTTCTATCAGAAACCCCCATCGGAGAAAACAATGGTAAGTACTTTGAGCAGCCACCTGCAAAGAAGAGGGAAGAAGGGAAATGGCTCTTGTACACAGACGGAGCGTCCAACAATAAGGGCTCCAGAGCAGGCCTTGTGTTGATTAGCCCTGAAGGGGTGGAGTTCACTTATGCCATCCGGCTTGATTTTGAAAGCATTAACAACAAAGCTGAGTACGAAGCCCTACTAGCAGGTTTAAGAATGGCAGGAAGCATGCACGTCCGTAACCTCGAAGTCCGGGTAGACTCCAAGCTGGTGGCCAACCAAATAAGCGGAGATTACGTGGCGAGTCATGAAAGTATGATCAAATACTTGGCGAAGGCAAAGGAATACATAGCGAGCTTTGAAAACTTCACCATCGGAACATTCCCCAGGCCGAATCAAAAGCGGATGTTCTTAGTAAGGCGGCTACGGTTGCCTTTGACCATCTGACGAAGGAGGTGCTTTGGTAGAAGTGTTAAGAGAAAGGTCGACGGAAGGGAAGGAGGTTAATAACATTGTCGAAGAAGAAGGAGACAACTGGATGACTCCTATCGTCCGGTGTCTGGAAGAGGGAATCTGGCCGGAGGATCCTAACGAAGCTTGGACCCTCAGGATGAAGATCAATCAGTAGGTCATGGAAGATGGAGTACTCTACAAAAAATCCTACCTGGTACCTATGATGAGATGTGTTGGTCCCTTGCAAGCGAACTACGTCATAAGGGAGATACACATGGGAGCCTGCGGGATGCATTCCGGTCCACGTTCGGTTGTAGCGAAAGCCATGTGACAAGGATACTATTGGCCTACCATGCACCGAGATGCCAGAAACAAGATAATTAAATGTGACTCCTGCCAGATCCATTCTCCAGTGCCGCAGCTCCCAAAAACCAAGCTGACTCCCATCATGGCCCCGTGGCCCTTCTACCAATGGGGAATAGACATAGTAGGCCCCTTACCCTCATCAGCAGGAAAGGTCAAATTCATCTTGGTGGCTATCGACTATTTCACTAAATGGACGGAGGCCAAACCACTAGCAAGGATCACTGGTAAAGATGTCACAAAGTTCGTGTGGGATAACATAGTGTGTCGCTTCGGTCTTCCAGCCGTCATTGTCACGGATAATGCAAAACAGTTCGTAGACAATCCCTTCAAAAGTTGGTGTGAAAAGCTCAACATCAAGCAAATTAACACAGCAGTAGCCCATCCGCAGGCTAACGGACTGGTGGAAAGAGCAAATAAAAGCTTGATGGAAGGAATCAAGGAAAGGTTAGGATGTGCAAAGGCAGGATGGGTGGATGAGCTGCCGAATGTTCTCTGGGCACACCGAACATCCATCAAGACGAGCAATGGAGAAAAACCCTTCAGCCTTACCTATGGAAGTGAAGCAGTCATACCAGCAGAGAGAGGTATGCCGACATACAGAACGAGGATGATGCGGGAAGGTCTCGAGGAGGAAGATCCTCGTCGTATAGAAGAGCAAAACGAAGAGGAAATTCGCCTCAATCTCGACCTATTGCAGGATCGAAGAGAAGAGGCATCTGTGATGGAAGCTAGATACAAAACGAAGCTGGAAAAGTACTATAACCGAAAGGCACGGTTGGTATCCTTTAAACCCGGAGAGTTCGTATCTGGGAAGAATGAAGCTAGTAGAGCCAAGATCGAGGCAGGCTGGGACCAAAATGGGAAGGACCTATCGGATCACGAAGCAAATCTCAGCAGCTCATACAAGTGGAAACTATGGACGAAGAAGAGGTGCCGGAAGTGGCGCGCCATGAATTTGAAAAAGTGTTTTCTTTATTTTCAACAAATGAAATGTAAGCCTATGGGCATGAACTATTTTATTTCTACTTTCGTCAAGTAATGATATATTCCCCTGCCTATGAAGGAGGAGGAAAATTTTCCCATGATTATGTCTCATACAAAGGGAGAAGGTGTAACCGGCGGAGATTAGCTACCTCCGACCGCGCACCAGAAAAACCAACAATTATAAAACTACTTTACCCCCGTAAGTGCAACGACACTAGGGAAGGCCCATGTACCATTCGGTAAGGCAACTGCATACCCCCGAATAATGCCAAGACATTAAGGGAAGAGCCAAGGCATATGTGCCCGAACGGCACAGATACCGCGGAGGCGTGACGACGCCAGGATGAGCCCCCAGGTGTATTCACCAACAGGCGACAACAAAATACACACAAACACAAGTATGCAAACATAAATAACCAAAAGTAGTCGTCCGGATATACCAACGGCCCTGATTAAACATAAATCACAAATATTGTCAGTTACATACATCAACCATAGAGATACGAATGGAACTTGTTTGATTACATCACTTAAAGGCACGCAGGCCCGCCACAACACGAATAAAAATATTGTTCAAATTATCTAACAGACAGAAAAATACTAAGATCCACCAGAAGTACTAGCCCAGTGTGGCTCCCGTCCCATCAGGAAGGATGTTCATCAGATCCGCAAAGGGAAGATGATAGGATCGCTTGATCTTCTCTATGTATGGGAAGCTTCGGGTGAACATGGCGTCATAAGCTTCAGTGAACCCCTTCACAGCCTCCATATCGAAGTCATTTTGATCCGCAACAATCCTCTCAACCTCCGCTTCATCCCGGCCTTCCCTCACTCCATCCAGCCATCCGGAGTCAATAACAGCGTTGAACACCGCCCCCCAAGCTTGCTGATATTCTTTGCTCCCTTGAAGCCGGCGAATCACGGTAGGATTCAACTCCTTTACATAGTTGAAGCGTAACATCTCCTCCTGCCCGACCTTGATAGCAACCTCCTGCAGATCTTTCCTCAAGTCCGAAGCCTCCTTCTCAGACTCCTCCAGCTCAGAGGACTTCTTCTCCAAAGACTCCTCCAACAATCTGACCTTTCCTGACTGCTCCTCCTCCCTAGCCTTCATTGCACTCACCTCCTTTTCCAATGCTTCCACCCTAGCCCTCAGTTCCCCTTCCTTTTGATCGCAGCTTTGGTGAGCCTCCTGAAGGCCTTGATAATCAGCGGGGAGTTTTTCATTCACAACCACTTGGGAACGAAGGCTGTTTTGAGTTTCGGTGAGTAGAGGCTCAAGACCGGCGCAAGAAGAATGGGCCCTGTAAAGCTCCCCGTAATGATGATTCAAACGCTCAAACCTCTTGAACACTTCAGCAACGGCGAGAGACCCATGGCACAACTCAAACCACCCCCTATACAAGGCTCGCTCGTCTGTCAGATCTTCCTGTTCGCCGCGGATAAAAGGGGGAGCATGATTGGCCATCATGTCTCGACAGAGGACAACATCGTTCAAGCTAGTGTTGACCGTCAGTCCCCAGCCGGGAATGAAAGGCTCGCCAGAACCCATTCGGCCAAAAACACTTGTAATCAAAAGAAGTTAGTAAAAAAAAGAAAAAAAAGAGAGAAGCCGGAAGAACAAGAAGCCAACAAATACATCCGACAAAAGGACTGGCCGGATGATGAGCAGTACCGTGAACATTCACCACAGTCGCACTCGTTCCAGCTTCTGCGAAGAAGAAATATACATAAAAAAGGAATAAAAAATAATAACAAGATACACCCCAAGCTAAAAAACACACCTTGATCGGCGGGATCGGGAATGGCTCCTGAGACAACAGGGGGAACCTCCACCGAAGGATTCTCCCCATCAAGAGAACCTCCCTCCTGACCACCCTCACCACCGCCACCCACACTCCCCTGCTCGGCATTATCAACAATATCCTCCGGTCTCAGGGTGTTTAGGGGAGACGCTGAATGGGCTCCTTGGGAACTCTCAGGGCTAGATAACACTTCAATAGAAGGAGAATCCCGCCTCCTCCTCTTCAACATTGTGAAGCTCCGTGATAAGCCTCCTTTCACTTTGTTTCCTCTTTTTCTCCTTCGCCTTTAACACTGCTGGGTCAGCTTTCTCCACAATCTTTTGGACCTGGCTCATCTCAGGAATAGACTCATCAACTCTCAGGGGTTGGGTCACATGTTGGGGTATTTCCTCCCCTTCGACCAACGGGCGGCCCCGACCCAACCGGGATCCCTGCTCTGATCTCAAGCGCAGATACTGAGACATCGTGATAACTGCAACAAGCAACAAAAAAAAGGGAGAAGAAAATTTATTGACAAAGAAAGAAGAAAACCCCCTAAAAAGGTAGAATAAACTCAGGCGTTTGCGTTTACCATTCTTGTCAATATCTTTGAACTCCGGACGAAACCCGGGATGCTTCCAATCCTTGGTCAATCCAGCCTCGAACAAAAGTCCGGAGTGAATCGGCCTTAGTTCCACCACTCCCTCGCATAACCTCCGGACATCCGCGTCCTCATAACTACCGGAGGGAGCATTATCCGAAACGTTGGAGTCCGGATGTCTCCATGGCATGGCATCAGGGATAGCCCTCCGGTCAATCAAGAAGAAATTATCCTTCCAATTCTTCAAGCTTGAACACGTCTCCTTAAAGAGACGTGCAGGAGACTCTCCGCCGGTCCTCCTCTGAAAAGAAAACCAATGTCCTTGCTTGTTTAACATATGGAAAACCCGGAACAAATTTACGGTGGGTTCAATCTCCAAGCTCAGACGGTAGATCTCGAACATGACCAATCTATTTAACCCGATGGGCACCAGTTGAAAATGTGAACCTTGAAATATCGATCACCTTGAAAAGAAATGTAGAAAAGGGAACCGACGACACCAAAGCATAAGTATTGCTCATAAAGCCCGATAAGCGTTGTTGGGAGATTGTTCATCGTAAATTCGCGAGTAGCGAGGATGGAGATCAACCGGTATACCATACTCGCTGACAATATGTTCAAGCTCCCCTTCGGAAAGCAGGGAGGAATATATGTGCATATCGGATTTGGGAGCAATATAGGTGGAAGGTGCCACGGAACTAGAAACCATCGGATAATGACAAGAAGGTACAACGCAAACGACGAGGGAATAGTGGAAAAGAGCGCACCTGAATTGGACGAAGGACTTGCCAAGCAGAGGACGAAGGAATCGAAAGTAAAAAGTTAAAATTGCAAATGAGGGTAAAAACAACTTATATAGGCCAAAGGGGTAGGGACATGAAACGTCCCATCGTGTCAGGAAGCGACGCGGACGAATCTGAACCGTCAGCCACGACATATCTGCCACGTGGCACAATCCCACAGATTTCGGTAAGTATTATTTTAACCTACTTCTACCCAATGAGCTTGGGCCCACTGTTCATAAGGAGGCCCATGAAACCAGAGCAAAACCAATCACTCCGAATGAACCCAACGGACGACTAGACTAAGTATCACGTCACTTGTCAAAAATAAATAACATGATACTGGGGGGACATGACGACGTATATGGTCCATCGGTCCAATAACCGAAAGGACTCGGTGCTCTCCGAAAGGACTCAATGCTCTCAGAAAGGCGTCTTGAATGAGCTATCATCCGAAGGATCGTTGACTGACGATTACCTTTGGCATTTAGCCTAGACACAATTCGTCTCATTCTCACGGATGTCGGAAAGGGGCCAGAGACGATGTCGACCGACAACACCAACGGCCCCATAGAATCGACAACCCAGGACGGATAGTGACATCAAGTAGTATAAATCGCATCATGATGGTGGTAAAAGGTATCATTTTCTACACGCATTCTATACTATACCGCCCGGTAAAACACACACTTACTCTCACGCCGAGTCCGGTCACGGGATAACACCGAGGCGAGACTAACGCGTTGTTCATTTTAGCGGTATCCGGAAGACTTATCTCGTAAAGGTGAAGGATAACCGAAAACCTCACAAAAAATACTTGACATACCAGCTTTGTTTTCACGTTATAATTTAGGGGCGGTGCCTTACGACTTGAGTGTGGTCAAAACTGTTAACATTTTTTACGAGACAAAACTAGACATACAAAAATTTTGCCGCCTCTAATGGACCTTTTCTATTATTTCCCTTGAATTTTATAATTACATTAAGCTCCATGTATTAGTAATTTAGTACATAATTATCTAGACATTTTCTATTGAAGTGATTCAATAGGTTATATGCATTTTAGCATTCATATACATTTAGATGACTTTCAATTTGTATGACTAGTTAGGTCCACTTAAACCTGGTTTCTTTTCGGTCAAATCTTTTACCTTAACCCACTTGACCCATTAAAGATAAAAGGTAACCGAACTCGACCCATTTGTATACAAATGGACCAAAATTTTCACCTCCGGTCTACTCCTAAGGCATAAACTAAGAGAAAGTAATTAGATTACTTGGCAAAATTCTAGCCGTGATATGAAAGCGGTAAATATTTATTCCGATGAATTTCATAAGCTCAAGATCTTCTGCATTGTAATGAACACACAAGATTAGCACATAAAATATTTTCTTAGAAAGTATAGCGTACAATAGTTTGCAAAACTTATGATAAATTATTGTAGCTATTCCCATCACGTAGACATCAAACTTCAGAAGAAAATGGACAGCCTGGTCCACTTGTTATATCATGGGCTAAGAGAGGTGGGTGCACTTGATACCCTATAACATGTTTGGAATGCTATGTCCACAAAAGATTCACAAAAAAACTTCCACACAATGATATGCCAAAATTATTTGTTGAATTAAAACAATTATAAAAAAACAAGAATCTATTTGATGGGATAAATGATCTTGCCACGTCATCTTGTGAAACTTTTTTTTATAAATCTTTTGTGGACATTGTATTTCTCTAACATGTTATCCATCGCCACCTTAGCACATACCGTATAACACCACTATAACATAAACTGCCCCAATAAAATTCATATAACACACCATAAAAAATATCCCACTCAAAGAAAAGAAAGCTGGAGAACGAGATGTGAAGGGGATCATATTTGCACCCATAACATCAAAGTCTTGGGTCTGATTGGAATCTTAATGCGGCGCCATAAGTCATGTGAAATGACTTTAACATACCATGAGTGCACTGCACCCGGCACTCTAAAGCATTATTTTTTGTGTGTCCCACTACAAAGATAATTGCTCTAAAAGGTTTGAATGTCACCAGAATGTTGTACACAAGTGGTATACTTTTATATAAAAGAATCACACATAGATATTAGGGCTGTTGTACTTGAGTTGGATATTGGCCCATATGCTCCAAAGGAGAATAAATCCAAGAAAGCTTATATGCACTTATTTAAATTGCCATGAAAATATTGAGTACCAGGAGGAGTGGTGGGAACAAGCAACATCAACAATTAATTTACACCAATAGAGAAGCAACAACTATTAATTTAATAATGCAGTCAGTGTGGTGGGAACAAGCAACCTGGCAATCTTTTATTTTCTCAACAATTTATTAATTAAAGAATTACCAACTACATTAAACTGTATTCGTTGAAGAGAAAAGAAAAAAAAAAGATGTTGATTACGGGAGCTAAGAGAAAGAAACAAAGCTAGGGTTTTGACTGATACCATGTTTGATTGGTAATTTCCTTGTGTTATTCATTAATGAGCGACAATATGAATATGTTTGCGAAAGTAGCGTAGATGGAGATGGTAAAAGCTACGTGAAATTAAATATGATTGTCAAAGATTATAGTAGATTTTTTATTTTATTTTTATAATATTTTATAAGTTATATCAGTCAAACAAAGCTTATATTTAAGTAGCTTATTTATTTATTTTAAAAAAAAAAAAAAATACACAAACATAATCTTTCAATAATTTCGTGTGCCAAACATATAATTACATGAAATGGTCTAAAATAAAGTAATAGCCCATACAAAACTAATACTCCACAATAATAATAATACATAGACTAACAGATCCATGAAGCTGTGAAGGCAGTACTGCACTTACAAGATAAAGGTGGTAATGATCGACAGCAATATCTCCATTAGAACCATCAACAATATTATTGCCTACAAAAGAGAACAAAACGAAAATGTTATTCGGTAGTGGGAAGAATTAAAGACAAAGTTCGTAGATAAGTATACCAGGTTTATGTGTAAACATATCCCAATTAATTAAAAGAAAAAGTCTCGGGAGCGAGCAATGAAGGCATTCGGTGTCAGCTTGAGTGATGTGTATAATATAAACTTAGAATATGATTATAAAAATATTTCAACCTTACTTCATGGTAATAGGTAACTGGTCGTAGGTTTGAGAATGAAATCATCTAATAAAGTATTGATGCATGTGTGTATATTGAGTACAAACAAACGAAAATTTTGAGAACAATGAAATAAACGACAGATTCTTTATCAAATGTAGGGCTTTGTGGTCCAACCAATCAATTGGCAAATTATTGATGACAAGTCTCTTCAAAAGCAACTCGATCATATTGATTACAAACGACCTATGCACAACTTGTGTGTTCATTTCTTTGCTACTTAAGGGGTGTTTGAGGTTGCTTACTAAAACTGCTTATGCTTTTTGAAACAAGTGGAAGAAAATAAAAAGTTGCATCAAATAGTGTTTGCATTTGCTTCTGATGTAACAAAAGGCAATAATGATAAATAATTGTTCGAGTGTTTGCTAATTCTCCATATTTAGGAATTTTAAGACGAGCCATGAATTAATCAGAATCAAATAAATAGTAGTTTCAGGGACAATGTAATGGATCCATAGTTTCTTGTAGGTGTGTAATCAATCCACGAAAATCGTCAAAAAATACATATAGGTCTTTCTTATAAAACCTAAAACAGCATTGTGATTTTCTTCCGTCTATGTCCCTTTCAATTTAACACTCCACAGTTTCCGTAAAATACATTATAAATTCGAGAGTAGATTGTTATTTCGATTTAACACTCCCTGCTTGCTCTTGGTCTCTTACATATGTATGGGAGGTGACTGTAATATACAAGGACATGTTGGAGTACCTGATATTTGGTCCTATAAACGTCAACAGCTGCAGCATGGGATATGATCATATTATGAGCTGCAATAAATGGTTCACTCTCAGAATCACCAGAGGTACAGTTCCCAAAAGAAGCAGAGCACCTAGCCGGTAGGTAAATCCCTGATCTATAACCACGAACCGCAACAACATTTGGTTCATTTAAAGTCACTCAGTACTTGACTCTGTCCCCATAGTATTTGAAACATCTAGTGATCTAGATGCAAAGTATGCAAAGGTAGCTAAAAATAAAATCTGTAGAACGCCCAAAGTCTTTTTAAATGCTTAAAATTAAAAAAAGGTTTTGCTCAAAACTATTTGAGGTTTTTTTGTATCAAATGGCTACAAAATTAGTTTTACAAATGACCCATTTTGACCCTACCCTACCCAGCATGTGCATGTTGCTTCCTGACCATAGATGAGGTTTTTTTGTATCAAATGGCTACAAAATTAGTTTTGATATGTGGTCCATGCATTAAGCACCAATGATAGGGAAAATAATTAGACTGTTAAATGCCTCTGTTACCAACACTAAACCTCCTTATTTTTCTTCTCCATTCGATATACCACAATGTCGGTATATTCTTGAAAATTGTCCACGCAATGATGGCATACTGGTACTTACTGAATTTGTGGACTTAGCCAACCACCATATATATCTTCAAGTTCTTGAGATAAAACCTTAATGCGTCAATTTCACGAATGGTTGGATTCCTGTAGGGAAGATTTGTATCTTGATAAAAACTAAATTTTAAGAATACTATGTCAAACTTTTATAATTAGAAGTGAACTTTATAGAGATGGAGGGTGAGGGACTGAGGGAGTATGCTATTTTTTCAGCCTTTTCCTACTAGCGCATTGATAAGCTTGTCATAATGCTTTATTCCAGCAATGTTCACATTTCCAAACCTTCCCTCTAATGGAAAAGAAACGAGTAATCAGCATGTCCATCATATCAATGGTAAACAGAAATATCAAATACAGCTATCAATCAAATCTATGTAAAACCATATGAGTTTAAAGACCCTGTATGTGTCCATGATTGAGACTGTCAGCATGTCACTGTTGGAAATTCATATTGATTAAACCATCAATACCACGAGTACGCAGCGGATGGATCTATATTTAATGTTATGAATTAAAACACATAATTAAAACACATAAAATACTAACCTCGAATCTATTGAAAAATAGATAAACACCGGATCTTGATCTTGAAACCGAAGTGATTAAATTATCACCTCTAACGAATGCACACACTACACGTCAAACGAAGCACGTTAGGATGCTAGTGCTTGCTTCACGTAAACCAACCAAAGAGATACGTATGACTGCTTAGATGTGGAGCAAGATAAAATAAACAAAGAGTAAATCTTTATTGTGTATCTTGCTGCGTACAAGTAACAAAACCAAAACCAATGAGGTATTGTGCTTGTCAGAATCACAGCCGCATATATTGACCAAAAGGAAAACTAATTTGCGGTTTTATTATGTCGTGTATGTTATTGTTTTGTGTGTGTCGGATAAATATTATGAAGCAAACGATTGCTTATATAGCATAATAACTTACCCACCAAGATTAGCTAACACCTCCTCATCTTTTACCAAAACAACATTCTCCTCCTCTCTTAGAACCTTCTCATAACTGGCCACATTGGTAGGAGGTCCGGGAGTTTCATTTTCCGACATCCAAGTCCATCTCTTTTATATTTAACGTATATTTAAAATAGTTAAAGCGTCTAACGCTTATAACTAACAACCGTTAAATTATTTTGTGAAACATATTATACATTTAATAAATATACATAACATATACATATTAAATATATAATAAGCGTGTTCTTAGATATCACGTGTGTCTTGCGATAAATTTCGCGTAATTCTGGCCGTATAATTATTGATTTACGAGCGCATAACCAACAGTCACTTGCCTGGTTTTTTGTAACAACTGTTTTTCTCGTATAGTTTAGGGGCGGGCTGCACGGCTTGAGTGACGGGTCAAAACTGTTAACATTTTTTACTAGACAAAACTAGTCATACAAAATTTTTTGCCGCCTCTAATGGACCTTATGTAATAGTACATAATTATGTAGACATTTTCTATTGAAGTGACTCAATAGATTATAGGGAAAATGGTGCAAAAAGCGTTAAATTTTGCTTTTTTCCTTTAGGCGTCAAACTTTTAATTTTTACATTATAGCATCTGTTTCTTAATTTTTTATTGTAGCGCACAGAAGCGCGAAAAAGTGAGGTGACAATAAAAATTAAGAATGTTGGATCTTACGAATATAAAGATTAAGGAAATTTGATGCATGCGATAGGATGATTAAGAAAGTTGAATCTTCTGATAGGAAAATTAAGAAAGTTGGATCTTCTGATAGGAAAATTAAAAGTTTGATCTTATAAAAAGAAAAAGTGGCGAGTTGGATCTTTTTAGATCGTTTCACTATAGGTTATATGCATTTAGCATTAATATACATTTTAGATGACTTTCAATTTGTATGACTAGTTAGGTCCACTTAAACCTGGTTTCTTTTCGGTCAAATCTTTTACCTTAACCCACTTGACACATTAGAGATAAAAGGTAACCGAACTCGACCCATTTGTATACAAATGGACCAAAATTTTCACCTCTGGTCTACTCCTAAGAGGGGAAGGTGTGGTGATGGAGGTTAATCTCTTCATCACGCCACTTGGCATCAATAGCATCGAACAACAATCTCACAACTAACCATAACAAACCCCTCCTCATAACAAACCTCCAGCCTCTTCGTTTGGGAACCACTACCACTTTATTTTTTTCTTTTTCAAATTTCCATATAAACTAAATTTATTTGATGAATCAAATTTTCTGCATCTATGAGATTCTTTTTGAACAAAAAAGGTTGACTTTTTATTATTCAGTTTCAAAATTAATGAAGAATGGATTTTTAATATGCAAACTAACAAATAATTGAAACTGATAAACTAAAACCACAAAAAGAAAACGGTAAAGGTGGTGTCAAAAGAAAAAACATATAATTGAAATGAGATGAAATATATCAAATATCGTTAGAAAATTTGATTCATCAACTGAGCCAATTTTCTTCTTCTTCCTCCCTTTACACACACTACAAACACACACTAACAAACACACAATACAAACATACACAACAATTACAAACACACACTAAAATGAATAAACTCACACTTGGGCCCACACCTTGTCAGATCTTTGGTTCGTCGTCACCACGACGATCACCTCCACGGCGAGCCACGGCGAAGGCCCGTCGGCGAGGTGCCTTGTAGGCTCACGGCGAGCCACGATATGCCCACACCCTCCGCTCTAAGGGATAAACCAAGAGAAAGTAAATAGATTACTTGGCAAAATTCTAGCCCATGATACAGAGAAACGGTAAGTATTTATTCCGATGAATTTCATAAGCTCAAGATCTTCCTGCATTGTCATGAACACACAAGATTAGCACATAAAATATTTTCTTGGAAAGTATAGCATACAATAGTTTGCAAAACTTATGATAAATTATTGTAGCTATTCCCATCACGTAGACATCAAACTTCGGAAGAAAATGGACAGCCTGGTCCACTTGTTATATCATGGGCTAAGATTCACAAAAAAACTTCAGAAGAAAATGGAATGCTATGTCCACAAAAGATTCACAAAAAAACTTCCACACAATGATGTGACAAAATTATTTGTCCGATCAAAACAATTATAAAAAAACAAGAATCTATTTGATTGGACAAATGATCTTGACACGTCATTGTGTGGAACTTTTTTTGTAAATCTTTTGTGGAAATAGTATTTCTCTAACATGTTATCCATCGCCACCTTAGCACATATCATATAACACCACTATAACATAAATTGCCCCAATAAAATTCATATAGCACACCATAAAAAATATCCAACTAACTCACAAAAAAAGAAAAGAAAGCCGAGATGTGAAGGGGATCACATTTGCACCTATAACGACAGGTGCCGGTGCAATTTAGCGTCTTAATAAGCGGTATAAGGCAAAAATCGGCTAATATCTGATGAGTGCACTGGACCCGGCACTCTAAAGCATTATCAGTGGTGTGTCGCACGACAATCACTGCAAAGATAATTGCTCTAAAAGGTTTGAATGTGACCAGAATGTTGTATACTTTTATATAAAAAAATCACACATATGGATATCGGGGCTGTTGTACTTGAGTTGGATATTGGCCCATATGCTCCAAAGGAGAATAAATCCAAGAAAGCTTATATGCACTTATTGAATTGCCATGAAAATATTGAGTACCAGGAGGAGTGGTGGGAACAAGCAACATCAACAATTAATTTACACCAATAGAGAAGCAACAACTATTAATTTAATAATGCAGTCAGTGTGGTGGGAACAAGCAACCTGGCAATCTTTTATTTTCTCAACAATTTATTAATTAAACAATTACCAACTACATTAAACTGTATTCGTTGAAGAGAAAAGAAAAAAAAAAGATGTTGATTACGGCAGCTAAGAGAAACAAACAAAGCTAGGGTTTTGACTGATACCATGTTTGATTGGTAATTTCCTTGTGTTATTCATTAATGAAGCCACAATATGAATATGTTTGGCAAAAGTAACTGTAGATGGAGATGGTAAGCTACATGAAATTGCATATGATTGTCAAAGATTATAGAAGATTTTTTATTTTATTTTTATAATATTTTATAAGTTATATCAGTCAAACAAAGCTTATATTTTAGTAGCTAGCTTATTTATTTATTTATTTATTTTTTTTAAAAAAAGAAAAAAAAACACAAACATAATCTTTCAATAATTTCGTGTGCCAAACATATAATTACATGAAATGGTCTAAAATAAAGTAATAGCCCATACAAAACTAATACTCCACAATAATAATAATACATAGACTAACAGATCCATGAAGCTGTGAAGGCAGTGCACTTACAAGAAAAAGGTGGTAATGATCGACAGCAATATCTCCATTAGAACCATCAACAATATTATTGCCTACAAAAGAGAACAAAACGAAAATGTTATTCGGTAGTGGGAAGAATTAAAGACAAAGTTCGTAGATAAGTATACCAGGTTTATGTGAAAATATATCCCAATTACTGAAACCTTTTCCATCAGCAAGGAAACCTCCTTCATACTGCAAACATGCATGATAAATTATTGTAGCTATTCCAATCACGTAGACATCAAACTTCAGAAGAAAATGGACAGCCTGGTCCACTTGTTATATCATGGGATAAGAGGTGGGTGCACTTGATACCCTATAACGTGTTGAGGAATCTTATGTCACAAAAGATTCAAAAAAACTTGGCACAACGATGTGTGCGAAATTATTGTTGAATTAAAACAATTATAAAAAACCAAGAATCTATTTGATTGGATAAATGATCTTGCCACGTCATCTTGTGAAACTTTTTTTTATAAACTTTTTTGTGGACATTGTATTTCTCTAACATGTTATCCATCGCCACCTTAGCACATACCATATAACACAACTATAACATAAACTGCCCCCATAAATTTCATATAACACACCATAAAAAATGCCCCACTCACTCACAAAAAAAAGAAAAGAAAGCCGGATAAAGAGAAATGAAGGAGATCACATTTGCACCTATAATATCAAGTGCCGGTGCTATTTGGCATGCCATAGCGGCGCCAAAAGTACAAAAATTGCCCTTTAACATACCAAGAGTGCACTGCACCGGCACTCTAAAGCATTATCAGTGGTGTGTCCCACGACAATAACTACAAAGATAATTGCTCTAAAAGGTTTGAATGTGACCAGAATGTTGTATACTTTTATATAAAAAAATCACACATATGGATATTGAGGCTGTTGTACTTGAGTTGGATATTGGCCCATATGCTCCAAAGGAGAATAAATCCAAGAAAGCTTATATGCACTTATTGAATTGCCATGAAAATATTGAGTACCAGGAGGAGTGGTGGGAACAAGCAACATCAACAATTAATTTACACCAATAGAGAAGCAACAACTATTAATTTAATAATGCAGTCAGTGTGGTGGGAACAAGCAACCTGGCAATCTTTTATTTTCTCAACAATTTATTAATTAAACAATTACCAACTACATTAAACTTTATTCGTTGAAGAGAAAAGAAAAAAAAGATGTTGATTATGGCAGCTAAGAGAAACAAACAAAGCTAGGGTTTTGACTGATACCATGTTTGATTGGTAATTTCCTTGTGTTATTCATTAACGAAGCCACAATATGAATATGTTTGGCAAAAGTAATCGTAGATGGAGATGGTAAGCTACATGAAATTGCATATGATTTTTAAAGATTATAGAAGATTTTTTATTTTATTTTTATAATATTTTATAAGTTATATCAGTCAAACAAAGCTTACATTTAAGTAGCTTATTTATTTAATTTAAAAAAAAAACAAAAAAAAAAAAAAACACAAACATAATCTTTCAATAATTTCGTGTGCCAATCATATAATTACATGAAATGGTCTAAAATAAAGTAATAGCCCATATAAAACTAATACTCCACAATAATAATAATACATAGACTAACAAATTCATGAAGCTGTGAAGGCAGTGCACTTACAAGAAAAAGGTGGTAATGATCGACAGCAATATCTCCATTAGAACCATCAACAATATTATTGCCTACAAAAGAGAACAAAACGAAAATGTTATTCGGTAGTGGGAAGAATTAAAGACAAAGTTCGTAGATAAGTATACCAGGTTTATGTGAAAATATATCCCAATTACTGAAACCTTTTCCATCAGCAAGGAAACCTCCTTCATACTGCAAACATGCATGGTATAAATCTATTAAATAAAGATAAAAAGAGATCGAGAATGGATCTGCTCAAAATGCATGGTGGTATACTAGACCGAACCTGATAAGAAGATGATGCGGTTCCAAATAAGAAGTTTCTTGGAAATGAAGACGGACTGGAATTGGTTCCTAAAGTGTTAATAAACTCGTATGATGTCACGAAGACTGATAAATATGCCCCAAGCAAAACGACCAAGACCAAATTATATGCACCTCCCATGATACTTGATAAAAAGCTGGACCTATAAAGAAGTATTGCAGTATGGTAATATGCAAAGCCAGGGTATGAGTGAGGAGGTCTATATTTCTTATGATGTTTCACTTTCTTATAAGAAAAATAAAGCAACATATACCATCAAACATGAGATCACATTGTTTATCTTGAGCAGTTTAAATTGTCTAGAAATAGCACTTTCCAATTTTAATCGGGTCCAATTCTTCATTTTGTGGGTCCAGTGTCCATGCTGTGAAGATAGATGGACATGAGACTAAAAAATAGGGGTGAAAAAACCAGGAAAATGGCCTGAATGCGCGCTGAAACATATTAAGCAGTTTTTTACATGGACTGATGCAAGTCTTTTTTAATATTGCAGTTTTTATTTTGTCAATAAAATTAATAACAAGCATTGAAGGATAACTAAATTTAAAAGAAAAAGTCTCAGGAGCGAGCAATGAAGGCATTCAGTGTCAGCTGAATTGAGAGTGATGTGTATAATATAAACTTAGAATATGATTATAAAAATATTTCAACCTTACTTCATGGTAATAGGTAACTGGTCGTAGGTTTGAGAATGAAATCATCTAATAAAGTATTGATGCATGTGTGTATATTGAGTACAAACAAACGAAAAATTTGAGAACAATGAAATAAACGACAGATTCTTTATCAAATGTAGGGCTTTGTGGTCCAACCCAATCAATTGTATAAATCTGAACGAAATAATGTTGTTTGTTTTTGTATAAGTGTCCGAATGATTTTAAATGCTCGTTTTTGCAATTTGTTTATTAAAAGCAACGCAATGCGATAATAAGAATTTATGTAAATATGAAACAAGACTTTTATCATAAATATAACATAGTTAATAAACAATCAAATATATTATATAAACTTTACAAAAGCGAGTAAGCGCGATGAAGACAAGTCACCCACTTCATGGTAAGATGTTATATGTCTAACCTGCGGTGCTACTCGAAAAGAAAAAACGAACAATGAAAACGTCTGCCTCGCTCTTTCTTGGTAGAGTAAGAGGGCTAGTAAGACTTTTTTTTTTAAAAACAAACACCCCCTTGAGATAAAACAAAATTATGTTTCGATGGCGAAGATGCTATAACGCACCATACCTAGGCCTCTAAGTGTGACACATATTAGCAACCTTAATTTGCTTATACACAAGTTTAAAACATAACAAAAGAACTATGTACCTAGAATGATGAATTTGTCATAATCTTGTGTTATTCATTTGTGGGGTGAATGCATATACAGTTACTAACTCTAACTGCTAATAAATGTACAATAGAACTCTACTTTTAGATATCACATGGAACAAAGTTCTTGGTTAATCATGTGCTAAACGCTTACTGCTTTGACGCTTGTGGAGTTTGAAATAAACTGTTTGTACCATTTTGCCGATGATTTTGGTGTCCTCTTGAGAGTTATATAATCAACATGGTAAAGCCCGAATCGTATTGTGTATCCAGATAGCCACTCAAAGTTGTCAAGCAATGACCAAGCTATGTAGCCTCTAACATCAGCTCCTTTCCTGAATAAGCGAGACACAATATAAGAAGATCTCCATGCGAAATTTTCATATCAATTTTGGAACAATAACAACCAGAAAACCACCTTTCTATGTGAATTAAGATTAAATTAAGTTCCTTTAACTTAATTAAATACTAGTACATGGCTAAACGAATCGGGGTGGCCAACATACACTTCTTTGTACGATTTCAAGAATAAAGTTTATTAATTTTTTTAAGCGGCACTTATGATCTATATGACATATTTAACACCAATAAAATTTTTTTCAAAGAAGCAATTTAGGATGCCCGAAGTCTTAATTACAAAGATACTTTAATTCACTCTCTACCCGTTTGCGTCCCATATATAATTAAATTAGTCAGAAAGTGGCACACCTACATTCCAACAGTCTTAATAACAAGAGTGCAGACTCAACTGTTGCATTTGTTATGGCACAAAACACACTTGTGTTAGATACCTTATTGCAGAAACTAGGGCATCTAAATAGCTCTTCATGTATTCTACTCGTTTATCATCATTGAGGAAATTCTCGATGCTTGAACCAGGTGCGTTAATTCTGCCAAAACCTGCAAATTTTACAAAATATATTATTACATAGAAGATTAACAAATTAGGACAATAGGACCCATTTGGCATACAAATGGGTCATTGTGGATCCCACATTCTCGTAAGTGTTCAAACAAGGCGATACTAAATCATATAAGTTGTGAACTCGCCATTCTCTGTGATATACATCGGTGTATTATTGTATCTGTGCTTGAGATAAGTCACCATCTTCTCCATTCCTTCAGGATATACATTAAGCCAATCCACTGCAGTCTACATAGTACACAGGCAGTTAATTAATTCATAGTTAAAGATTACCTATATGTCCATAATAATTCACAGAGGTAACAATTTGAAGCCTGTCCAGCCTTTTAGCTCCTAAATAAATAATTGGTTCGCGTTTTCAAAAGAAAATTAACACACAAATTATTTAGAAAAATCAAATAAAGCGGGTGTATGAAGGATTTTATACCGATTCTCCTATTGGAACATTGTTCTTAATTGCAGTTCTGAGAAAATAACCCTCTGTCATGGAAACACCAGGTCCTCCTTGTTCACATGTCGAGTGTAAACAGTCTTTTGCATAGAAACTTGTATAATGGTTGATGCCAATGAAGTCTAATCCATTCTTTAGCTTCCCGAAAGAATCATTATGGAAGTCAGGTAATTTAGAACCTAGAATATCCTTCATTTCTTCCGGATAATTTCCAAATATGATGGGGTCCAAGAACCTACGCAACAAATTCAATATATTATGATCTGAATGAACATCAGAAGATACAAATGCAATTGTGGACTTACCAATTTAAGAAGAAAGATAGAGCTCTTTGAGCAGCTAGTCTGTCTTGTGTGGAGTTGCTTATGGGTTCATACCATACAGCATTCATAACAATCCCAATACTACCATTTTGTTTCCCCTGAAAGCCAGTAAATATCGGTTATAAACTTATAATCTTTATAAATAAAGATTGCCTATGTTTTCTGGTTATCTGGTTATTTCATAAGCAAATAAGTAGTTTGGATGAAACAAACTGCTTCTACGGATCTGCTTATTTTGGGGCAAATTAGGGAGTTTTACATATGTATGGGAGGTTACTGTAATATATCAGGACATGTTGGAGTACCTGATATTTTGTCCTATAAATGTCAACAGCTGCAGCATGGGATAGGATCATATTATGAGCTGCAATAAACGGTTCACTCTCAGAATCACCAGAGGTACAGTTCCCAAAAGAAGCAGAGCACCTAGCCGGTGGGTAAATCCCTGATCTATAACCACGAACCGCAACAACATTTGGTTCATTTAAAGTTACCCAGTACTTGACTCTGTTACCATAGTATTTGAAACATATAGATGCATAGTATGCAAAATCTTGCCTGTAAAATAGAAAAAAATGTTTCATAATTTGGATTCAAATAACTTAAAGGAAGATGAGAGAAGGAAAAAAAAATGCATAAAACTTTTGGCGATAGCAAGTCCGAACTAGAGATGAAAATCTCGACACATTTACTTATAAACGAGCTGATTTTACCTACAACAGGTCAATGGGATAATATTTAAAAATTAGCTAAAAATAAAATCGGTCGAACGCCCAAAGTCTTTTCAAATGCTTGAAACTTCGGAAAAAGTTTTGTTCAAAACTAATTGAATTATAAGTCTCGCTAGTATCGGTTTTGTAATCATATATCACAGTAGGCTGAAAGAAAATTAATTCGAAAGTGCCCGAAAATGATGGCGGGTCCCAACCGGTCTGATTTGAGTTTTGACTTATTTGGCTGTTTTACAAACCGCCCATTTTGACCCTGCCCCACATGTGCATTTTGCGACCTCTTGCCCTGACCACAGATGAGTTTGTATGAAATGGCTACAAAATTAGTTTTGATATGTGGTCCAAATCAATGATAGGGAAAATAATTGGACTATTAACCTCCTTATTTTTCTTCTCCCTTCAATATACCACAATCAATGTCTGTATATTCTTGAAAATAATTCAGACTCATGACAAGAATCCTAAAATTACGCAATCATGGCATACTGGTACTTACTGAATTTGTGAACTTAGCCAACCACCATATATATCTTCAAGTTCTTGAGGTAAATCGTAATGCGTCAATGTCACGAATGGTTGGATTCCTGTAGGGAGGATTTTTATTAGAAGTGAACTTTCTAGAGATGGAGGGTGAGGGACTAAGGGAGTATTCTATTTTCAACCTTTTTCTACTAGGGCATTGATAAGCTTGTCATAATGTTTTATTCCAGCGATGTTCACATTTCCAAACCTTCCCTCTAATGGAAAAGAAACAAATAATCAGCAAGTTCATCATATACAGCCATCAATCACATCTATGTAAAACTAGCTGAGTTAAAGACCCGGCCTGTATGTGTACATGATTGAGACTGTCACCATGTCACTTGCCTGGTTTAATATACCAACTGTTTTTCACGTATAGTTTAGGGGCGGGCTGCATGACTTAAGTGACGGGTCAAAACTGTTAACATTTTCTATGAGACAAAACTAGTCATACAAGATTTTTCGCTGCTCTAATGGACCTTTTCTATTATTTCCCTTGAATTTAATAATTACATTATGCTCCATGTATTAGTAGTTTAGTACATATTTATCTAGACATTTTCTATTGAAGTGATTCAATAGGTTATATGCAGTAAAATATTTTACCTTAACCCACTTGACCCGTTAGAGATAAAAGGTAACCGAACTCGACCCATTTGTATACAAATGGACCAAAATTTTCACCTCCGGTCTACTCCTAAGGCGTAAACCAAGAGAAAGTAAATAGATTCTTGTGAAATTCTGGCCGTGATATGAAAAACGGTAAGTATTTATTCCAATGAATTCCATAAGCTCAAGATCTTCCTGCATTGTCATAACACACAAGATTAGCACATAAAACATTTTCTTAGAAAGTATAGCATACAATATTTTGCAAAACTTATGATAAATTTTTGTAGCTATCCCCATCATGTAGACATCAAGCTTCAAGAGAAAATGGACAGCCTGGTCCACTTGTTATATCATGGTGTGTCCTACTACAATCACTACATAGATAATGCCAAAACTACAACAATGTTCTTAAATGGAACATCTATAAAAGGTTTGAATGTGACCAGAATTCAGTTGTACACATTACACAAGTGGTATACTTTTATATATAAAAAAAAAAACAAATATAGTCAGATTTTGTAAACCGCGAGAATTTGATTTTTGCTACATAATTTAACACCAAAGTTTCTAAGGATTTTAAGAAAAATAGATTTGTTTTTTTTGTTTTTTTTTTTTTTTTTTTGTGCTGTTCTAAATCTTAATGCATATAGAAGGGAATCGGCTGATTCGGGCTAGGTTTATCACTAACGGGTCCATTCTTTCGTAAACTCTTTTCATGATAAGATACAAACACTCCTAAATCATTTTATTAAAAAAACATAATTTTAGGCACAATATTACTCTATTGGTTCATGAGAATGTTAAACTTTTTCACAAATAAGCATCTTGTGTCAACCCATTTTGACCTGATCTTTGGGCCTTCACCTAAGTGTTACCAGACCCATCTATTTTCCACCTTTAATGTGCAGGATAAGCCTGGAAGAAGAACTGCAGATAGAAAGATGCCCTAAATATTGTTGTTTTATCGTCCATCTTTTATGTAGTGAAAGAACAACTCCCCCCTATACAGACCACTAACTAAAGAAATAATGTTGGTACATAATCATTTGAAGTATTTCATGGTTTCCTGCAAGAATACAACATATCGACGGTCCAGGCATACTCATAAATTAACAAAAGAGGTATCCCATGAAGCTGTGAAGGCAGTGCACTTACAAGATAAAGGTGGTAATGATCGACAGCAATATCTCCATTAGAACCATCAACAATATTATTGCCTACAAAAGAGAACAAAACGAAAATGTTATTCGGTAGTGGGAAGAATTAAAGACAAAGTTCGTAGATAAGTATACCAGGTTTATGTGAAAATGTATCCCAATTACTGAAACCTTTTCCATCAGCAAGGAAACCTCCTTCAAACTGAAAACATTGTATAAATCTATAAAATAAAGATAAAAAGAGATCGAGAATGGATCTGCTAAAAATGCATGGTGGTACACTAGACTGAACCTGATAAGAAGATGATGCGGTTCCAAATAAGAAGTTTCTTGGAAATGAAGACGGAGTGGAATTGGTTCCTAAAATGTTACTCGTAATAAACTCGTATGATGTCACGAAGACTGATAAATATGCCCCAAGCAAAACAACCGAGACCACATTATATGCATCTCCCATGATAATTGATAAAAGATGGACCGACCTATAAAGAAGTAATGCAGTATGGAAATATGCAGAGCAGGGTACATTTGAGTGAGGAGGTCTATATTTCTTATGATGTTTTATAAGAAAAATAAAGCAGCATATACCAATATACCATCAAACAGGAGATTACATTGTTCATTTTGTGGGTCCAGTGTCCATGCTGTGCAGATAGATGCCGGACGCGATGAAACATATTAAGCAGTTTTTTACATGGACTGATGCAAGTCTTTTTCAATCTCGCAGTTTTTATTTTGTCAATAAAATTAATAACAAGCATTGAAGGGTAGCTAAATTTGCAAAAAAAAATCTCGGGGTGAGCAATGAAGGCATTCAGCATCAGCTGAACTGAGAGTGAGGTGTATAATTTAAACTTAGCAAATGATTACAAAAATATTTAACCGGCCTACTGATCATAGGTTTGAGAATGAAATCACCTAATAAAGTATTGATGTGTATGTATATTGAATACAAACAAACGAAAGTTTGAGAACAATGAAATAAATGACAGATCCCATATCAGATGTAGGGCTTTGTTGTCCAACCAATCAGTTGGCAAATTATTGATGACAAGTCTCTTCGAAAGCAACTTGATCAAATAGATTACAAACGGCCTATGCACAAATTGTGTGTTCCTTTCTTTGGTCGACCTTATTGGATGATAGAAGTAGGCATGTGGGTTGGGGTCCATTAAGGTTAAAATTTAGAGTCTAAGATACGGTAACCCATGTGGGTTAGGTCCATTAGGGTTAAAACTTAGAGCCTAATGTATGGTGACGCCAAGCATGGCGTTATGCCGACGTAGCTTACAGAGAAACACTTTACTTTCATTCCCACTTTTATATTTTCACACACAAACTAGCCAAAAAATATCTAAATATCTCAACGACCCATTTTTCAACAACGCAACCCAACTCGTCATCTTCGTCAAACCCTCTGATACCTTCATCCGCACAATCAATATCATCATATTCTCAATTTCGCGGGTTCGGTAGCCAATACTCTATGCCGACTTACACACCTTAACAATTATATCACTTAACATCAAATAGTATAGTGTTTTTACTATTAATATTCTACGTTTATTGCTCATAATTCTTACTTTTATATAAAGATTTGATACTTAATTGCTTCATATTTGCATAATAGGAAATATATGAGCATTGGAGCATAAAGACGTGAAAATTGGAAAAAGCTTAAAGAACATACGAAGCAAAGCTAGAAGCAAGCATCTACGATGTAGACAAGCCACATGCTCTACGCCATATCCAAGAGACACTTCAAAGCATAATCACTCAGTGGAATATACGACGTCAAGACGTATGTTGATATATGTCGAAAAGAAAATGAGGAGTTTTTGATCATTAGCCGCCATGATATCTACGGCTTAAAAGAGCACTTAGCTCTACTTCGTAGTCAATGAAGATTTTGAGGCACTTTATACCCGAGAGTTCTACGGCGTAAGGCCTCACTTAAGTCTACACCGTAATGATCACGAGCCAAACAAAGCCAATAAATATAAGCCCCAATTTATTTATAATACACCATTCACTTCCATTGACGATTAGGGTTCACTCAAGAGGCGATTTCCACTAGTTTCAAGCTGCATTCCAAGGGATAATACACCACCAATCATCATCAATCATAGATCAAGTTAGTGTGATTAATCCAAACATTATGTTCATCATTACTTGTGATTTATACATTGTTTTTGTTATCAACACTACCATGATCGGCTAAGCACCTCGTGTGTTAGCCTAGTTATGAACTTTTTAATTTAATAATTTGAGTTTATACGTTTAATTCATGTTTTACTAGTGTTTACGTATGTTATGTAAATTGGTATTAAGAGTGGGTTTGGATGGTTTTGTTGTTTGGTTTCTCATATGAATAGTAAGGACTCGATGAATTGATTGAGATCAAGAAGTTCGGGTAACAGTTAAACAAATACATGTGTAGATTGTGTGTGTGAGGTAGTATGTGAGACTTATGAAGTTGTGTGTGACGCCTTCTATTTATAGGGAGGCAAATAAGGTTTAGAGTTGATCATTTGAGGAACACACAAGGAAGACAGAAAAGAGATTTGCTACATCCACATAAACTTTTCACAAAAAATCCTCACTTGCTGACGTGTCAGCGAGTGATTGGTTTTTTGTGGAATCCACATCTTACAAAAAACCAATCATCCACTGACACGTCAGCAAGTGAAGATTTTTTGTGAAAAATTTATGTGGCCCTAGCATTGCTCGACAGAAAAACAGGTGGCCTCTCATCCTTGGCTCGTACAAAGTGATGTTTGTCATGCGTCCCCACTGTCCTGTCACAGAAGAAACATCTTAACCGTTTGTTTTTTCTTCAAATTACCGGCTTACCCTCAAAAATCTACTTCCTTTAAGCTTGTTCCGTCTTTTCTTTCATGCATCGAAATAGAAAAAGAGTTGTTGAGACTTGAGAATTGAGATAGAAGATGAAAGGTTGAAATAAAAAGTAGTATGTGAAGATAAAAAATGACTTCACACACTTGTTAGGCTAAACACAATGGCAATCTAGTTCACCTGTGTCACATCAGCTTTCTCTCTCCGACGACCTGACGACGACCTAGTTGCCACAGTGGTGACCTGAGATTTATTTTATTTTATTTTTTTTATTATTTTTTATTTTTTTTAATTCAAATATTTTTAAAAACAAAATTAAACTTCATTAATAAAATACTTAACATTACAACAATAATTAAAACTAAAACTAATAAAGCGTGAGGCGTTACAATACTTATTAAAACCGCAACTTAATAATCTAAGTTGTAACGTTCTTTGATTCTTTGCCTTAAGTTGTTGAAGTTCTTGTAGTTGTCGTGCGGGCATATTTGTGTCGAGGGTGTGTTGTAGAAAATTAAATCTTGCGTCCGGTTTGATTGTGTTGTCAATGCAAGTCACTGACGTTGAGCTCAAGTTTCTCCTTTGAACTCCTCAGCTCGCCTTGCCTTGCCTCAAGCTCCAACTCTTTTGCTTCAACTTTATGTATTCCTCTTCCATATTCTTGTTTTTTCCTTACTTGAACTTTTGAACTTGAAAAGTTCTTGGCCATATTAGTAACAAATGATGTTGGTGGCTCGTGTGCTTTCTTTTTGGTGCGTCACGACCTTTTGGTCATGATTCTCGAGTCTCTTTTCTTGAGAATCATCCACGTCTTGGGATTAAAAGGACCTTTGTTGACCCAGGTGGTTTCAAGTCTTGGATTTCTTCCGACTAGTCGTGGTGAAAGCGGGCATCTCGACAGTTTTCAAGCGAATGCCCTCTCAAAACTTTCCAACACTCCTTCAATGTAAACTCATGCTTGTGAAGCACACGGTATTCGTTACAAGCCTTTTCATAGTCGTCTTCGTCATTCTCACCGCTTCCGTGATTATTCTTGATATTATCCATAATTGCACAAAAGAAACCAACCCTAGAACGAATCCTACCCTTCCATTTGGTCGTTATGGAGTCGTAGGTTCTTGATGAACCAGTTTCATTTTCAAAGTACGCTATCACCTCATCCCAAAACCCACTCCGGTTGATAGCGTTCCCTCTTTCCGAATTTTTCGACACATATATCCAAGCTCTACAAAGCGCGACCTCTTCCGCTTTTGTCCATGCTTTGACCTTTTCGGTTGCAACATTCTTGCCCTTCTCCTTTGTAGCCCGTTTTGAACCCTTCTTTGATTTGACGGGTGACGTCTCTTCGACATCGTCTTCAATACGAATAGAACCGTGGTATGAACCGTGCCCCGAACCTTGTCCCATCGAAGCATCTTGAGTCGGGTATTCTTGAGACGTGTAGTTTTGAGGAGGAGGGAATTCCATAAAATGCTCAAAATCCATATCAAGATTAACACCATGAAGCGGTGAAAACGATTGATTAGGTTGGGAAGATTGGGAGAAATCCATGTTAGGATGATATGACGACCCGCTTGGTGCTTGGTTTTGATTGATACTCGGACGACCCGGTGGGAAATATGGATGATTGAGGTAAAATGGGTTTTTGATTGTGGTTGGGTTGTGGTAGTCGTGTTTCATAATCAAAACCGGGTGCTCGAAAACGAATACCCCGATTTTGTGGTGGTGTTACACCGGTTAATTCAAATGGTGGATCCGGTGAGAAATTCAAGTTCGGGGAATTTTGGGGAAGTCGGGATCGTCGGTTTTTTGATATGGGAGTTTTTCTTTGTGACATGATGAATATTGATGAGAAGTTGTTTGAATTGTGTTTGAAATTGTGTGTTTAAAAATGTGTTTGAGGTTGGTATTTATAATGTTGTAAAAGTGATAAAGTTTTTAATTTTTTTTAATTTTTTTTACAAACGGTTCGAATTTAAAAGTGGTATAAATGTGGCTTTCATACTCGGTTGCCTCCTCAACCGACTTCACTCCTCCTCTCCCCTCAACCGACCTCAACCGATCACCCCACAATGGGGCAACCGGCCTCAACCGACTAGTCGACCGGTCATGACAACCGACCATTGCACTTAGCCTTATCAGGTAAGCCCATTATCAACTATTGGTTTTTATGATCTTGCTATTATTTTCTAAAGCCCGATAAGAAAACAAAATTGAGTAATGCTAAAGAAAATTTTTATTAATAATATAATTAAAGTTGATACTAAAACACAAAAGAGTAACTAAACTTTCGTTAATAGCCCGATAAGAAAACAAAATTTCGTAACGTATTAAATTGAAATATTTGTAATTTTTTTTTTTTTTTTTTTTTTTTTTTTTTTAATCGCTTAAGTAATCTATTAGTTTTAAATGTACAAAGCTTTTTTCTAATTTTGTTAGATTAAATTACATTTTGGCATAAACTTTGTTAGATAAATAGTTGTTGAAAGTAAATATAACAACATTCTTTAATAGATATTTTTTAGTATATTGAGTTGACACCCATCACAAAGTAAATAATAAAGATATAGAAATATATATTATATTATGACAGTTATCACTAACTAATTTTTACCACCTAACATAAATTAAATTCATTAATATATATTCAACTACCTACAGTTTCTTTTTATTTAAATAGCCCTAGTATCTAATCTTAAATCAAACCATCAACTCCAATGCAAATAGAAACATACACATAATTAATAAGTCTCATTTACATCAAAAATTTAAATTTTTATAATATCTACGTAATTATAATATTATTAACCTAAGAATAGGTTAGATTTAATTTTTTAAATCACACAAGTTTCTTTAGATGAAAAATTTGCTATACAAACATAAAATTAAAGGTAGAACCTACAAATTTTGATTTATACATACTTTCTAAACAAACAACATCATGCACATGTATCATGTTGAACCCATCAAAAATATAATACATGAAAAACTCATTGTTCTTCTGAAACTTATGATCCGTATAGAACACAAAAATCACATAATACATCAACTTATTGATAACACTAACCCATCATAAATATACACTCAATCAGAATTGTTTCTAAATATAAGATGCATGTTATATAATATTTTAAAAACCATGGTTATCTTCGTTGATATCTTTTCTATATTTAAATTATGTTACGTGATAAGCTATAAATTTATATGTTATATATCTTTTCAAAATTTAAATGTTACACTTTTTCATCAAAAGAAACTTATGTGATTTAAATGTAACCCATTATTAAAATAATAATATCTATAATTACATAGATATTATAAAAAATTTGGTATAGGGACACAAATAAAAAGGTAAAACCTATTAAATTGGATCTGTACCTACTTTATCATGCACATGTATCATATTGAATCCGTCAGAAATATAATACATGAAAAAATCATTGGTCATCAGAAACCGTTATGGTTAATCAGAAACCAGTCGTTTAACAAAAAAACGATTAAGAAATGGTTAAACATATTAATTTTTTGTATTTATGCTATTGTTATTTTCTTGATAGTGTATTTAACTAATAAAATTATTTCGTTAGCAACGCAAAGCTATAAGAAACAAAGAAACCAACTTATTGATAACAGTAACCCGTCATAAATTTAATAAAAAGAAATTTGCCTCATCAGAATCGTTTCCAAATATAAGATGCATGTTCTAGAATGTTTCAAAAATCATAATTATGTCGATATATTTTTTATATTTAAATTATGTTTCTTTAGAAGTTCGAAATTTGTATGGTATATATCTTTTCAAAATTTGAATGTGACACTTTTCCATCTAAAGAAACTTATGTGATTTTTTAAAAATTAAATCTAACTCATTTTTGGATAATAATATCTATAATGACGTAGATATTATAAAAAATTTGGTATACGAATATAAATTAAAGGTAAAACCTACAAAATTGAATTTGTACATACTTTCTAAATAAACATCATGAACAATTGAACATGTATCATCTTGAACCCGTTAGAAATATAATACATGAACAACTCACTATTCATCAGAAACCGGTATGATCTTACATCAGAAACCAATCGTTCAACAGAAAACGATTAACAAATGGTTAAACATATTGAATTTTTGTATTTATTCTATTGTTGCTTTCTTGATAGCGTATTTAACTAATAAAATTATTTCGTTAGCAACGCAAAGTCATCGGAAACAAAGAAACTAACTTTTTGATAACATTAACCAGTCAGAAATATAAAAATAATAAAAATTCACCTATCAGAATCGTTTCCAAATATAAGATGCATTTTCTAGAATGTTTAAAAACTATAGTTATCTTCGTTGATCATTTATATATTTAAGTTATGTTACGTGATAAGTTTTAAATTTGTATGATATATCATTTTAAAATTTTAATGTTACGAACCATAATTCCGTCTTAGGATACTGGTTAAAAAAATGAGTGAATACAAATATGTAATGCTGATATGAAATATTTAATTGTCAATATCAAATAACCAAACAATTTATTAAGATATAAAAATAAAATCATTAAATAAATATGTCGACGACATATTTTTGAATAAACATCATCATGCACTTGTATTATCTTGAATATGTACAATCCTGTATAATAAATAAAAATAATAATAACCGAGTAGTTTTCATAAAAATACTTATATTTTATTTAAAAATTTACTTCTTTAAAAAGTATATGCATATCCATATGATCTATTTTACCTAATAAATCATAAGAATACTTTATTGTCACGCCATTGTACAAATTAAGAAAACAAATTAATATTAGTAATATTAAAAATACAGTATTGTTAGTAGCTTACCTTTGATTTTGTAGTTTGAACTTTAAAAATGTTTAGTCTTACTTTCTGGACCTATAAACGTGATATCAATGATATGAACTAAGTGATCAATAGCATCTACAAAATTACAATAAAAACATTAGGGTAAGCATAAAATAAGATTTGTGTAATTAGGATATATATATATATATATATATATATATATATATATATATATATATATATAAGTCAAAACCCGTCCGATGGACGGGTATGACTTGTGGTTTTATTTTAGGATTTTGTGATTAAAAGTTAAATGAAACGGTTAAGATCTATAATTGATGTTACCATAATTCATTAAACGACTAAAAGCAGGTAAATATTTTGATTTGTGTTTTTTTACCTTGATTTTTGTTTTTTATTTGTAGGATTTAGTAGAACAAATATATAGTAAAAAGTTATTAAAAGTTAAATTAAACGGTTAAGAACTATAATTGATGTTACCATAATCCATAGAACGGCTAAAAGAATGTAACTACTTTCTAACATTTGTTCTAAACAATATTAATCATGAACATCTTTTACATTTGATAATATTATTAACATTTATTATTATTATGTTGTTTTTGTTAATTATGTTTATTTAGTTATTGTATATAGGTGCTTCAAGTTGTTATTTTACCAAATTTAGATGAATTATGCAACTTATACTAACATTAGTTTATTAACCCGCGAAATTCATGGGAATAAATTTAAAACCATGCAAATGATTGTTCTGTTAAGAAACCGTGAAAATTATGGAAGTTATAAAGTTTAAAGTAAGGTAAATTTTTGTGAAAAATACGATGAAAGATGTTAACATTATGAAAAAAGAGTGAAGCAATGTAAATGAAAAATAACGTAACTTTTACTTAATTTAGCCGATGCAAATGAACAAAAAAAATAACACACTGGTTATGAGTCAGCTATGTTTATGCATTTACGTCTTTCCATAATGATTAGAGTCACCCTCTCGAGATATGCAAAAAAGAGTGAGGCGTCATAACAATCTACCACTAACAAACACACAACAAATAGAAGTAATTATCAAAAATAAAACACACAACCACTTACCAAACTCATCCGATCATATTCAATCGCCTCTCTCTCTCAATCCGTGAGTTTTTTTTTATTACGATTAGAATAATATATTAGTTTGATATAATGTAAATATTTTTAGGTTTGCGATTATAATTAAACGGATATAGGTATTAACCTTTGATAATATTATGTTAGATAATTATTGCAGATTTGTATGTGTTTATTAGTTAGGATTTGCATGAGTTGATCGATTAAGTTAAGGTGCATAATCTTCTTATGTTGATTATTATGTTGTACGAATAAATAAGAAAATAAGTGCATATAAAGATCTGTATTTGCTACTTTTTCAATCAGTTTGGTTGATATTACTTGTGCTTTTGTGTGTTTTTTTTTATTCTTTGTTGTAGAATTTTGATTTCCAATGAAAATAATTTTTGATGATAGTTTGTGCACACCAAGTGTTTGTCATCACGATTTGGCGCAAGTATGTAACAAATTAATAAGAGTAATAATGTTTAAGTTGTAGTCAATGTAGAGTGGAGGTTACATGAATTTAGGAAGATAAATGATGATAATAATTAGTTTGTGTTTGTACGTGTGATCTTTTATAATGAGTAGTATTATTTAATGTTCGAGGTTTATTTGTTTGTACGTTATATTCTTGTGACATTAATTAATAAAGCAGCTAACGAAAACATAATTATAAAATGCGTAATTTGCAGGAAAATGCCTACTGAATTTGTAATGCCGATGAACTTAAACTCTTTTCAAGAAACACAGGTATATTTCTTGAATAATTACATGATGCACACTTGAAATTGAATAAACTCACAACGTACGATAACAATTAATTAAAACGCTTGTAGGAACTACCTGAGATATATAAAGAAGAGTGTTTTAATGAGAACACGGATCTGTACTTGACAAGTGCACGTAGGTTGAAAGTTCGAATTGTGAAAAAAAATTAATGAACAGATATTGTTAACGGGTGGTAAGTGGACAAAATTTACTCGTGAAAACTTTGATAGGGATGTTCAAGTTCTACATTTTGTGGAGGAAACAGTTAATGTTTTGTGGTTAATGGCTTTCGATACTGATGGTAGTCCCACCACAGATGTTCATTTTTTGGGGGCCACAAGTTTGCTGAGAATGCAACGAACTTTGTCATTCTGGGAAGAAAGTAAGTTAACTGACTTGTTTTAAAATATTAACTTCTTATTTTTGTATTATTATTATTTTTTGGTTTTTTGGTAAAAATAAACACAACAAAAATATGTAGCAAATGTTAATGTTATATTAGTTGTGTTTATAATAGTTCTGTATGTGTGTCTTTTATGAAAAATCTGATATGTTGCATTGATTTGCAGAGGACGATAGATTTCATGTGTTATAATTTTACTTGTGATGGTGTTGGTTATTTGACTATTGCGAAAGAGGACGGGTAAAAAAATGGCTGAAAAAGTGTCAAAGGATTAAATTAAGCAACAGTTAATGAAGTACGAACATCGTAAAATATTTATACATTGAATAAAGAACAAAAAGTTATGAATGTTAATCTGATAAGAGGACCACAATGGTTTGTTGTTATCTTTTACAAAAATAATTAGAAAAATTATGTGCTTCTGAAAAGGGTAGAAAAATATCAAAGTTTTAATTTTATTGTTTATTCGTATTTTTACGGAGTAGCTTCTTTAACGTTTCATGTGTTCAAACACAACAACATTGTTTTACATGATACGATGCATATTCAATCTAATCTTGAGGTATCTATTGAACCATTTCTTGATATTGTCTAACCATGCAATAATCTTCTCTCATGCATCATTTAGTAATGGCTTTTGTTTATAACCTGTATATGAGCAATGTGAGGCTATATAATGCTTAACTAATTTTGCAAGTTATATGCAAAGATCATGGAATGCAACTTCACCTAGCTTATGGGTCTCTGCAACTATATGAGCAAAGTCACGACCAATAACGTAATGGAAGAGTTAAAAGGGTCTATCAGGTCAAACCTTGCACAAAGTTTATCTTTGATGCGCACAACTTCCTAAATCATTTTAACCAATGATTATATTATTGCAATAACATTTTGTTCATATATTATAGTTACGGCATTAACTAATAAATAAATAATAAATGGACAAACGAATGACCCTTTTAAACCAAGCTCGTTATGACCCTTTACCCTCCACCCAGTTCCATCTTGCCACCTAAAGTCCTGCATAACAGTTTTGCATATTAGGAATTACCTCCTCATGGTAATTTTTTGGGATTACACCCATATTCTAATGAACAGTAGCTAAACAAGAATTGGCTCCTTCTACATTCTTGGATTTCCATCGTCAACGACCTTGTAACAACATAGCTTAATGCAATATCCTTTGCTATAGCCGCCTTTCAAGAGATCGAGATCGTTGGTACACAATGAGTCAATTTCCTGACCATATTAATTCATGAAACAGTATGCTAAACATGGATCATAAATCTGCTCACCTAACTTCTCGAGTAAGAAGTGCTGTTAATAATACCCCTTATATACTTATCATTAGTTGGTTGATTGTCATGGCCCATTGGCTTTATTATGAGCAACTCGAGATGGGCGGGCATGACTTGTAATTATCGTTGGAAGGTATTAGTTAACGAAAAATAAGATATAAACGTATGAGTTTGAATGTTTAATACATTAACAAAGGAAAATACTTGAGGGTTAACAATTATTGAACTGTTAAAAGGTATAAAATTATTCTTAAGAAGATAGTATATGATTTAAATTTAAATCTGAAATAAATCTTCAGTATAGGAAACGTTAGTTGTTGCTTTTTTTTTTATCATTGGAAGATATTAGTTAACAAAAAATAAGTTATAAACATATGAATTTCTATTTTAATGCATTAACAATGGAAAATACTTGAGGGTTATCAATTATTGAACTATTAAGAGGTATAAATTTAGTCTTTAGAAGATAGTATATGATTTAAATTCAAATCCGAAATAAATCTTGTTTATAGGAAACATTAGTTGTTGGTTTTTTGTAATTAGCGTATGTATGTGCTATGCCACCTAAAAGGTATATCAAAATTCAAATAACAACATGTAAGACACGTGTGCTATAATTGTTTGCAAAAATCCTAAGACACACTTATGTTTGTAAAAAATTAACAAATATATAACTTAAAACTTAAATCAACATAAAATATTTCATTGCAACTTTCGTGGAATATCTAAAAAATAAATGGTTTCAACCTTTATAATACAAAACATATAACATAAGTTGCAATCAAGCACATACGGTTGAAAAGGAGTTGGTGTAAAGTGTGTAAAGAATCTGCCCGGTTTACCCATCTAAAGACTTTTCTTTCACAATAGCATATCTATACCTTCCAATATCCACCGCCGAAGGCCTACACAGCAAAGACCAGAAAAACAAACACACATAATCCTAATATAAAGAATACTATTGGCACATAACTATCAGCCCGATAAACACATATCTTCGTTCATATATAACCACGATTTCTTTACGTAACTGGATTATATATTGAGCCAGAGATATTAACACGCCACTGCAAAATCAAACAATAAGATTAGAAAAATTGCCATCACAATTAACACAAAGATTGGACAATCTATAACTGCTTATTTTGTTATCCTAAAGTTGATATTTCTTATTATGTTATCCTAACTCATAAGCTCCTTTCTATATATTTTGTTCATCCATTGGTTTCCAAGGGATCTAATATTGCATAGAAATTACATCAAGTCGTATAAGTAAACCATATTTTACTGGGATCCTCTTATTGAACTTGCCAGTTGTCAAAGATTTATCATGTCAAGGATTCTAAAATGGATCAACTTATGAGGAAGCTGCCTAAACTATAATCGATTTTCATCAATCCCCAAACGTATCAAAAACAGATATACTCTCCCAATGAAGAACGTCAGTGTTTGATTATTAGCAACCCCCTAAAGAAACAATTTTAATCGAGCTTTTAAGATCTTAAAACTTAGGTAAACTGAAACCGTAATTGTCAAATGCTATGTGGCAGCAGACGTGTCGTAACTTTGACAATGTTAAGGTTTTTATGTATATAAAACTAACCAGATAAACTGGTGTTGTTGCTGCTGATGCCATTGCAGCCTGCTGCTTCTGATGGCTTTGCAGTCTTCCTTAAGTGTGTACATTCGTACACTTATAATATGTCTATATGACAAAAATAAAAATAAAAAATGGTTCAATAAAAGATATTCATGAACTATAACTCAACCTTAAAACCAAATCTTGTGTTGACATAAAGAAGAGTTGTGCACCTTTCCAATCAGTTACATCATTTTTTACTGGGGAGATGGTGAGACTGTAGAGATGGCAGGTAGCTTCATTGGTTAGCATCATGGTGTAAAACTGGATCTACAACCTTCATCAAATATTACGAGACCACATTGAAATGAGGTTTCTAACTCTTTTATTTCGGGAAGCCTCGTCTCGATCGAATTACCATTGAGCTCCTTGCATAGCTTTCGTGAGGCAAGCACTAATCAACGATGAAACTTCTTACTTTTCACCACTAAGTCACTCATATCACCTAGTAACCTTTGGATTCCATGCTGAATAGAAAATTAAGGTCTGTTTAAGGTTAGTTCTGTCTCTGATGAGGAGGTTCACAATGTATTACTACATAGAACTTCCTATTTTTCAAAGTTTGGCCAATACCCCTACAGGTGGCAAGATGGGAAGGTTGGGTAATCGATGAAAACGGATTTGGGTTGAAACATGTCAATTTTCAGGATGAAAATGGGTTGGGCTGATTAGAATCCTCTATCATAAGATAGCCACATTAGTTGCATCTTTGAATGGATACCAATTCCAAAATAGCACAACAATATCCAAAATTTCCTTTCTAAAAAGTACCATGAATCAGAATCAATAACCTCTTATATTAAAACTACACATTAACAACATTTTCTGAGTACAAATGTCATGAAAAAACAAATTTTGATACATAGGCATTTTAAGAAACATGTGATGGAACACTACATTGTGACGTGTAACTAAAAATGGATTAGCTGAAATAAAATAAAAAACATGAAACAAAATACTTTGCTATCTATTAATCACGGTTTGTACCTAAAGTGGATGCGCTTATAATAAGAGGAGCTAACACTTGGCAATTGCTTGCCGTTTGTACTCTACTGAGACGATTCCAACAAAACTTGTGGGATTCTATACAAAATGGTAAAGATATCGTGAGTGAAATACTTACAGGAACCCTCTATAGACACCTAAACATGAATGCAAGAAACTTGCTTCATATTAAGAACTAAAAAGACATGGATGCAAGCAACTTGCTTTGTTTTGAACCACAATATCACTGTAGAAAGTATATATAAAATTCAGAAATTGTGAACCTAATAACATGTATAATCATCTATTTACAAGTCAGAAATGAAAGTTTACAACTAAGAAACTATAAGCTAACGTCAGAATGTGATAATCAAGTTGAAGGCTGAGAACACTAAAATTCATGAACACATGTTTAATTAAAGTATATGTTCTTTTATTAGCACTAAGGTCATTACTGTGGTATGTTGACTTAAGCTCATGGTTGTGACATGTCGACTTAAGGTCATTGTTGTGACTTGTTGACTTAAGCTCATGGCCATGACATTTTGACTTAAGGTCATTTTTGTTATATGTTGAGTTAAGCTTATGGCTATGACATGTCTATACTTAAGGTCATTGCTGTCACATATTGAATGAAAGTTACAATAAATTCATTTGAAATTTTAATTTACCTATCCGTATGAAGCGCAAACTTATACTCTTTAACATTGTGGTTATTAAATGATGTTAAACGAATACTTCGAAGGAAAAAAACCACTTAACTTATACAACATAGGAAGTTTAAATACTATTTCAGTGACACTTTAATATTCATCTTTTAGATCTTGTGAGAAAAGATGATATACCTATGAAACAATGCTTGGATGCCACATATCAGGATATACTACTTAAAGTCAAAATCATTATAAAATCCGCAGAATTGGCCAAATCTTAAAATATTATACAGGAAATTATTATGAGCAGCAAAAAACGTACTTGTTCTATGGTTGCAGCCACATCCTTAGTATCATTATACCATTTTCTTATATTAATGAAAGAAATGGTTGACTCGTATATACTAACCATACCCAAACGAAATAAGAAACTTACCCGTTGTGAGCCGATAACCTATCCACCATACTTGCCCATTTTACCACTTCTAATAATGATTACACGCACCAAATTTAAAGTTCACCTGTTATGTGACCCATTGGTATGTTATGACCAATTACTAAGTTACTCATTTTCACAAAAAGTTAATGGTGGTTGATGGATAAGATAATGGTTCAAGATGTATAACTTTTTTCATGATTCGGATTTAGGAAAAATGCAAGAACAAATGTGAGGACAAATTCAAAAAAATATACTTTACGAAAAAAAGTTATAATTGATACCTGGAAAAAAGATTGGCCTTGCATTTGTCCTCATCATGATAGCTTGCTATGGTCAAGTGTCAGAAGGGAGCCATAAGCTGTTTATACAAATCCCTGATAAGCCGAAAAAAGTGAGCTTAGCATCTTTTACAAATTTATACAATTCCTTAAACCTGCTAAGTATGTTATTCTAAACAACCACAAAGTTTATGTGTACATAACCCTCACAAAAATAACACACATACATGTGCAAAAGTCACACAAAGTACTGATTTCTGTGATAAGGAATAATACATACCTGTGAACTTGATTGTGCATCTGCAGAACTGAACTTCTCTAGAATATGCTAATCGATTGAGCAAAATACTATAGATTATTATTGTGTCTGTTTGTTATGAAATATGATACTGAATTCACATTGAAACGGGTTGGTGCAATGTACCTCACAAACACGAACATGATTCAATGGCTAATGATGAAAACATGACCTGAAATTTTTGAAAAGAAATATGGATGAAAACACGACCTGAAGTTTTCCTTTTTTACTAATGGTCATCTGTGAACTTAACAGTCAAGAAGAGATTCTTTATATCTTCATGTCCTTGTTGGTTAGCCAAGTATCGAGGGTTGTTAGTTAAACTTTATGAATACGGCTAACGGGTGATTGACACATTCTGTCAAGAACAACTGGTAATATAAAATTTATTTTGAGAATGCAGGTCACACAAGATCAAAAGGAAATGCGAGAAAAAACTGATTAAGGAATTTCAAACCCCTGATGCTATTAAAAAAACGAATTCACATAGGTTGATATGTCCCAAACAAACAACCCCATATAACTTACAATAAAATAACATGTTTAATCATTTAAGCAACTATGTCAAAAACAACACCACGTACCATGACTATTGCAATGAACTAATATTTAGCTGCAAATCGTATCTATAGAAACCAACAAAATCACCATAACTTAGTTTCTTAGAAATAAACAAGATTTATAAAGATCGTTGTCAGTGATAGCAAGTGTGATAGTTATCAGTGATAGCAAACCATACCCGCTATGGGTGTTGATCAAGGATGTTCTTAGCAGCTTCAAATCCGTTAATGTCTAGAAATATATTGGTGGTAAAATTGAGTTTAGAGGAAATAAAAATTGTTACTTAAAAGGACGGGTTGAATGACATTAAAGAGGATTGAAACTACAAAGATAGCGGTAAGTTCTGATACGACTTTTGCAACTAATTCACCATCACTAAAAGCATAGCTAACGACGTGTTGTAGAGCTAAGAGAATGATAGCACATATCGAAGAGATAAAAAATGAGATGAGAATAACCATCACGATATAAAAGGCTGTTGATTTAGGATGTCATGCTCCTAGCTCATTGCTAACTCTCACACTGTCAGATATAGAAAAGTCAGTTATGCGCAACGTGGCATGCTAATTGAAAAGTCTATTTGATATGGCATCACAATGTTTTAAAATTGAGCGCATGCTATATTAGGTATTTAAGAATTCAGGTTTGAGGATTACCATCTTCTTCCCTTTAAAAATGCAAGTGCAAAATTTCCGCATTACAAATACACATAAAGCATTGAAACACTTTATATTAAGTGACACCTCCAAATGTCAACTTATAACTCTTCTTCCGAAAAAGCGAGTGTTAGAATGTAGTTTCATTAGGAACATGAAGATCAAGAGAAGAAGACACCATTTTTAGCTTAAGCGTCATCGCGAAATATCCGAATTTTAAAAATAGTGAGCAATCGAGTTGTAAAGCTTCATAATTTATCGACATCAAGAGTCAAATCTTACACTAAATGAATATACATGTAGAATGCAATGACTTTAGACCCCACATAGAGTCGACTCTTGATAGGCTTTCTATACCGTGTAAGAACCAGATTATAAATTCTTCAGATATTAAATATTTTACCCAAGCAGTTTACATTTCCAAGGTCTTCCAATTTATTTTGTGAATCCAATGCGAACTATGCAAAGACAGTCATAACTTTTGTGGCTACAAACCAAAAGAAGGATGAGCATTTCTATCCTTAGTTCTCTTGGATTCAATATTACACTAATATCACTTAATTAGATGTTTTAGATAAAAAATAATCATTTCATGTTTTTAGCTTATTGTTCTGCCTCTGCTTCTAGAAACCACATTCATACACATGAACGATTAAATGCGTCCAACATCATCAATATTTTGCCAACCTCGTTTGACAACAATGCGCCATCTAATGCAAATCTATACCGGATATTATTGGCGCTCAGTGTTTTGGAGCAACTGACATTTTCCGTTTGATATATAAAGTTTGTTTGGCAAGGAACATGTGGCGTTTTTTATTTTTATTTTTATTTGTAACTAATACACCACGAAGATGTGTCAATACCAGGTTCAATGGAAACATTATAACTATCCGAACACTATTATTTTACAAAGGTTTACCTTGCATCAATTACTTCATGCAAAGTACTTCTAAGGTTACCCTCCACGCTCGCGACTGAGTAAATATTCAGTGGTTCCTCCACCAAAGAACATGCATAGCATAGGGACCAGAACATACATGAGTTCTGTAAAAGAGTTATTTTGGTTCCACATCAGTATCTCTAAAATGCAAAAACCAATATGTAAAACGCAAAATTGTGGTACACTAAGCTACCTAATAACATTGGCCACCAGTAGCTGTATATTGCACAAGCCTGCAAATAAGAAGGATTAAGTGATTAACAGAGAATACATTTGTAGTTTCTTATATCTTTGTCTTTCATGTTCTAGGTGACTAACTTTTAAAGATATTTGACTTGTTTCTTAAGGTCTCCAATCTCTGCACCCATATTAAACACAACAGCTTCAGTCCTTTCCACACTCTTAGAGTCTACAACTCATCTCTTGTTAAATATAGTAAGCAACAACAACCAATATACCTGTAAGCCTATCAGTTACAACCTTAGCACCCTTAACAGAGGTATAACTATGGGGCTAAGAAATATTCAAACCTCGCTGCAGATTTTGTATGTGCATAAGAAATATAAGAAATATTTTAGACTCGTTGAAAGGCGAAGAGTGACTAACAATGACGTAAGTGGGCTGATCTATAGGGAGGTATGGTCATATTCTGTCACCTATAATACGTTCTTAATCTAACAATCTACACACTACTACACTTTATGGAGCAGAATCTATGTTGCAACAGGAGTACATATGGTAAGAGAAGTATTTGAACCAAAATGTAGATACACTACTTTAAAGAATCCTATTGGCAAAATTGCATATGGACTCTCTTCAAACCAAAATGTAGAAACACCGTGAAATCTTCTATACTTTCTCCATATGTTGATTTTAAAGGAGCTAAGTTTAATAAACATAAAAACGGTTCAAGGCTTTTCATGGTACATGTCACTATAGCATGACCATAAGGTACAATCTCAATAAAGCATTGTCCCGGTTTTGACCATTTTACCTATGCTAACCAATCTTACTTTCAGAAAACAAACACCCAAAAGATATATATTTATAAAACACTATTTGTAAAAGCATCATTCATAATGTAAAACACATTAAAAGTCGTAACAATGTAATAAGCACATAAAGAAAACTATATGAAGTGAGAAATTCGCACCTAAAAATGGTGATCTGGTGTCCCTGAGACAATTAAAGGAAATAATTACGGAAGAATTGCATGGCTTTTAAATCAGTAAATATGAACTTAAGATTGTTTGTGCTTTTAAATCAGATTCCTTGACAGCCTACTTTCATCTTTGCCAGGAGCAAATGAGATAAAGTGCATACAACAGAGCCTGAACCTTGCACAGCAACACCTTTTGCGTTGATCTTAACAATTTAGCTTTTACAAAGAACATGAATTAAGAACCGTAAAGGGCAGAACATTTTGGTTAAAAGTTGGTATCTATGTTGCATGAACAATCATTAACGTCACGTTAACGGTTGCCTTTTTATTATGTTGGCATAAGATAAATTCCTATTCAAATGTCATGTACAATTAGCAGCAAATTAGAGGCCAATAGGCAAGAAAAAAGGAAAACATAAATGGCAACGAACAAATATAGCAGCTGCAGGCTTCCAAACACTTAAATAATAGTAAATTAAAAAAAAAAAAAAAAAAAAAAAAAACCTCTGGGTACAATGTGCACAAGTCTGTCTTGGAAGATAGAATTATCAAGATCTTCTAGTGCCCTGTATGGATCAATTTAGAATAACAATAAGTACAACAATACGCATTTGATACTTAAAACACATGCACATTTACATTAGATAGTAAAACTATGGGGCTAAAATATATTCAAACATAATTTTGTTTGTGCATAAGAAATATAAGCAATTTCCTTTGATTGCTTGGTATCTTTATCAACCACAAGATGAGCTTAATATACAGTGCCAAACTTACTGACGTGCTCCCGCAAATCACCTTCCCTGTTATTTATAAGAAAATTAAAAAAATGGTTGGAGTTAGCTTTGTACAAATCAACAAAACAAAGACATGGCAGGCAGAAGGAGCCAAGAAGTGTGCGATCGAGCTACCACCAGCCGAGGTAGAGGCAAAAGCTCCTGAAGAGAAGTCCACCAATGATACCAAAGAAGTCGCTGTAGTTGAAAGTTTGTCCTGTTTTATAAACGATCCATGTTCACACATGCATTTTTCTATTATCATTGTGTTATTTGATAAGTATATATCGACTCGTGACTTTAGTGTTTGCTGATATATTAGAACCGGTAGAGGCGGCAAAGGTGAAAGCTCCAAAAGATTATGCGCATAGAGGTGATATAAACGTTTGCTTTGGTATTAAACTCAAAAGTCGATTATAGTTTTAGGGATAATTATGTTTAGGAATAAGATATTAGGGTGTATTTATACACACAAAAAATAGGTTAAAAATATATATGGTATATTTATCTTTTAAGTAATATATATCATAATTTATTTTAATTGTTATCTTCAAAAAATACATACCTAAAATAAAAATTCCAGAATTGTTTTATAATCTCCTTATTTATATTGATTTGAAAGATATAAATAAAAAAACAATCTACTCTAGTGGTAAGTTGTTTACAAAACACATGAATGACCCAAGTTCAACTCCAACAAATGTATTCTTTTTAATAAAAAAATTTTAAAATTTAAAAATAACAAAAAAAAAAAAAATTTACAATTTATTTAAAAAATTGTACATATATTAATTAAAATGCCACATGTCATTTAAAAAAAAAAAAAAATGCCACATAAATATAATGATGACATGGAAATATGACTTGGATTATGGGATGCCAAGTGGCGTTTACGCAGACGCCTCCTCTATATATATATATATATATATATATATATATATACGTTATATGCAAGATCTTCGTATTAGATCAAGATCTTTATAAGACTTCATTTGGACCAATAAGAATTTAGTATTATTAAATCTTTTCAATTAATTCAAAAGGTAAAATAGTAAAACATATTTTTACTTTCTTTTTGTATTTTTTTAATTAAAAAAGGTCTTTTCAAGCCCCTTAATTTTCGGAATAAAAAAAATAAAAATAAAAATATTTTTTAAAGTTTTATATTTTTCTTTCATATACGTGCTTTCAGAAAAATCAAGTGAATATGTGTTTTTTTTAAATATTGTATACTTACATATATTTCTTGTGTATAATTATTCAAGGTCAAACTTATTTTGTTTAAAATAGTAATCACACATATGTTTCTAGTGTACATTCTTTGATCTTCGATAACTATGACCAAAAACAAAATCATATACATGTAACCTCTAAAAATTAAATAACAAACTAATAACATAAACAATATACACAAAATTTGATATAAAATGAAATACAATTTCAATACAAATGTATCTTGTTAAATATAGATGTGCACGTCATAAAAACATGTGTGCACTCTTCCAAAAACATACGTGCACACTTTACTTTCTCATCAAATTCGTTAGAACATACGAGTACCCTTCCAGAACATATGTGCACACTGCATTTTCTCGTCAAATTCATTAGAACATATGTGCACGTCTTCCAAAAATATATGTACATGCTTTATATTGGTCATGGTCTATATCTTTATCAAAGATGTTCAATACCTGAAACTATAAAACAATTGTTAGTTATTTTATAGAAAAACAACTAGCAAACACGTATTCATAATTATAACATCTATGCATATATGATATATCTTTCCTTGATTTTATTTCAACTTCAGAACACATATGCACACCATTTCATTGATTTTATACCAACCATAAAACACATATGCACCCTTTCACTAATTTTATGTTAACATATGTGTGCACTTATGAAACACCCTATATATAGAGAATATCATAGTCAATATAAGCTAAACTCGATACTAACGAAAACAACTTGTACAACATATATATTTTAATAAAAGTATAATGACTTTCGACTCGATATGTCCAGAACCGAAACAATTCCTCTTGTTTCATTTAAAGCTACTGCTTGTATACATTTAGTTTCTCCCATCTTCAAAACAAGTGAAATTTTATACATACTAATGTTTATATTATAGCATCTCAATCAGTCATGTTCGAAATACTTAAAAGAGCCATTTAAGTAACATACTATACTTCATGCTAAGTCTTTTTATTCTATATTAGAATGCATCTTTATGAACCATTAGTTTAAAGTTTTAAACATATAGTTTCCAATTACACAACAATCAGTTTGTTTAAGATTCAAAAGCTTTTTCTTCATCATCTTTAGTAGTTCTTTTTTACATCGTAATAGTATATGCCGTTTGCTAGTTCGGACTAACACTCTATTAAGTTACTAGCCACATGATACATATTATATGCAAACAAAGCTTCAAATTTAGCGGTTTATACTAATCGTCAAACCAAAATGAGCCTATATAACCGAAAATAAACACAAACGTTCGGACTAAATCATATAACCACTGATCAAATTTTAAACAAATACTACCATACTAAATTTACGCTAGTAGTACGACTAGAGAAAATATCCAAACAGGGTTCAAATCATAATATCAAATTCAACAATAATAAAACCGAAATGAGACGAAAACGAGAGACAAACCTCAGGACACGCCGGCGCCATATCTATACAAGGTATGGCAATAACGAATAACACGTTATTGGTATGCACATCAGCGCCACATCATACACCTTTCAATAACACACCAATAACTAAAACACCCTCCCTCATAACACACCACTAACATGTTATTGGGTCCCACAAAATATCTCACTAAAAATACTCACTCACTCACAATACACACAAAAAAAAGAAAAAAATAACATACAACATCAAATGGCTTGAGCCATTCAAATGGCTTGGGAACTTTGGCTCACGAATGACACAAAGTGACGGTATGGTTGGCACAAGTTTGGCACGAAAAAATGATGCATTTGGCATGTTATCCTTCCCCATACCGTGTGCTCTAAGAAAACAACTAAAAACAGTTTACTACTTGGCCCAATGATAACTCAACATTTTAAAAGTGGGTTATCTAAACACACAAAAGCATCTCTCAAGACCAGCAATTGCATCATCACACGCCGGCGCATGAGACCACCTCACCACCAAACTCTTCTAACCCACCACTCTCCGGTGACCAGAGAAACCCAATATGTTCGGATCCAAAAAAAATACTAGTAACTTGAGTCGATTGCAAAAACTCACCATTGTAAGATTTGATCATGAATCCATCATTATTTAAAAGATGTATTCTTACCATACAACGGTTTCGATCTAAAAAAAATTAAAGAGTTTCGATCTAAAAAAACCAAGGTACCGACCATCACTTTCTTTCGATCTACAAAAAAATAAAGAGTAATAAAAAAAATAAAAAATAAACCAGGCAGATGGGCAGCGAGTGAGAGTATTGTGAGGCTTTGAATGATGAAAATGCCCTATAATGACAGTTTTTAAATTTTTAAAGGATTAATGTGTTTTGAAAGGTCTATATTACCTTTCCAGCCATTTGTTTAATTAAAATAAAGACCTTGATCTTTTGTTTAATTGCAATTTTGGCATTTTTAATTCTAGCATTTGATCAAACTCTTTCAATGGCCTAAATTCATTTTAAGAAAGATCAGAAAGATCAGATCTAATATAGATCGTGCATAGAATATAACACTATATATATATATATATATAAATTGAAAAAATATATGATGTAACATTTACAAAAACACAACAGAAACATTAGGGTTAGCATAAATGTAAAAATTAAAAGTTAAGAGCATCCACTATAGTAGTTTATCAAAAGGTTTATAAAGTGATGAAGAGGTCAAAGAACTTAAAAACCATAGTGAAGATAGGTTTATAAAGATGCCTAAAATGAATAGGCCTGAATATCAACCTCTTCATAATTTAATCATTTGGGTTTTGTATGATGTTTATAAAGTTTTATGAGGTTTATACATAGTGGAGATAGGTTCAAGGTTTATAAATTAATGCAATAATAAAACTATAAACCTTTATAAAAGTTTAACATAGTGGATGCCCTAACAACATCAAAAAATTATAACGATTAATATTGTTAATTTCCATAAAGATTTAAAAACAAAAACATTATTCACAAAAGTTAATGATGTTAGCAGGCGTATGAATATCGGTTACTCATCTCGATCTCAAGGAGCGAAGAAACAAAAAAAATCAGAAACGACACCAAAATACAACGGGGTAAAGAGCATCAATCTATGTCTGAATTTGCATAGGCCCATTACACCATTTAAGCCAACTATATTCGAAGCTTTTGACCATATTATGAAATTGATATTTGAATACTATATACATTAAAGATCAAAATTGACATTCGTTTGTTTCTGCCTAGTTTGCTCCAATTTCTTCTAGCTACGGGCATGTGTAACGATAATGAATATTATTATATTTGATAAGGATTTAAAACGTACGCTTTTAGGGGTCATTTAAGCCTTATTTCAACACATTTTATATCCGTTATTGCTTATTTTCGTTCTTTTTTACTTTTTAGGTCTTTTGGAAGCAAAATGCTGGAATGAAGCACATTTGGACGAAAATGAGCAAATACATGAAGAAAATGGCAAAGTCAAGATCGAAGTCACTCGAGGCTGATCAACAGAACCTGACGGCGTCCCATCCAAAGGGCGACGTCGTCCCTTTATGAAGACTTGATCAAAAAGTGCACGCGACGGCTAAGTGGAATTTCGGTCCTAAAGTCGACGGCCACGCCTAATTCGAAGGCGCCACTCACAAAATCTACACCGACACCCAAGATCAAAGACTCGCACGACGCCGCTACTAAAGACGGACGGCGCCACACATCTCAACCGACGCCACAAGTCGATCAAGACTATCACAACATGCTTGCAAGTAAACGTCTTCGTTTTGGCCATAACTTTTGCATACGAACTCGGATTTAGGTAATTCAAAAGCCCACGTGACCAGAACGAGAAAATCTACAGTTTGGTTAAAAAGTATTCGTGACGCCGTCATTATATTGAGGTGACGTTGTCACCCTTTGTTGACAGAAAATCTGCCTATAAATATATCATTATAACTTCACTTTTTGCAGGCTCTAAACCCTAACTCCGATTCCAGGGTTTAGATAGGTGTTTTTCCAGCAACTTAGAAGGTTTCAATCACTCCAAAAACATCTTGTAATGGTTTGTTGATTATATCTTAATCCATATATTCAATTTATCATTATGTCTACCCCATGTTCAATTGATTGTGTGTATGCTTGCTTGTCTATCATGTCTAGCTAAATTACTTGTGTGTTTGCTTAGATCTATGAAACCTAGTTATTGATTGTTATTAGGTTGTTTCTTGTCTTAATTGAAATTGGCTTAGAAGTGCATCTAGGCTATCGTTGTGTTTAATGCTTGAGTATGCTTAATGATGATATGGTGCATGGATGAAATAGCTTAGGCTTGTCGAGTCTGTGAATCATATACGAGAGATAACCTCAAAGAACTAGGGAATATGCACACCCTACGACCTTTAGGAATAAAACGTGTTAAGATAAAAGATAACTAAGGAGTAATAGTATCTAAGTAAACACATTTTTAATCATCATACGAGCACACATCAAATAGACATAAGACTACCCGTAGTAATAGATAATTAGATAATTAGATAAGTAGAAGTAATCGGTAGAAGTACCACCCCCAACCAATTGCCCCGAGATTTTACCTTAGCTTTATAAAAAACCATAAAAAGGTAAAAAAAAGAAAAGAAAAAAGAATCACCCTCAACCCCCACTTTCTCGTCATACATTTCTTACTAGTATTCCTATTCCCCTAGAGAACGATATCAATCCCCGAGGCTTACCCAATACTACACTACAACGATTAGGTTCATCGCTTAGGTGGTTGAAAAACTTGCTCGACGAAAAGGAAGTTCCTTTGACCCGAACGCCGCCGTCGCGCATCAAGTTTTGGCGCCCGATCTTTGGGAATAGAATAGCTAGTTAGATTTCTATCTTGTTTAGGTTCCCTTGCTTGATTCCTATCAAGTAAGATTTTTTCTCATTTTCATTAGCTTCCTTATAGTCTATCCCCCTTCTTCGTGACTTTGTTCGCAACCCCATCACTTTTCATCATGGAAGGTGATAACCCATCACCAAATCAACCACTTCCTATCGACCCACCACCAATTGACCAGCCAAGAGGCCGTACTCTTGGTGAATACTCTAGACCGAGCCATCAAGGCTATAGGAACACCATTGAGCTCCCCGATCAAGCTCAAACTACGGCCCTGAGATCCGACACCATCCGGCTGGTGCAAAATGGATGTGCATTCCATGGACTTCGTTCCAAAGATCCTAATCAGCATCTCAAGGATTTTCTTAAAATCGTTGACTCCATCGACCTTGATGCTACCACTCGGGAGACCACGCGCTTGCGTCTCTTCCAATTCTCTCTACGGGACCAAGCTAGTAATTGGCTTGAGCGACTTCCCGCCGGATCCATCTCAAGTTGGGATGATCTCACCACTCATTTCCTCGCCCAATTTTTCCCACCGAGGAGAACTACCAAACTAAGGAATGACATCTTGATGTTCCAACAATGTCAAGGCGAAACTCTCTACGAGGCGTGGACTCGATTCAAGGACTTGCTCCATAAAGTCCCTTGATACCCGTACAACGCGCGTTCGGGGTCAAAGGAAACTTCCTTTTCTTCGAGCAAGTTTTTCAACCACCTAGGCAGTGAACCTAATCGTTGTAGTGTAGTATTTGGGTAAGCCTCGGGATAGATATCGTTCTCTAGAGGAATAGGAATGGTAGTGAAAAATTACTACGCTAAGGTTGGGGTTGAGAAAGATTATTTTTTTTTAATCTTTTTTATGTTTTTTTTAGAAAATAGAAAGGTACGAATCTCGGGGTATTGGATTTGGGGGTGGTATTTCTACCGATTACTCTACTATTATCTATTCTAATTAACTAAGCTAAGGGTAGTCTATGTCTAATTGATGTGCTCGTATGATGATTAAAATGTGTCTACCTAGATACTATTACTCCCCGTTATCTTTTATTGATGGTTGAATTGTCACGCCCTTATTTTTAACGCTGTGTCTTCTAAGGTCGTAGGGTATGCTTTTTTCCCTAACTCTTTGAGGATACCTTAAGGTTATTGCCTACAAAATCTCTAGGATTCATAAACTAACTCTAAGGTTATCTTTGGATTTTTAGCCTACAATAACTCTAGGCGATTATAAACTAATGTTCACAAAGATTACTCAAGCATTAAAAACACAACGATGGCCTATTGCAATCCTAAGCCAATTACAATTAAGAGAAGAGACAACCAATCAATATTCAATAACTAGGTTTCATAGATCTAAGCAAACACACAAGTAAATTAACCGGACATGGTAAACATGCAAGCATACACACATACAATCGAAGACATAATGAAATCAATGAAGTAGATTACTTATCTTGATGTAAAATAGGGTATGAGAACCCTAAGATACTGCCCAAGACAACCCAAAATCGTTTTAGGGTTTTACTCCGCAATTCTACCTCCTTAAAAGTCTGAAAATTTGAATTCTATATATAGAGTTACAACTGCGACGGCGTCACTCTTTAATTGTGACACCGTCGGATCGCCGCCATTAGGGTTTCGTCTTGACCAAGTCAACTTTGTGGCGTCCACGTTGTGGTTGTGACGCCGCCGGCTTCATCTTCCGACGCCGTCTCGAATCGGATCTAGGCCGCCCGAGTTGTGTCACCCTACTCTTTAAAGCTCGACGTCGGTACAAAATAGCAATTTCACCCCGAGCCATCACACTAGAGGACGGCGCCGCCTTTATCCGTGGACGCCGTCGGTGCACTTCCAAGAACTTGAGTGTCTTGATCTTGAATTTAGCCATTTTCTTCACATATTCACGCCTTTTCGTCCAAATAAGCATCATTCCAGCATTTTGCCTTCACGAGACCTAAAAAGTGAAAAGGAACGAAATTAAGCAGTAACGGATATAAAAGTGGTCGATTAAGGGCTTAAATGACCCCTCAAAAGTGTACCTTTTAAATCCTTATCATCCCTCATCACGTCATCGATCTTTGGCTTCAAGTCCCAATCTTTTACGATCATGTCAATCTCTCAACTAGGCAAACCATCGACCAAGCGGCCGGTGGCAAACTTAGTGAACTTACCGCGGAAGAATCGTGGGGGTACAATATAGGACCTTGCCCTCTATGACAACAAATGTTGGAATGACCCCCGTGAGTTGCCCAAAACCGTCAAGGCAATCTCCTTGCCTCCCATTGACTCACAACCTTCTAATCGTAGGATGCTCGAACTTGAAGATCAAGTCAAATTCCTAATGAGCTCCTACGAGACTCCTAAGCCCTCACGGCAAGTGAACAAAATCACTCTACCTTGTGAATTATGTAGTGGTCCCCATGACACTCGTGATTGTACAAGACTCCCCGAATAAGCTTTTGCGGACTACGCCTCCACGCGTACCGACGGAGCGGAAGAGAAGTGGTACACTTTCAAGCCCGAGCCAAATAACTTAGGAAATTCCTACAACAACCCTCCAAACACCGGAACTTCCATTAGTCTTGAGGTAATGGTGTCCAAATTCATGTCATCTCAAGAAGCTCGATTGACTTAGCTTTAAGCAGATTTCAAGCAACGACAAAGTGAGATGACAACCAAGCTCGACACCCTCTTAAAAGCCTTTAATGACCGGGATATTGGAGCACTCCTAAGTGACACCATAAAGACCCCAAAATTGAATTCAAATTCATCGACTTCATGTTCTTGCTCACCAAGGGAGAATGCATATCCATGCCCCTCACACCCAAAAGCCCATTCGGAAAGATTAGCCAAATTTGAGGAAGAGGTTTATAGGAAATGGGAAGAAATACAGGCAAAAATGGCGGAGATGATGGACTTACTGAAGGAGTACACCAAGACGAAGGTTCCCGAGAAGGTGCTAGTAAGAGATGATGACCGCGCTGCCCCCACTTTGTTTGTTAACGCCATTTCTGTTGTTCCTGAAAAAGATGGGATAGTTGAGGAAAAGGACGTTGAGACTAGCGAGAACAGCTCGAATAGTAGGGATGAAGATAAGGCTCATAACTCTGATAAACCCAAAACCATAGGGCATTACCTTAAGCATGAGATCAATAAAAAACAATTGTTAACCAAGTGAACAACTTTAGGTATAATGATACTCTTAGGAAAACCCTCTTAGGTGAAATAAAGGAGGAAGAATATGACACCATGCCTATGGGACCTTTGTACGAGGCAATTCTTAAGAAACCAATAACTAGGAAGCAAGAGATTTGTGGGAACTTCATAATACCATGTAACATTGGTGACTTAGAGAATATTAAAGCCTTAGCCGATCAGGGATCTGATGTAAACATAATGCCGCTATCAGTCTATAGTAAGTTGACACATTTTAGGGGGTCATTTAAGCCCTATTTCGACACATTTTATATCCGTCACTGCTTAATTTCGTTCCTTTTTACTTTTTAGGTCTTTTGGAAGCAAAATGCTGGAATGAAGCACATTTGGACGAAAAGGAGCAAATACATGAAGAAAATGGAAAAGTCAAGATCGAAGTCACTCTAGGCTGATCAACAGAACCTGAGGGTGTCCCATCCAAAGGGCGACACCGTCCCTCTATGAAGACTTGATCAAAAAGTGCACGCGACGGCTCAGTGGAATTTCTGGTCCTAAAGCCTGACGGCGTCACTCACAAAATCTACACCAGACGCCCAAGATCAAAGACTCAGACGACGTCGCTACTAAATACTGACGGTGTCACATGTAACACCCCCAAATCTCGGTACAACGGAAGACTTAATCAAGTTTTCGGGGCGTTACATTGGATTGGTATCTCACACAAGTATAGCAAACAAGATAGTCAAATTATCATTCAAAACCAATCCCAAATTTAATTATCCAGAACATTAATCCCAAAATGTAAATAAAAGGTCCAAACATGATTTATAAATATAGGTCCCCATAAATTTATCAGAGTTTGATTATGATCCTTGAACCATGCCTCCTTGCCAAGCTTCCACAGAACACGTACTCCAAACATCACTTAAATACCTGAGAAAGACATGCTAAAAGGTCACCTAACGCTGGTGAGTTCATAGGTTTAATTTCAAGTTTAAAAATAGTGGGCTTGTAGGAGTTTATTTGCTATGCGAGACCTAAGATAGATACACATCAATCACATACCAATATCACAATCACAATATCAATAATATCATATCCGACGTCATAGTGGGCCCCTAGCGACACTAGCCAGCACAGTCGTAGCAAAGTCTAGAACGATTGCTAACCCTGGACTAGGTCGAGGTAGAAGTCTTTACTTAGCTAGGCAAGTCCTATAGCAATTAGGATTGCTACCCTAGACTAAGGCAACAACTACCACATATCTATCTAAACAGTCAAGCACATAAGCAAATCAAAATAGTTTAAAAGTTCCAAAAATAGTAGCATGATTCTCACCCCCAAATTAGTTAAAAACATAGATAAAAGTGGGGCTATGAAACTCACCTCAAGCAAGCAACGCACAAATAAACACTAGCAGAAGATAACAGCTAATCACGGCTCAGCAACTATCGACTCGGCACAACCTATTAATGTAAACCAATGTTAATATATATTTCCCAAAATCAACGTTATCTACCTCAATGTATTCCTTTTCTTTATCTCCAAAAATGTCTTGTTTCACCGTTTAGTCCTAGTGTTTTGTATCATCGTGTGCGTGTATCGACTCAATATGATATCATGTATGCACTTAAATAACCACAATGTGACTCAATGCAACACAATGAGACATCTAAGCGATAAGCTCCATAGTCCAATAAGTTTCAGAATAAATAGTAGACCTTATCAAATTCGTCAACTCGATAAACTCAATCATTTATTCGTGTTGCTTATTATCCCATAAACCGGTCGCATCCTAACGAGTCATAAGGATAATTCACCCATTAATAACGTTATCCTACGTACCTAGCGGGCTCTTATTATATTCGTCAACCTAATAAGTCCGCTACCCACGTGGATCGACGCTATTAATGTTAGGTCATCCGTAACCCATGCACACAACGTAAATAAATTAAATACTTGAAACTAGTATTAAATACTCATAAATGGCACATTTCGATAAACGTGCACTCGAAACATTAAATACTTTTTAATTAGAAAACCTTTCCATTTTAAGTTGTTAATTCCTATTTAAAATAGTAAATAACAAGACAAGTCTTGTTATCGATAGTTTTGGTATAAAAGCCTTTTTATTATTTATGTTTCACCATTTATTATTCATGTTTATATATATTTATTACGTCAAATTCAATATAAGTCTCATATCGCTATTCGTTTCGAGTCCACAAGCACGAGTCATGACTTCTCGGATTTTAATCAATCAATAGTCCAAAATATACTAAAGTCCATGTTACGACGTTGTTGGGGTCAACAATGACTAAAAAGTCAAAGTAACACCGACGTTGATCAAAGTTGACAACTTATATTATAAGTCCAAGTAATTAATCACAATAGCGCAACTCAAACTCAAATCAACCCAAATCAATCTCGCCAACCAATCAATCTACCAAATATACCCGAAACCAATGTTATGACCCTAATGGTCATGACACGGTCACAGTTAAGACCACGTGAACCAAACAAGCTCTAGAAGCTTTTCGGCTCCACGCGTCTCATCCAAACACCAACACAATAACCAACAAGATACCACAACAATCCAACCCGGACCCGTGGTCCATGTGGGTCACGTACGCTACACCCATAACCCATACGTGGGTTTGGTGGCTCGTACGCCTCAACCTACTCAACCAAACACTCCCAAATGGCTTCTACTACAACCAAACACAATCAATCAACCTCCAATCATCATCCAAACATCAAACCCATCAACTAATCTAAACCCATTTCATGAAACTAAGCCAAAAATGCAAAAACACAACAATATGATACACCACATGATACCAAATCACTAGCTACATGTTTTATTAAGTGTAAATTAGTTTTAATCCCATGTTTCACCCAAAGCCCAACTAGGTCGAGCCATGGTTGAGCCAAAGAGGAGCCATTCGTGGCTTTCCAAGACCCAAACAAGCTTGACCCATGTTCCATTTACCTTTTTCCAACTCGATCTACAAGATTTAATGAAAACCCTAGAATCACGAATCGTTTTTGAAAGATTTGGAGATGTTAATGTAGGCTTCTATAAGAGATATATATATGGATGGAAAGAGGAAAGAGATATCTATAAAATGGTGGTGGTGGTGTAATTTCACTCGTCAAAAAAGTGGCCGGAAAGTGGCTGGAGAGGGGCGGCGGTTATGATGGTGGTGGTGGCTAGGGTTAGGGTTTGTTTGTAGAGAGAGAAATACTAGAGAGAAAAAGTGGTGTGTAGGTGTTTTTAGAGAGACAAATGAAAGAGATAAATGAGGTAGGGAGTGGGTATATATACTAGGAGATAAGGACCTCAAAATAAATAAAATGGTAGAGGGAGGGCGCCGGCTAGGTAGAAATTGGAGGGCCGGAGCCGTAATTTTTCGTTAACTATCCCGTTTACCCAATCCCGAGCTCATATATTGTCCTACGAGTGTCCCACGACGTTCCTTTGACTTTCTATTATGTTTATTTATGTTTTTCCACGAGTTTTGACTATTTATTTGCCAAGTTTCGAGTTTTAGGCTTTTATTGTGCCGAATCGAATAGTGCCTAACAAAAAGAGTTAAAAATCACACGATAACTCGTACGATAATAAAATAAATCACAAAAACCAATAAACGATATTAAATCAAGTCATGGTCGATAAAAATAGTTATAAAGGCAAAAGCTCGGTTTAGTTTAACGTAATGCGGTTACCTAAAATAGACTCCCTAATTGCCAGTTGTCACATCACACATCTCAACTGACGCCGTCACAAGCTGATCAAGACTATCACAACATGCGCGCGAAGTAGCTAATACTGTTTTGGCCATAACTTTTGCATACAAACTCGGATTTAGGTGATTCAAAAGCCCACGCGGCCGGAACGAGAAAATCTACAGTTTGGTGAAAAAGTATTTGTGACGCTGTCACTCTATTGAGGTGACGCCGTCATCCTTTGCCGACAGAAAATCTGCCTATAAATACAACATTATAACTTCACTTTTTGCAGGCCTAAACCCTAACTCCGATTCCAAGGTTTAGATAGGTGTTTTTCCAGCAACTTAGAAGGTTTCAATCACTCCAAAAACGTCTTGTAATGGCTTGTTGATTATATCTTAATCCATATCTTCAATTTATCATTATGTCTACCCCATGTTCAATTGATTTTGTGTATGCTTGCTTGTCTATCATGTCTAGCTAAATTACTTGTGTGTTTGCCTAGATCTATGAAACCTAGTTATTAGGTTGTTTCTTGTCTTAATTGAAATTGGCTTAGAAGTGCATCTAGGCTATCGTTGTGTTTAATGCTTAAGTATGCTTAATGATGATATGGTGCATGGATGAAATAGCTTAGTCTTGTCGAGTCCGTGAATCATATACGAGAGATAACCTCAAAGAACTAGGGAATATGCACACCCTACGACCTTTAGGAATACAACGCGTTAAGATAACGTGTAACAATTCAACCGACCAATAAAAGATAACTAGGGAGTAATAGTATCTAGGTAAACACATTTTTAATCATCATACAAGCACACATCAAATAGACATAAGACTACCCATAGTAATAGATAATTAGATAAGTAGATAAGTAGAAGTAATCGGTAGAAGTACTGATTGTACAATAAATTGCACTACCAGGCTTCGATGATGATCAAAGGTATGAGGGGTGTATATTCCAGCCAAGATTGTCTTTCACATGACGATAAGAAATACGAAGACACTACGTTAAGTGATTACGCAAGGGTTGGACCCTGCGAACCACCTCCGGGGTGAGAGTAAGTATGAGTTATGGTTGTATAAGTGTGTGTAAGTAAAGAGATGATTGTTGAATGAGCTTACCATAATTCTCTGCCCGTCCAACCTATTTATAGTGGATGAAATAGGGTTAGGGGCACCTCTGTGCAATTGTCGGAGAACATGGGGGCGTCCTATGTTTGTGGGTAACCGCTAGGGCTTAGTGACCCACGTTCTCAAACTTGGCGGGAAAGCCAGGAAAGAGAGGGAGATCGTTACTCCTTCATCAACCATACCCCGAAGGGCTTAGGGCTTCGAATGGCGAATTCCCCGTAGGTAACCTTCGTGTGTACGAATGGTTTGACGCCTACGAATATTCAGGAGACCTAACTTGGGCCTTCGTTCAAAAGGGCTTCGACACGTCTCGAAGGGTTGTCCTTCGAGCTGTTCGGAGGGTACATCATCAAGCCCCCAGTCGAAAGTGATGCATATGATCTAGGAGGCATTGCTTTCGACTTCATCATGCGAATAAAATTAATCGTTCATTGCCAAACTTCTCATAAACAAGATAACCATGCGCATTTAATGCTAACTAAACCTTTTAGCTGCCCGCTACAGTGATTCCAAATCCCAATTTACCCGGTTGACCAAAAAGACTTATTTGAAATTTAAAACACGTTTGAAATCCGGATAAGGGTTAATCTATGGGACACGTGTGCGGTCAAAAAAGGGTTGAAAATGAGTATTTAAAGGGAAGTAATTGGAACCCTAGAATATTTTACTCTCTTCGTCTTCTCTTTTCACGCAATAATCCTCTAGAATCACCGGCTCCGAAACGAAAGGTAAAGTCTCCTTCCTAATCTCTCGTAACTTAGAATAGTCATGGATTCAAAGTTCATAATTAAACAACAAAATGTACTTTGACCGCTAAAGAATTACACGATCATCTTGTTGATTACCCAATCCCTCAAGTGTTTAAGGTTATGTTACCCAAGTCAAACCAAGGTATTTTTGATGCCCCAGAAGGCTTCGTAGGGCTATACACTCACTCTTTTAGCCATTCAAACCTTAGGATTCCTATCCACCCTCTTATCTTAGATCTAATGCAATATTACGAAGTGCATATCTCTAGATTTAACCCTTTTGGTTTAGCCAAACTGACCACATTCATAGTTATGTGTAAGGCATATGGCTATGAACCAACGCTTAAGGTTTTAAGGGGATTTTTGAATCTGTATCCTGGTGGTAACTGGTTGACTTTGGCAAAAAGACCTAAAGGAGATGTGCCTAATCTTTTTTCGAGGGTGTACACCAACATAAAAGATTGGAAGGGCAGTTTCTTCTATGTGCAAAACACTATTGTCCCACCCAACTATCCAACATTGCTGAATAAGGTCTTTATGTTTGATTCAAAACGTTTCCCCTTGCCTTATGAGGTTCGAAGGAATCCATGTTATCAGCGCTTGGCTAGGTATCCTGCGGATGTTCAAGTTTTCCCCGAGCCAATCTTGTACATGGCTGGGATTGCACATAGCTGGGAGGGGTCTCCCAATAAGCCTATTATCATTTATCATGGACAAAGTATGTGCTTCCACTTTCATTTAAGTAGGACCAATGTAGCACTGATATTTATCTTTTCTTGCTTTGTTTTTGCAGAAATGGCGTTTTGGAACTTCATGTATCAAGACCTTGTTGAAGACTTGAGTTCCATGCCTGCTGAAAAAGCTGAAGAGTCCTACGGTGCCGGTTCCCCTTCCACATCTGTCAACAACAACGATGTAGACACTCCTAGACCAAAGCATATTGCCTCAGCACCCCCACAAGCATTGCTGGAGGGTCCATCCCAATTGGTTGAGAACGTGGCAGATTCGGACGATCCCGCAGGAGGATGTTCAAATCACGTGCTCCACCGGTATAGCCGATGTTTGAAGAGTCGGAAGGAAGAGCCGGTAAAGCCATCAAGTCTCGCGAACAAGAGAAAGACTCTCTCCCAAAGATCCGGATCCGGTATGCGTATGGTAAGAATGTCGAAGGCAAGAAGATTGTGAAATCTGCGTTTGAAATGCCGGATGAGACTGTGGAGATGCATGGTAAGCATTTGCTCCTTTTAAAATATATGAAATGATAATTGTAGTGACTAACTCTGCCCTTATGCATTGTATTGGTCGCAGGCCTTCCTGATACGAAGGAGCTTCCTAACGCCTTGGCCTGCCACCGAATTGTGGATCATGTCACCCCTCCCCAGTGGAAAGGATTGATGGACAATATGTCCATCGAAGGGGTTTGCGATCTGCACGACAAGAGTGTTGCAAGGCAGGCAGTGTTGGACAATCACTTGAATGGTCGAACCAGGGAGTTACTTCGGGCAGTTACAAAGGCAAGGCAAGAGATGGATGTGATGCTGGAGAGGGAGAAGCACTGGGATCAGGAGTATGCCAAGCTGGAGGCCAAGTGTGATGAGATTAAGAAGGATGTCGAGAAGAATCCACTCATCCAAGACCTTCGGGAGAAGATAGCAGAGTTGACAGCTGAATGTGGCAAGCTCAAGTTGGAGGAGGCTAAGGTGGTAAGCCTCACTGGCCAAAATGCTGTGCTAGAGACAAAGTGTGCCAGTTTAGAAGGTGAGAGGGTTAGGTTCGGAGAGTTGGAAGTGAAATTGAGGGAGGAGATTGACGGCTTGCAGATGAGGTATAAAATGCTCCAAAAGGACCATGATGAGGTCGTGTCAAGGCAACTATCTTCCATGGACTGTGCTTGGCTTTGGAGGAGGCGGCTAAAACAGGTAAGCATGTAGACCTCTCCAAAATTGAGTGCTACCGTCCCTCATTGAAGGCGGAATATGAAGATGCGGGAAATGTGTTTGCAACTGCAGAGTACCCCTTCCTAGCTGAAGCTACCAAGGACCCCATGGCACCTCTTGAAGACCTCCTCTCAAAGAAGCCACGCAAGATCAAGCCTGCAACCCCTACCAAGAAGACGATCTCCACCAAGCCTGCCTCAACTCTTCCATCTCCAACTCCATCTCCTCATAAGCCAGAATGAAGGTTGCCCTGTTGGCAGTAATTTGGTTCCAAGGGTAGCATGTACCCTTTTAAGACAATTTAATGTTTCTTTATGATGTTTGTCTTGTTCCTTTAAACAATTTACTGTTTGTGATGTATGGCCTAGGCCAAAGACAATTTGAATGGGGTTCCGGCCTCATATGCAGGTATAAGGGCGTTAGCCCTTCTTTTGAATGCCAAGGTGTAGGGAAATATCTCTACACACTTAATTATTTTTGTCTTGTTAACTTCTTTTACGCCATTTTTCCAACGCTTTAAACTTTACAACCTAAGGTTAAACAACCTCATTGTGTGTAAATTAAAACACCAAGAATATAATGACCAATTTTCATCATTGACAGAGGGTCGCGACCCACTCTATCTCAAATTCTTTAAGTAATATGGCTATGTTTTTACTTTCATAAGTGCCATAAACTATTAGGAGAGTTAATGTGAACGTATTGATAGGCTTAAGTAATGGGGTGTTTGTTACACCGTATGCCTTCCCATTCGACATTGAAACTCATAAACGACTTGGCTGAACAAATCTTTGTGTTTAAGAAACGAAGCAAGAGATTTGTGGGAAATGTATTATTCATCATTGAATTGGTAGAGAGGATTACATCATTCTTGAAATGAAAACTAAGACAACTACCAATAATGTTTGCTTTCCCATGAGAAGCTTTTAATTACAAGAATGAAAAGTGATTGTACAAAAGATTGCACTACCAGGCTTCGATGAGGATCAAAGTAATGAGGGGTGTATGTTCCAGCCAAGACTCACTCAGAACTTGAGAATAAGAAATACTAAGACACTACGTTAGTGATTACGCAGGGTAGGACCTCGCGAACCACCTCCGCGAGAGTAAGTATGAGTTATGGTTGTATAAGTGTGTAAAGTAAAGAAATGAGTGTGAAATGAGCATACCATAATCCATTGCCCGTCCATCCTATTTATAGTGAATGAAATAGGGTTGAGAGCACTACGCATGAATGTTGGAGATCATGGGGCGTTCCATGATTGTGGGTAACCGCTAGGGCTTAGTGACCCACGCTCAAACTTGACGGAAAGCCAAGAGAGAGGGAGATCGTAGGTTTGACCAAGTCGAGGTTCCTTATCCATTGTCCTTCGTCACCATACCCGAAGGGCTTAGGGCTTCGGATGGCGAGTTCCCTCGGTAACCTTCGTGCAAACGAATGGTTTGACGCCTATGGATATTTTGGAATCCTAACTTGGGCCTTCGTATGGAAGGGCTTCGACACGTCTCAGAGGAGTGTCCTTCGAGCTACTCGGAGGGTACATCATCAAGCCCCCCAGTCGAAAGTGATGCATATGAGCGAAGAGGCATTGCCTTCGACTTTATACTTTGAAAACATTACAACTTACTGCAAATTGCGTTAGTTAGGAGATAAGTACGTACCTAACTGAACGCATTAAATGCTAAGTAATTACTACCGCTGCCCACTACAAGAATCACACTTCCCCATTTTACCCGGAAACCAAAAGTCATCCTTATTTAAAATTTAAAAATTTCAACCGAATAAGACTTATCTTAGGGACACGTGTGCGGTGCTTAATAGATGCCAAAGAGAGTATAAAAAGAGGGTAGATGAAACCCTAACTCATTTTACTCTCTCCGTCTATTTTTACACGCAGTGAAACGCCATCGCCATCACTCCGAAAACAAAGGTAACCCTTCTTTCTCACTGATAGCTTGTTGTTTTTTCTTTAAAAGATGGATTCCAAGTTTATTATCAAACAAACAAAAGTGTACATTGTCTCGCAAAAGATCTTCACGATCACTTAGCCGATTATCCCATCCGTTAGAACACAAAGTGATGTTACCCAAACCTCACGCAGGCATCTTTGATGCTCCTCCGTGTTTCGTAGGTCAGTACACACATGCATTTAGTCACCAAACCTTAGGATTCTCATTGCACCCACCGATATTAGAGTTTATGCAATACTACAAGGTTCACATCTCTAGGTTTAACCCTTTGGTTTTGCTAAGTCGACCACATTCATAGTGATGTGCAAAGCATACGGCTATGAACCAACATTGACGGTTTTAAGAGGATTTATGAACTTGTACCACAGGGCAATTGGTTAACTCTAGCAAAGAGACACGAGGCGGATGTACCCAACTTGTTCGGGAAGGTGTACACAAACATAACAGTTGGAAGGGTAGCTTTTTCTACGCGCAAGACACTATTGTTCCCTAAATACTCGTGAGTGTGAATAAGGAAAATAGGTTTAATGCTAAACGGTATAATGACCCCCCCCTACGAGGTGCGAAGGGATCCCCGCACGCGTTTGGTCAAATATCCTCAGATGTGCAAGTGTTCCCTCAAGCCATCTTATACATGGTGGGATTGCCAGAGTGGGAGGGTCTCCCAAGAAGCCCGTGATCATATACCAAGGACAAAGTATGTTTATCTACTTTTATTTAAGTAGGACCAATGTAGCAATCGATATTTATTTTTCTTGTTTCTATTTTGCGAGATGTCGTTCGAAACTTCATGTTCCAAGACTTGATGAAGATTTAAGTTTCATGCCTGCGGAGAAGGTCGAGGAGTCTTATGGTGTTGGCTCTCCTTCGACATCTCGTGAACAACAACGAGATAGATACTCAAGTCGAGCCTCTTGCATCAAGACCCCAACTTGCGCTGAGGCCCATCCCAACCGGTGGAGAATGTTCCGGACTCGGACGATCCTGCGGATGAGGATGTCCTCGCCATTGGTTCAACAGAATAGTGATGGGTTGAAGAGTAGGAAAGGAACAACAGCCAAGGCTGTGAAATCTACCAACAAAAGGAAGAATCCCCTGCCTGCCTCTGGGAGTAGAGTTGTGAAGCGTAAGAGTGCCGCGGGCGTAAAGTTTGTGAAGTCTCGCTTTGAAATACCCGATGAATCCGCTGAGGTTCGTGGTAAGTAGTTTTCCTCTCAAACATGTGAAATTATAAATGTCACAATTATGTTAACCTTTATACATTGTGTTGGTCGCAGTCTTCCGAGACTAAGGAGTCGCCTAATGCTTTGGCTCGTCACCGATTGTCGATCATGTTACCCTCCTCAATGGAAAGGTATGCCGGAAAATATGTCCATTGAAAGGTTTTGTGACATGCATGACAATGGGGTTGCGAGGCGGGCAAGAATGGATAATCGCTGAATGCCAAGACCGGCGTTGCTTAGAACCGTGCTGTTTCGAGGCTAAGTGTGACGAGATTGAGGGGAACGTTGAGAAGAACCCCGTCGTCCAACTCCTTCGTGAAAAGGTAGCCCAGTTGACCGTTGAACTTGGCAATCTTAAGTTGGAAGAAGCCAAGGTCATCACTCTCACAGGTCAGAATGCTGCTCTTGAGGCGAAATGTATTGGGTTGGAAGGTGAGAAGGCTAGGCTCGGAGAGGTAGAAGTGAAGTTGAGAGAGGAAATCGATGGCTTGCAGATGAGGTATAAGATGCTGCAAAAGGATCGTGCGGAGGTTGTTTCGAAGGTGGTGCCTTACATAGCCATGGAGCTCTATCACAGTGATGAATTGGGAGCTCAGATGTGGAAGGTCATCAAATCAGCCATATTTCATGGACGGTGTCTTGGCCGGAGGAGGTCGCCAAAGTAAGCCCGTGGACCTCTCCAAGATTGAATGCTACCGTCCCACTTGAAGGCCGAGTATGATGAGGCAGAAATGCATTTGCAATTGCAGTAGTACTCCTTCCTTCCGAGGCTACCAAAGATCCTATGGCACCCTCAAGACCTCCTTTCCAAGAAACCTCGGAAGGTGAAGCCTACCACTCCAACCAAGAAGACCACATCTACCCACCCCGATCTCGGTCAACCATCCCCACTCCATCTCCAAAAAGCAAGAATGAAGGCGCCTGCGATAATTTGGTTCCAAAGGGTGGCATGTACCCTTAAGACAATTTATTTTATGTGACAATGTGTGTCTTGTTCTCCAAACAATTTAAATGCTTTTGATGTATGGCCATGGGCCAAGAACAATTTAACCGGAGCTTAGGCTCCTCATGCAGGTATAAGGGCAATAACCCTTATTTTGAATGTGATGGTGTAGGGGAGATACCTCTACACACTTAATTTATATTTGTTCTGTTAACTTCTCGTACGCCATTTTTCCGACGCTTAAGCTTTACAACCTAAGGTTAAACAACCTCATTGTGTGTAAATTGCAACACCAAGAATATAATGACCAAATTGATCATTGACAGAGGGTCGTGACCCACTCTATCTCAAATCCTTTACATAGTATGACTTTGTAAAAAAAAAATTTTACAAGCGCCAAAAACTACTAGAGAGTTAATGTGAATGTTTATATTGGCTTAAATGATAAGGCATGTGTTACACCTCAAGCCATTCGACATTGAAACTCATTAACGACTTGGTCGAACAAATCTTTGTGTTTAAGAAACGAAGCAAGAGATTTGTGGAAATATCTTATTTATCATTGAATTGGTAGGAGGATTACATCATTCTTGAAATGAAAACTAAGACAACTACCAATAATGTGTGCTTTCCAGAAGCTTCTAATTACAAGAAAAAGTAAAATAATTTTAAACATAGAACTTTCAAGGTTCGTACCATTCCATGTCCCGTCGATGGGTTTTCCGAGAAGAGTGGCCAATTTGTAGGCTCCATTGTCAGTAGGCCTCACTACCATGTAGGTCCTTCCCAAGTTGGTCCCAGCTTTCCACGACACTGCTTTGCTTGCACTTTGTTGAGGCGTAGCACATATTCTCCGTGTTTGAAAGTGGAAGGTCGACCCTTTTGTTATAGTAGCCTTCGATATTATGTTTGTGCATTGCTTCTGGATGGAGGCTATTTCTCGCCTTTCTTCTAGTAGATCAAGGTTTTCCCGATTCTTTCGTCATTTTGGGAGGCATCATACGCTGCCACACGCCTCGTGTGTACAATTAGTTCCGAAGGATGACCGCTCGTTCGTATGTTAGGTGAAAGGAGTTTCACCATTGCTTGACTTAGGATGCGCCCCGTGAGCCCATAAGACTTGAGGAGCTCGCCCACCCATCCATGATGAGTTCGCCCTAGCCTTTCTCGATCCCTTTGACGATGTCTTTGTTTGTAACCTCCACTTGTCCATTACCTTGCGGGTGGTAGACGGATGTCCGAGATTGCTTTATGTTGAGCCCTCGACAAGTCGAAAAGACTCCTTCGCAAACCGCCCCGCTGTCGAGATGATTATGTGGGCACTTCAATCTGCACACAATGTGCTCCCATACAAACTTCTCGATCTGTCTCCCATGACGGAGGCTAAGGGTTTAGCTTCCACCCACTTAGTGAAGTAATCGATTGCTACCAAAGAAGAATTTGACTCTTCCGGCGCTATAGTCATAGGCCCCACGATATCGATGCCCCATCGAGAGAAGGGCCATGCGGATGTCACACTTGTCATGTCCCCGCTTGGCATTTTTGGAACGTTTGAGTGTATCCGACAAGCTTCACATTTGAGAATGATTTCGTTGCGTCCCCTGCATCGAAGGCCAATAGTAGCCCAACTTCATTATCTTCGAGACAACTGAGCGGGGTCCTGCATGAAGACCGCAGGATCCTTCGTGGACTTCAGAGATGATGCTCGAAGCTTGCTTGGGGCCTACACATCGTAACCAAGGCGACAAAAATGACCTTCTATATAGGGTTTCCCCTATTAGTCGGTATTGCGGGGACTTAACCCGAACCTTCCTTGCTAGCTTGGGATCTTCAGGGAGAAGACCGCTTATCAAATATTCCCTTATGGGAGTCATCCATGTCTCTCCTTCTTCATGAATCACATCGGTAACTTCTTTAAGAACAATGGATCTTTCAGGAAAGACTTCTACGAGTACTTCTTTAGTGAGATGAGCGAAGGCCATTGAAGCTAGCTTGCTTAGTGCGTCTGCTTTCTTATTCTGATTCCTACAAACATGCTGGATGGTGTAGGAGTCGAAGTTTTCCAGCATCTCTTTCGTTTTCTCCAAGTACTGTTTGATGACGGGTTGCCTTGCTTCATAGGAGCCTGTCACTTGGTTTGCAACTAATTGGGAGTCTACGAAAACAGCGAGAGCTTTGACCTCCATATCTTTAGCCAATCGGAGTCCTGCTAGCAGCGCTTCGTATTCCGCTTCGTTGTTTGTGGCTTCGAACTCAAACCGAAGAGCATATGTATGCTCGATAAGGTTTTAAAAGGTACCATTTTGAGTGTTTTGAAGGGTCGTCGAGCCTTAAGTCCTTATTTGATCACTTTTGTATCCGTTATTGCTTAATATCGCTAAGGTTTTAAAAGGTACCATTTTCACTTATTAGGTCTCGGTGAAGGCAAAATGTCGGAATGGCACTTATTTGGACGAAAAGGCGAATATATGAAGAAAATGGCCAAAGTCAAAATCGAGACACTCACAGCTGTTTGAAAGTAGAAGGCGACGGCGCCAAAAAAATTGGCGACGCCGTCCCAAAATTATTGTGACGATCCGTAACCCAAAACTCAGATTTTCAAGTGACGACGCCTAGTTGTGGAAGAGTAGGCCGTCGCTACTCGCACGGCCTAGATGCAATCCAGACGACGCCGGTCAAGAGGACGGCGTCACGGACATAAGGTGACGCCGTCGCAAGGTTAACGTGGCCAAGACGAAACCCTAATGAGCGGCGACACGACGGCCACTAAACATAAGGTGACGCCGCAATTGTAATCTTATATATAGAATCCGAATTTTTCGCCTTTGTGTGGAGAGTCTTTGGAGTAAAACCTAAAACCGAACCTAAGGTGTCTTGTACAAGATTTTAGGGTTTTAAACCCTATCTTACATCAAGATAAGTCTTTACTTCATTAATTCAATTATGTCTTTGATTATTTGTGTGTATGCTTGCATGTTCTCCATGTCCGCTAATTTATTTGTGTGTTTGCTTAGGAAGTATGAAACTTAATTATTGAATATTGATTGGTTGTTTCTTATCTTAGTTGATTAATGATCTAGTAATGCGATAGGTCATTCGTTGTGTACTTAATGCTTGATTCATCTTTGTGAACCTTAGAGTATAATTACCGAGTAATTGTAGGCTAAACCATCCAAAGAGCGCCTTTAGAGTAGGAGTTTATAATCTCTAGTGGGTTTGTAGACAAGACCCTTTGGTAAGTTCAAGAGTTAGGAGAAACGATACCCTACAACTTTAGACACACAACGCAACTAGGAATAAGACGTGACACTCAACCATCAATAGGAGATAATTAAGGAGTAATACAAACTAAGTAAACACATCTTTAAACTATCATACGAGCACACATTAATTAGACATAGACTCCCACAACCTTAGTTTAGATAATTAGATAATAGTAGAGTAATCGGTAGAAATACCAACCCCCAAATCCAATACCCGAGATTCGTACCTTTCCATTTTCATAAAATATAAAAGATAAAAATAATCTTCCTCAACCTTAACCTTAGCGTAGTAACTCCTACTAGCATTCCTATTCCCCAGAGAACGATATCAATACCCGTGGCTTACCCTAATTACTACACTACAACGATTAGGTTCACCGCCTAGGTGTTATAAAACTTGCTCAAGAAAAGGAAGTTCCTTTGACCCCGAACGACGCGTGTAGCGTTATCAAGTTTTTGGCGCCACGGGAATAGAATAGCTAGTTAGTAGTCCACCTCGCTTAGGTTTCTTTGCTTGATTCCTATCAAGTAAACTTTTTCTCATTTTTAGATTTCTCTTAGTCTATCCCCTTCTTCGTGACCTTTGTTCGTAACCCCATCACTTTTCATCATGGAGAATGATAACCAACCACCACTCGATAACCAACAACCAACCAACGCTCACCACTAAACAAATACCCACCGCTGACCCACCTCCGCTAACCAACTTCGAGCCCGTGATCATGAGTGAGATTGGAGAGCTTAGGAAATTAAATATGATAATTGAGAATACACTTAAGGAAGCCCTTAAGGAACTGATCAACCTCTAGATAGTGATTCGACTACAAGTGATTCGGATGATGATCTAGAAAAGGAGAGTATAAGATGTTAGAAATTATGAAGGGTAGTAAGGAGAAGGAGAACTTAGGAGTACTTTGATTCATACCCTAAAAGGAAAGAAACCGCTTATCACCATAATGTGGTTAATTTTCCAAGACCACCTTCGAGCCTCAGTATAAGGAGGGAAACCCTAAAACATCAAAATACCGTGTATGATTGGATACTTATACAGGATCACACCTACATTGATTATAAGGCACCCATGAATATAATGTCTAGGCTCTATTACAATTGGATCATGAGCAAAAGCTAGAGCCTATGAGGGACCCCTTCGCCTAGGAAAGCAAGTAACTATGTGGGAGGGTTAAGGGATTGCACGTGTTCATAGGTAACTTCACATATAGGTGTGACTTCATGATTCGGAAAATGTCAAAGGAATCATTGATGGGTTTTAGAGACGTGATACTTGGGAAACCATTTATAGAAGAGTCTAAGATGGTTTATGATAAAGAGAAGGGATAATCGAGTTCTCAAATGAAACCGAGAATGTTAATATATAATGCCCCACAAAATAAGAATTTTGAGGGCATGGATAATTTAGATGTAGATAACATTCCGGCATTCAAGTAGACCGGAAGAACAAAGTTTACTACATCGCTTGTCTTGAACTAGGGCCCGAATATATTCGTGATGAAAGAAGAGTTAAGGAGATCGAATGGGCCTCTAAGATTAGGGCAACGAGAGCACGACTACGAGTCTAGCTACAAGACTCTTAAATAAAGAAAAGCGCTCGTGGGAGGCAACCCATGCTTAATTGTTTGCTTGTTAGTGTCATATATCTTTTATTAATTGTTTATCCTCATGTTTAAATTTGTAAAATGCTTTATTTTGTTTTTAACCTCGCCTTAATTGCATATAAAGGTATTTTACATAAGGGATAAGTGTAGGAGGATTACACACGCTTTCAAAAGAAACGTAAACATGAGAATAACAATTAACTAAAAGATATTTATGTTTGTTTGTTCGAGTCAAATGCTTGTATCGAGTCATAATGGATGTTTTGCGTAAATTTTTCCGATTCTAAAGATGTAAATTTTCCGTATTTTTTCCGTAAAATCGCACCGCTTTTTGTCAGATAACCGACGGCGTCAGATTGCAACCGACGGCGCCGTGAAGGAGTAAAACATCGATTACTTTTTCTCGCTTTCGAGCTACTTATAAATTTTTGGAATTTTCTGTGTCTTAATTTTCTTAGAAATTCGTAAACATCCATTCCACAAGCATTATATCCTAGTTTAAATCGAGTCTTATATATATTATTACCACGATTTTACGCGAAGGTTTCGCTTTGTTTTCTTCAAGTGTGCAGTTTAGTTTGTCAAGAAGAAGTTACATAAGATTGGAAGGAGCTTTTCACGCATTAATTCTTCTTGAAAAGATTTAACCACCACTTTACACGGATCCTACCGAGCTAATCGTGGAGTATTAGTTTCTTCGCTTTTAATTACCTTCTTTATCATAACTTTGATATTTTCGGGAACATTGGGGACAATGTTCGCTTTAAGTGTAGGAGGAAAATAAAACGGAACTTTGAAACTATGCTTATCCTTGATTATTTGCTTTGTCCAATTGTATTTGTGTAATAAACCATGAGAAAATGTCGGTTAGGGTAATTTTGGCACCAAATTTAAAATTTTTATGACATATAAGAGTGGGCCATTAGTCTTAACAAAAGCGCCTCATGGATAGGAAGTTGCATGACTAGCACAAAACCCTTTACCACCCAAATTCCACCAAAATGCGAGGATCGCCTTAGATTAGTAGGAATTAAAGCATTCATCTTTAATGCTTAGAGTGTGAACCGTAGTATATTAGATTCTAGAACTTGTTTTGTGATGCATTCCGAGATCGCAAGTGAGGCTACACTTGTGTAGTTAGGAATAACTAAATGATAAGAGGCATTAGGATAACCCTTGTTTGACACCGTAATATAATTACTTCTTCCACTTCGGTTGAGTAATTCCCCACACCTTTGCGTTGTACTCATTTTTAGTACACGATACCCTAGTTAACCCCTCGAGCCTATCCTTTTCGCGGTTCTCGTGATATTTCGGTTTTTCCGAATATCAATGAAGAGCATTGTTTACACCCCACCCCAAATATACACCCAAATCGCTTTAGCCTACCCCTTATGCACTCACTTTTAGTGCAAATGTTTGTTATCACCCTAAACCCTTAGTTCAATTATCTAGTTGCTTGCATAAGTTGCTAAGTCGAGTCATATCCTTTGTATACGCTTTGGGATGATTGGGATTCATGGGAAAAGTTAAAGTTTATGAAATGACGGAAGGGAACGTTAAATTCAAATTCCCTTTGTTTGTGTAATAATGTACCCCAAGTGTTTTGATCTTTTCAATTCGGGTCAAATTAGTGTTAGAGTAATAAAACTCAAGTGTAGGGATATGCCCAGAACCCTAGTATTTTGATGTTATCATAGAGGATGGTAGAGTAAAAGTGTATGAAAAAAAAAAAAAAAAAAAAAAAAAAAATAAAAAAAAAAAAAAAAAAAAAAAAAATACATACGGCTACCATCCTACATCTATCTTTTAAATTTATGTTTGTTTATTTCCATTGCCTAGAGTTTTAGAGTGTCGAGTCTTGGCTTAGCAACGCCATTCTTCATATGCATTTAACATAGAGATTTTGACTTACCACCACTAAATAGCCTATCCCACCAAACCCTTATTTCCTACCGTAAGCCTAACGTTACAACCCTTTAAAGACCTCTTTGATAGTCTTTCCTAGGTGCTTACGCCAAAGCGATGGAGGTTTGATCTATTCTCAAGCCTATGGTAATCTATGTACTAGGACCGTTAATGAGTGTTTATCTTCCATTTCCTATATTGTTATATTTCATATATACACCCGAGAGATGCGAGTATCCAAACACCCCATGTGAGGTGCTAGTATGTACTTTCCGTGCTTGTTATGACTTTTATGGGCTTATATGTGTTGTGGACCGCTTTGAATTAATGCTTCATGACCCCTAACTTATAAATTAATTGGTTAAAGCACATTTGCTTGAGGACAAGCAAATAACAAGTGTAGGGATATTTGATAAGGTTTTAAAAGGTACCATTTTGAGGGTCGTTAAGTCCTTATTTGATCACTTTTGTATCCGTTATTGCTTAATATCGCTCCTTTTCACTTTTTAGGTCTCGTGAAGGCAAAATGTCGGAATGGCACTTATTTGGACGAAAAGGCGCGAATATATGAAGAAAATGGCCAAAGTCAAAATCGAGACACTCACAGCTGTCGAAAGTAGAAGGCGACGGCGCCAAAAGTATTGGCGACGCCGTCCCAAAATTATTGTGACGATCCGTAACCCAAAACTCAGATTTTCAAGCGACGACGCCTAGTTGTGGAAGAGTAGGCCGTCGCTACTCGCACGGCCTAGATGCAATCCGACGACGCCGGTCAAGAGGACGGCACACGGACATAAGGTGACGCCGTCGCAAGGTTAACGTGCCAAGACGAAACCCTAATGGCGGCGACACGACGGCGCCACTAAACATAAGGTGACGCCGTCGCAATTGTAATCTTATATATAGAATCCGAATTTTTCGCCTTTGTGTGGAGAGTCTTTGGAGTAAAACCTAAAACCGAACCTAAGGTGTCTTGTACAAGATTTTAGGGTTTTAAACCCTATCTTACATCAAGATAAGTCTTTACTTCATTAATTCAATTATGTCTTTGATTATTTGTGTGTATGCTTGCATGTTCTCCATGTCCGCTAATTTATTTGTGTGTTTGCTTAGGAAGTATGAAACTTAATTATTGAATATTGATTGGTTGTTTCTTATCTTAGTTGATTAATGATCTAGTAATGCGATAGGTCATTCGTTGTGTACTTAATGCTTGATTCATCTTTGTGAACCTTAGAGTATAATTACCCGAGTAATTGTAGGCTAAACCATCCAAAGAGCGCCTTAGAGTAGGAGTTTATAATCTCTAGTGGGTTTGTAGACAAGACCCTTTGGTAAGTTCAAGAGTTAGGAGAAACGATACCCTACAACTTTAGACACACAACGCAACTAGGAATAAGACGTGACACTCAACCATCAATAGGAGATAATTAAGGAGTAATACAAACTAAGTAAACACATCTTTAAACTATCATACGAGCACACATTAATTAGACATAGACTCCCACAACCTTAGTTTAGATAATTAGATAATAGTAGAGTAATCGGTAGAAATACCAACCCCCAAATCCAATACCCGAGATTCGTACCTTTCCATTTTCATAAAATATAAAAAGATAAAAATAATCTTCCTCAACCTTAACCTTAGCGTAGTAACTCCTTACTAGCATTCCTATTCCCCAGAGAACGATATCAATACCCGTGGCTTACCCTAATTACTACACTACAACGATTAGGTTCATCGCCTAGGGTGTTATAAAACTTGCTCAAGAAAAGGAAGTTCCTTTGACCCGAACGAACGACGCCCTAGGAATCGAGGGGTTTGGAACTTAATAGCAGATGTATGGTGGAAACAACGATTCCCATTTTTGCATAGCTTTTCTCCCTATTAACAAATTATAAGGAGAATTTGACCTTCATGACAAAGATGAGTGTTTCCGCAAGGGATAAGGGGCCTTCGCTTATGGTGATTTCCAACGGTATTTCTCCCAGGGCCATGAGTGTTCACCGGAGAACCCCACTAGCGGTGCTTTCAATCCACCTCCGTGAGCGTATGGATGACTTGAGCTTTAGGAAACAATGCTTATAGATGATCTTGCAGAGCTTCCACAATCCATATATGCTCGGTTTACCTCCCCGCTTGAGATTCGTACTTTGATGATCACGGATCACCAAGGTGTCCGCCCTAATATGTAAGGAAGGTTATTTCCTACACTTCCCAGCCTCCCCATCCGCTTCCTTTCTTTTCAAGGTTGCATCGTGCCTCGTGTACCATTAGTATAGGAGCTCACGGGGCGTGGCTTCCTTCTTGTTCCCTTCCATTAACCCGCTTGAGTGTCGGAGAACTTGTCTTTTCCTTCTTGATGCCTTTGACCAGATGTGCTAATCGTCTGCACTGCACCGCCTCCTCGACCGCTTTTTAGTTCCCTCGCTTGTTCGTGTCGTGTCCATGATCTTCATAGAAATGGCAATACTTGGACATGTCCTCGGCTTTGCTTCGTGCTATCATCCGAGGTGGTGGATCAAGGACTTTGCGGCTTTCTCGGTGGCTAGGATCTCTGGGAGATTTGACCAAGTTCGCCAAGAGTCCCCGGTTCGAACCTTTGTTGTAGGGGTGAAGCGGTCTCTGCTTCTTCCTCTTGTTTTTGATCCTTCCTGTGAGGACCCTCAGAGAATTTGTCGACGCCTCCTTTTGCTCTATCGAGCCCGCTTGTCGCTACTTCCTTGACTCAATCCAAGTGTAAGCCTTCTCGATCAAGGCCTTGTAAGTGTTGGGAAGATCGGTGGGATGTGAATTCCACCAAGCTTCGATTCAAGGCCATGTATGAAACCGAGATCCTCTATTCTTCGTAACCCTAGAATTTGCAAAGTTTCATCAAGATACCGTAACGAAGGCCCTTGTGCTTCGTTGTCCCTCTCGCTTGATGGTGTGTACGGTTAAGTGAGTTTTGGTGTACTTCTTCACTGGCTAAAGTGTAACCGAACTTAGCCTTGAGATCGCCCGCACTTATAATGCTCCCCAACTTCGTCTGCTCCACCATATTCTTGCGGAGTCTCCGAGCGTGTAAGTGAACATGTGGCATGCTACGGGCATGACCCACTTTTGCATCTTGATAGTGCCTTCAATAAGTGGAGGAAGTTATCGTGATCGCTTTCCCATCGTGAGGTGCCTATGCGAGTAGGCATCTTTACATCGCCGTGTGGGGGTAGTCTTCGATCCACTTCACGAAGGGTGTGCATGCTCCAGAGGCTTCGGCATAGTAAGGGTTGTATGGAGGTGGATAAATAGGTGTAGGATTATACGGGTTAGGAAATGGCTGTGTGTAGGTAGGGTAAACAATAGCGGGTCGATATGAAGGGTTCACACCCATCGATTGCGTAGGAACCTGTCCATAGGGCATTTGCTGGTAATTCTGGTTGGGGAGTGAACCATTCGGAGGGTAAGTGTTGTAGGTTTGAGCAGGTAGGTAGGGGTTCATTCCCGGAGGGGGTAATTGATTCATGCTGGAGTATGGAGGTGGGCCTCCGACACTCGAAACATAAGAGGGGGTACTGGATCCCCCGTCCCTTCTCTTCCTAGATGGGCAGCTAGAAGAGGTGGTAAATTCACCCCTCCGTTTCCTACCGGGTTGCTTCCTCCATTGGAGTTCTCGCTCCTCCTTTCATCATGCATTCTTTCCTTCTTCCCGGATTTCCTCCGGCCCTTCTTCAAACCCATGGCCCTCCCATTCGGCCTTGATGGAAGGAGAACCATTTCGCAGGCCGAGCGCCCCTACTAACGTGTTGAGGCCTATCCTCCGCTTCAATCTCCTCGCCATACTCCTCACCGGAGTATTCCAACCCTCCGCATTTCAAAGGTTGCGAACTGTCTCTTATGAGCCCTTAGCAAAGAATCTAAGGCCTCAAAGTTTGCCTCAACAAAGCGGACCGATATCTGGAATAGGTTAGCGGATGTTGAGGCGTGATGTATGGGAGTAGTTTCCAAACGAGATCGTGTGGTAAAAGTCGAGGTCAGCATGGGGCGAGGTTATCGGTGTTAGTTGTGGTGAGTGGGACCGAGTAGAAACACGTGGAGGTGAATCTTCTTCCCGGTTCCATGCCTGAAAAGTAGTGTAGTTGGTTAGGTATTAGGACCGGGTGATTACGGACTAATAGTTGTGGTCCCACGGATGGCGCCACCGATTGTACAAAAGATTGCACTACCAGCTCATGAGGATCAAAGTAATGAGGGGTGTATGTTCCAAACAAGACTCGCTGAACCACGAGAATAAGAATACTAAGACACTACGTTAGTGATTACGCAGGGTAGGACCTCGCGAACCACCTCCCGCGTGAGAGTAAGTATGAGTTATGGTTGTATAAGTGTGTGTAAGTAAAGAAATGAGTGAAATGAGCATACCATAATCCATTGCCCGTCCATCCTATTTATAGTGAATGAAATAGGGTTGAGAGCACTTCGCATGAATGTCGGAGATCATGGGGCGCTCCATGATTGTGGGTAACCGCTAGGCTTAGTGACCCACGCTCTCAAACTTGACGGGAAAGCCAAGAGAGAGGAGATCGTGGTTTGACCAAGTCGAGGTTCCTTATCCATTGTCCTTCGTCACCATACCCCAAGGGCTTAGGGCTTTGGATGGCGAGTTCCTCGTGTAACCTTCGTACCAACGAATGGTTTGACGCCTATGGATATTTTGGAATCCTAACTTGGGCCTTCAGATGGAAGGGCTTCGACACGCCTCGTAGGAGTGTCCTTCGAGCTACTCTGAGGGTACATCATCAAAAGTAAAATACTTTTAAACATAGAACTTTCGAAGGTTCGTACCATTCCATGTTCTCGTCGATAGGTGGTGCTAACCTAGTTTTGCTTGCATCCCCCGTGCTAGGTGGAAGGCTAGTAATGTTGTGCATGGCTTCTCGGATGGAGGCTATCTCTCTCCTTTCTTCCAAAAGATAAGGTTATCTTTTCAATTACTCATATGTTGCCACATGGGGTCAAAGTCGAGAGGACATCATTTGGTCACCATTGCTTGACTTGGGGTGCTAACCTATCTCGTCCAAATGAGTTCGTCCACCAATCCTTTGACAATGTCGTATTAGAAACCCTCTTGTTCGTTACCTTGTGGATGGTAGAATGTCCAAGATCGCTTGTTCCCTTGAATGGAAATGGTGCCCTAAGTACTCATCCTCATTAAGTTCCGCTACATGCTAGAACATATTATAATAGTGAGTGTCCGGTTCCCGGTCCCTAAGCCAAGTTAGCAACAAACACTCACCCCCCCTAATTCTTAAGTTCATCCAAACAGTAGGTGATCAGTTGGTCAAATCGCACAAGTAGAAAGGGTCATCAGTTGGTCATATCTTACCATTCCTATCTCAGTCTACTCACCTAGGGTCAGTTGGTCATATCTCCTAAGCAACTAGCCTCTACCGCCATTCAAAACTACCGAAACAAGGGTAGCTACCAATAAACTATGCATGCATACACTTAGAAATAATTATACGGAAGCAATGTAAACGCAAACAAAACAATTAAGGAATCATAACTAGGCCAGCACCAGGGTGCTTAGCCAAACATATAGTAAATCATACCAACAAAAATGAATAAATCATGAATTGAATTGAACATAATGTTTGATACAAATTACTTGATGTAGAGCTAATAATGATGATGATTGCGAGTGAATTCTTCCTTCAAACCGGCTTCGATTGCTTTGGAAAATGCCCGGAGTGGTGCCTAATCGACCCCTAGGAGAGGGTGAAGAGAGATACTAAAAATGCAGATTTAGGGTCTGTATTTATAGGCGCGACATAGTTACGGCATAATTAAATATATTAGTTACTTATTCGTAACTAATAGTTACGCCGTAACTATATAATAGTTACGCCGTAAATAGTTACTTAGTTATTTTTATGGCCATCAATATATATTGAAACTTAAATACACATGTTGATGCTTTTAGTCCCTCATCGCCTTGTTACTTTTATAACAAGTCCTTGTAAGTAAATAAACTTCAATGATAAACTTGCCGCTTTTAATCCTCGGACCTCAAAACTTTTTAGCCTTGGACCAACTAATAAATTACGGCGTAACTAATTATCCAAGTTACGCCGTAATACTTCATCCGCTTATTCTTATCCACTCCGTATTTATCTCTACGGCGTAACTAAATTGCCATGTTACGCCGTAACCTTCACAAAAATAATTACGACGTAACCATAAGAGTTGGTTACGCCGTATCCTTCAAAGCATCATATATACGCCGTAACCTTATTAAGTAGTTACGGCGTAGTCTTCACATAGAATCCAAAGGCCCTCGTAACTTGTATATTTCTTGGCCTTTTCTCACATCTTTTCCGCTTCAATGCATCATTTATCCTGAAATGCAAATTTGAATGAATATGAACGAATTAAGTACCATATTAATACAAATGAGGCCATAAACACGGGAATTTGATATATAAAATATCAGGCTAATTTGATGTTATCAAATATCCCCCCACTTGAATTCTACTTGTCCTCAAGTAGACCCTTTAAATAATTCTTAAAAAGATATCTCCCAAGATTAATTGGAAGATATGAGTTTAAAAATCACCTAAGCTAGAAAATTCCAAACCGAGCACCTCACGAAAAGGGAATTGAAATCACACTCTCTCTCATAATTCACGTGTTTATTTTTGGGTGATCACTCAACTGCTCAGTCATGGCGAGTATTCTATCATAGGCTTGGCAAAGATACTAATCTCCACCACTAGAGTCTATAGATGCAACTATTCTAAAGGACAATGGGTTGACACAACATAGGCTTATGGGTTTATTTTGTCATTACTAACGAGCTACGGCGAAGGGGACAAAACCAATGATACATGACCAAATCCATGGCCAAGACACCAATGATTGCTCGCTTCCTCACCTAAACTCGATTCATGACTAAGGGTAGGATAAGGCATGGGAAAATTTTAATGGGTGTAAATAAAAGACACGAAACAAATAGATTCCTAAGTCCACAAATACCCCACCACTAGTCGCATTCAATCCCATAGCAAAAATCGAGGGTCAAGAGTCAAGGGTCTTCAATACACCAATACGAGTTAATGCATAAGAAATGTAATGTGGTGCCTCATAAACTCCATAAACTAGGCAAATAAGATGCATTAACTCGGCCTTCATCATCAATGAAAAAAAGTATGTGCTATAAAAAATTAAAATTTGGGTCATTTTAGCACATATTTTTACTAAAATCAACCATTTCTATCTCCCATCCCCCACTTGAAATGTACAATGTCCCCATTGTACGAATATTGATTAAAATTTGAAAGGCGAGATAGAAATGTTCGGTTTCTAATTTTATCCGTAAGACAAAACGGATTTGTAAAAATTGCGCCTAGTTGAACAAGGCGAGAATACTCAATGCAATACGACACATAAGCTGATTTACGATCAGCTACTAATAAAAAACTCTTGCTTGCATTTTTTTTATGCAAGACAAGGTGTACATGAATAAAAATAAAAACAATACGAACACAAAAAGCATCCCCCCACTTGAGATCAACTATCATCTAAACCCGACTTTCTTCCAAAACCCTTTATTCAAAACCCGCGACTTTCACTAATGGAACCAAAATTAACCAACAGCGCCCGGACCATGGATATAAGGAAACTACAGGGTAGGCTAGGCGATAGGTGTAACGAAACAACATATATTGGGTGAACAAAATGAAAGGGATGGCTCTGAAGGGTGTATCTAGGGGTATCTTGCACTAATGGTGAGTGCAACAAAAAGGGTTTAACAAGGGGATTGACTGATCAATGTGAAGAGTCAATATACACAATACATATATGGGCTATTTGGGTTTAATCCTAAAATTGCCTTATATCCTAGCTGCACCGATCACACCAAGTTACCTCAATGTAATGCTCATGATAATGGTCTCGAAAAGATATACAAGGCCAAGTTCTAAAGTCTACTACCCACCCAAGACACTCATTTTATGGAATTATGTATAAGGGGAAAACGGAAGGCTTATCCTCACACAATGGAAATATAGGGTAGGTATGCTCAGTCTAGATTAATCCAGTTAAGTAATGAAAAACATGTCAAAATTTTATTAATGAAATACTTTTCATCAAAAACTAGAAAAATAAGGGCAAATAAAATCAAGCAGGTGTTTATGTCTAATCCCTTCCCCCCACTTGGGTCATACTTAAGCAAATAAATGAAAGATAAGAAGGGTTAGAATTGGAACAGAAAACTCCCATGGATTTGCTCGGCATGATTGAAGACTCTCGAGTAAACATGTCCCGCTTTGAGATTTATGAGCAAACTTTAATAACCTGAATTCACTTAAGACAACCAAATGCATCATACTAGAAAAACAACAAGTAATAAAAGAAAATGAAAAACTTAACTCACTTTCGTAGGAATCACGGTTGCATTTAGCATATGCAACAAGCCTTTTAAACCGCTTGGTGTCCCAAGTGGACGAGTGTAGTCTCGTGAGGGCTTACAGGGAACATACCTACAAAGTTCATTTAATACTAATACAAGGTTATTGTGTTATTATAGAAAGAATTTAAACTGGAGGATAATTATGCCGTAACTAATTGAAGGAGTTACGCCGTAATTATGGCAAAACCTGGTAGTCGCTACTGGAGGGTAGCTACGACGTAACCATAGCATGGGATTACGCCGTAATCGGTAATGCTCTGGAGAGAATCGCTACTTGTGATGTGTTACGGCTTAATCATTGGGATAAGTTACGCCGTAACTGATGGACAGGTCAGGTCCCCGTTTATGTTACTGATGCAATCTTCTCCGATTCCTTCAAAATAGTTAAAAACACAAAACCCAACTATACTAATAAAAAAGAAAAGATAGGCATGGGGTGCCTCCCACGAAGCGCTTGTTTTTGTTCGAGTCACCAGCTTGACTCCACCCTTATTTACTACGTAAAAGGGTGTTCCTCCCTTCACTTGAAATCAAGTGTGGGTGAAAATAGCAATAAACACCATGAGGGTGTGAATTTGCTATAGGATGGTTAAATGACAAGTTACGATCATACCTGAAAGGAGATGTCATTTCCCTCCATACCTTACCCATTTTAGTTGATGGCACTAATGACTGGTTCACCTCGTGACGTGGCTGATTAATCGGCTCGTATGTCTCCTCGTTAATCACTGAAGTGTCCAATATCTTGTCCTCTAATTCCTTTGCAAGATCAACTAAAATAGGTTCAGTAGCCGGAGCTACATAGCCATCATCAGGTGATGCGATAAGCGAGGTTTGTGAGGTCAAAGGTTGCGCAATTTCATCCATAATTTCAGCAACATGTATAGGAAAACTAGCAAGATTGTTAGTAATAAAAGAAGAGTTAGAAGTGTTACCATTTTGCGTTGTAGTTGATTCCACATTAGCTTGTGGCATTGCTTCATCATCCTGTAAGCTCCATGCTTCCATCTTCTTCAATTGATCATTGTTTGTTTCTTCATTTCTTGCAACCTTCAAACGTCCTGGAAATGGGATAGGTGGGACATAAGGTCTGATATAAGGTAAATTACTAGGAACCGGTTCATTGTTGACTTCTTTCATCTTTCCCACCGTTGCTTTGATAGTTCCAACCGCATTCTTTTTACTTTCCAGGACCTTTTGGTTTAATTCTTCAAGCTTAGCCTCCAAACTTTTCCTCTTGGTGTCAAGGTTTTTTAAATTTAAGTTTGCGCCCTCCTTGAATTTCCTAATCCATTCATCATTAGAGTCGTGCATCCTTTTTAGATTATCCGAGAATTTATTGACGGCTTCTTCCAATGACTCAATATACCTGACCTGCTCATATTCTTCGCATTCTTCTTGGAGAGAATGCTCTTGTATAGCATGAATGTTTTCCTTAACCATATTCATATCACATCCAAGTCTATCAAGCTGCTTGGTGATGTCGCCAATGTCATCCAAGCTGTTGCTATTTATGGCCCAAGTGGTTGCTCCATCATACCAATTTCGTGAATGGTCAGCCATCATTTCAATTGATCTAAGGGCTTGTGCAAGTGGCATTGTAGGAATAGGTCCTTGAGAGTCGATCATTTGGCGGGACGAGATGTTTAAACCTTTGTAGAAAATAAGGACCATCTAATGGTTGCTGATATCATGCGTTGGGCATCTGTAAAGAAGGTCATTATATCTTTCCCAAGCTTCATCTAACGTTTCATCCATCTTCTTTCTGAAACTCCTTATTTCTTCCATCTTCTTGGCAATCTTTGAAGGAGGATAATATCTTCTAATAAATGCTTTCTCTAAAAGATTCCATGTATTGATCGACCCAGCAGGAAGCATCTTCATCCATCTTCTGGCTGCACCAGTGAGTGTAATTGGGAACACTCTAAGCATTAATGCATCTTGAGTGACTCCTGGAGTGTGGAAAAGATCTGCGATCTCTAATACTCTTCGCACATGCAAGTGGGCATCTTCATCATCAGTTCCCGCGAAAAGCTTTTGTCTAAGTTCCCTCATGAACTGGCAGCTGATCTCAAAGTTGATGTTATCATTAAAATCGGGATATACGATGCCCGATCTTTGGTTACTTTGAGTCAAAGCAATATATTCTTCCATAGTGAGCATGTCAAAATCTGAATCTTCCATATCCTGAAATATCAAAAACAAACAAAAACAGAAAAGAAGAGAAAAATAAAACTAAAAACAAAAAGAAAATAAAAGAAAAACTTAAATTAAAATCCTAAATAGCTCCCCGGAAACGGCTCCAAAAACTTGATGCAGGTTTTACTGACCAGGTTTTAATATTTATATAGTCTCGTTATACCTATGGTCTACCCTAATGCACTAACGGGCAGTGTACCCGGTCGTGTGTAGTGTAGTATTCGGTAAAACCGAGGTCGTCCCAAGAGCTATGTTGATCGGAAATTAGCTTAAGTCTATGTCACGATTTAAATTGCTTTTAAGATTGAAATAATAAATTAACTAATAAAACAAGGAAATAAAAGAAAGCAGATAAAGGAGAGAGTTGTGATCAATGAAGGGAAATGGTGCTAACCTAAGTACTCATCCTAGCTAGTAATGTTTACGTCTAATTACTACCAATTACTTCAGGTGGGGTCAAAGTCGAGAGGACAACATTTGGTCAATTCGCCCTAACCTATCGAAGAAAGATGCCACCACCGGAGAAGTCGGTGTCCCTTCATAAGTCCAGTTGTTCCCGGTCCCTAAGCCAAGTCATTAAGTTCCGCTACATGCTAGATTTATAATAGTGAGTGCCGGGCGTTAGCAACTTAAACACTCACCCCTAATTCTTAAGTTCATCCAAACGGTAGGTGATCGGTTGGTCAAATCGCACAAGTAGAAAGGGTCGTCAGTTGGTCATATCTTACCCTTCCCGTCTCAGTCTACTCACTTAGGGTCAGTTGGTCATATCTCCTAGGCAACTAGCCTCTACCGCCATTCAAAACTACCGAAACAAGGGTAGCTACCAATAAACTATGCATGCATACACTTAGAAATAATTATACGGAAGCAATGTAAACGCAAACAAAACAATTAAGGAATCATAACTAGGCCAGCACCAGGGTGCTTAGCCAAACATATAGTAAATCATACCAACAAAAATGAATAAATCATGAATTGAATTGAACATAATGTTTGATACAAATTACTTGATGTAGAGCTAATAATGATGATGATTGCGAGTGAATTCTTCCTTCAAACCGGCTTCGATCTGCTGGAAAATGCCCCGAGTGGTGCCCTAATCGACCCCTAGGAGAGGGGTGAAGAGATATACTAAAAAATGCAGATTTAGGGCTGTATTTATAGGCCGCGACATAGTTACGGCGTAATTAAATATATTAGTTACGACGTAACTAAAGTTACGCGGTAACTATATAATAGTTACGTCGTAACTATATAAGAAATAGTTACTTCGTATTTTTTATGGTCATCAATATATATTGAAACTTAAATACACATGTTGACGCTTTTAGTCCCTCATCGCTCTTGTTACTTTTATAACAAGTCCTTGTACTCAATAAACTTCGAATAAACTTGCCGCTTTTAATCCCTGGACCTCGAAACTTTGCTCCCAAGTAATAAATTACGGCGTAACTAATTATCCAAGTTACGCCGTAATACTTCATCCGCTTATACTTATCCACTCCGTATTTATCTCTACGGCATAACTAAATTGCCATGTTACGCCGTATCCTTCACAAAAATAATTACGACGTAACCATAAGAGTTGGTTACGCCGTATCCTTCAAAGCATCATATTTACACCGTAACCTTATTAAGTAGTTACGGCGTAGTCTTCACATAGAATCCAAAGGCCCTCGTAACTTGTATATTTCTTGGCCTTTTCTCACATCTTTTCCGATCCAATGCCTCAATCCCAAAGGCCTTTGAACAATTAAGTAAATCAATCTTGAGGCCATAAACATATATTTATCGGCCTAATTTGATGTTATAAATGCTTTTAAAGCTTCCAATCGTCCCTCACTTCACGCCTCATTTATCCGGTTCGAAATGAAAATATGAGCGAATATGAGTTTTGACCCTTGAATTAATGCTAAGCTCGATATTACCCTTCCGGACTACAAATCTATTTGAGGGCTTGTCATAAACATTGGATGGGCGGAATTTGATATATAAAGCTTCTCCAATGTTGGGTATCCTCTGCTCCTTTCAAGACCCCGCTAATTTGATGTCGCGTATCGCGCTAATGCTTCCTTCATCTTCTCGAAAAGCGACTTAGATCCCGGCTCCACCGAAAAGTCTTCTTGTCACGCACCTTTAAGTGTTTTGAAGAACGGTAGGGATCTGTCAGCCCCTTTCGACAAAAATTGGCTTAGCGCGGCTAGCTAGCTTCCCATTCAAACTTTGTACATCTTTTAAACACTTCGGAGCTTGGAGATCCGTAATTGCCTTGACCTTAGAAGGGTTAGCCTTTATCCCTTGCTTTGTAATCAGATGCCCTAGGAATTGACCCTCTTCGACACCGAAGGAGCATTTCTTAGGGTCAGCTTCATGTTGATCGCCCGAAGCTAGTCGAAGGTCTCTTGAACGTCAAGGAGTAGATCTTCCTCCGTTTTGCTCTTAATAACCATGTCGTCAACATATGCTTCGAGATTTATGCCTATTTGTTTATTGAAGGCTTTATCTACGAGTCGTTGGTATGTAGCCCCTGCGTTCTTCAATGAGAAGGGCATTTTTCTGTAACAGTAGACACCTTTGCTTATGTAGAAGGTTGTCTCTTTCTCGTCCTCCTTTGCCATCTGGATCTGATGATACCCTTTATAGGCATCTAGGAACACTTCAGTTGGAAGCCTGCCAATGATTCTACCTTTCACCACTTTACGGTAAGGGTAGCAATTCTTGGGCATGCTTTGTTGATGTCGAGAAAGTCAACACACATGCGCCACCCTCCGTCGCTCTTTTTACCATTACCGGGTTGGCCACCTGTGTTTTGTATTGACTTCCTTAGAATGCCCGCTTGCGTCGGTTCATCAACCTTCTTGCAGCAGCAGCGTTTCTTTCGGGGCTAGGCTCCTTCTTTTCTGTTTCATGGGCTCAATATGTTTGTATTCATTGAGTTTATGCTCCGTGCGTCAAGGGTCATCCGCCTATTAGCAATGTTCTTGGGACTCCTATCATGTCAGAATATTTCCAAGCAAAAATATCAAGGTTAGTCCGCAACAGCTCTGTGAGTTTCACCTTGAAATTCTCCGGGAGTTGCTTTCCTATCACCACTGTTTGCTCGGGGTAGCTAGGGTTTACTATGACCCGTTCCTCTCATCCGTACAGCTTAGGATTGCTATCGGAGGCTCCTATGGCCCTTCCTTGACCATCTTGACACCATACACTCCCTTATCTGCCCCATAATTAGAATGAACACTTCCCACTCCGAAGGGAGTTTGGAACTTAATGGCAGCGTGTATGGTGGAAACTACAATGCCCATCTTTTGCATAGTTGTTCTCCCTATTAGTAAATTGTAAGGAGAATATGACTTGACTATAACGAAGGTAAGCGTTTCCGTGCGAGATAACGGCCCTTCGCCTATAGTGATTTCCAACGGTACCTCTCCAAGGGGTCATGAATGTTCGCCGGAGAACCTACCAGAGGTGTTTTTGAGTCTATCCTTTGCGAGCATATGGACGGTTTGAGCTTTAGGAAGCAATGCTCATAGATGATCTCGCAGGAGCTTCCACAATCCATGTAGGCTCGGTTTACTTCCCTGTTGGAGACCCGTACCTTGATGACCACGGGGTCAGTCGAAGGTGTCTGCCCCAGAATGGACGGGAATGTTATTTCCCCTACGCTTCCCATCTCTCCCTCTACTTATTTCCGCTTTAAGGTTGGATCATGCCTGTGCACCATCAGTATCGGAGTTTCCGCAGGAGTAGCTTCCTTTTTGTTCCCTTTCCACTCTCCCAACTAAGTGTCGGAGAACTTATCCTTTCCCTTTTTGATGCCTTTAACCAGATGTGCCAATTGTCCTGAGCGTACTGCCTCTTCAATCTGCCTTTTCAGCTCTCTGCAGCTGTTGGTTTCGTGCCTATGGTCTTCATGGAAGTGGCAGTACTTCGACATGTCTCTGGCTTTGCTTCGTGCTGACATCCGAGGTGGCGGGTCGAAGGACTTTGCGGCTTTCTCGGTAGCAAGGATCTCCCTGGGAGATTTGACAAGGTTTGCTAAGAGTCCATGATTCAAGCCTTTGTTGTAGGGAGTGAAGCGATCTCTGTTCTTCTTCCTATTCTTGGATCCTTCCCAGGAGGACCCTCTGGAGAATTTATCGGAGGCTTCTCTTTGCTCTATCGGAGTCTGCTTGTCGCTACTTCCTTGGACTCAATCCAAGTGTAAGTCTTCCATCGATTGCCTTGTAAGTGGTAGGAAGGTTGGTGGACAAGAATTCCACCAAGCTTGAATTCGTAAGCCATGTACGGCCGTAAATCCTTTGTTCCTCGTGCAACCCTGCATTTGCAAAGTTTCATCGGTGTACCTTGTGACGAAGGCCCTTGTGCTTTCGCTGTCCCTTTGCTTGATGGTATGCACGGCTAGATGGGTCTTGGTGTACTTCTTCTGTTGGCTAAAGTGTGATCAGAACTTAGCCTTAAGATCGTCTAGACTTACAATGCTTCCCACCTTTTGCCCATTCCACCATATTCGTGCAGAGTATCGTAGAGTGTATGTGAACATGTGGCATGCTACGGGCATGACCCACTTCTGCATCTTGATAGCGCCTTCGAACAAATGTAAGAAGTTGTCAGGATCGCCTTTCCCGTCATAGGTGCCTATGTGAGTAGGCATCTTTACACCATCAGGTAGAGGGTAGTCTTCGATCCATTTCACAAAAGGCGTGCAAGCTCTAAAGGCTTCAGCATAGTAAGGGTTGTATGAAGGTGGATAAACAGGTGTAGGGTTGTACGGGGTTAAGAAGTGGTTGTGAGAATGCAGCATAGGCTGTGGGAGGTTGGTACGAAGGGTTTCCACCCATCGGCTGTGTAGGGTGTACAGGAAGGTGTCCGTAGGGCACTTGCTGGTAACTCTGGTTGTGGAGAGACCCATTCGGAGGGTAGGCATTATAGGTCTGAGCAGGTAGGTAGGGATTCATTCCACGAGGGGTAGCTGGTTCATCCCAGAGTTTGGAGGAGGTCCTCCGACACTCGAGACGTAGGATGGAGGTATCTGAGCCCCCATCCCTTCTCTTCCTAAGTGGGCAGCCAGAAGGGGTGGTAGGTTTACCCCTCCGTTTCCTACCGGGTTGCTTCCTCCGTTGGAGTTCTCGCTCCTTCTTTCCCCTTGTACTATTTCCCTTCTTCCCGGATCTCCTCCGGGACCTTCTTCAAAACCAACAGTCCTTCCATTAGGCCTCCTTATGGAAGGAGAACCAATTCGTAGGGCCGAACGCCCCCTGTTAATTGGTCAAGGCCTTTCATCTACCTCGATCTCTTCGTCATATTCCTCACTGGAATATTCCGGTTCCTTCGCATCTCGTGTTGCGAACTTGCCTCTTGAGAGCCTCGAAGGGACTCTAAGGCTTCAAGTTTGCCTCAACGGCGGGGCTAATTTACGGAATGGGGTTAGCGGAAGTTGAGGCGTGATGTATGAGTGGTTTCTAAACGAGATCGTGTAGTGAAGGTGGAGGCGCATATGGGGCGAGATTATCGGTTATAGTTGTGTTGAGAGGCACCGGGTAGAAAACCGGTGGAGGTGTATCTTCTTCCCGGTTCCATGCCGGGAAAAGTAGCGTGTCGGTTAGGGTTTCAAGACTTGGTGATTACGGACTAATAGTAGCGGGTCCCACGGATGGCGCCACCGATTGTACAATAAATTGCACTACCGAGCTCAATGATGATCAAAGGTATGAGGGTGTATGTTCCAACTAAGATTGTCTTTCTCCGAGGATAAGAAATACGAAGACACTCGTTAAGTGATTATGCGGGGTTGGACCTGCGAACCACCTCCTGTGTGAGTAAGTATGAGTTATGGTTGTATAAGTGTGTATAAGTAAATAGATGAGTGTTGAATGAGCTTACCATAATTCTCCGCCCGTCCAACCTATTTATAGTGGAAGAAATAGGGTTAGGGGCACCTCACAAGAATGTCGGAGAACATGGGGGCGTCCCATGTTTGTGGGTAACTCTAGGGCTTAGTGACCTACGTTCTCAAACTTGGCGGGAAAGCCAGGAAAGAGAGGGAGATCGTGGGTTTGACCAAGTCAGGAGGTTCTCCTATCCGTTACTCCTTCGTCAACTATACCCCGAAGGGCTTAGGGCTTCCAATGGCGAATTCCCCGTAGGTAACCTTCGTGTGTACGAATGGTTTGACGCCTACGAATATTCAGGAGACCTAACTTGGGCCTTCGTACAGAAGGGGTTCGACACGTCTCGAAGGGGTGTCCTTCGAGCTGTTCGGAGGGTACATCATCAAGTACCACCCCCAACCATTTGCCCCGAGATTTTACCTTAGCTTAAAAAAAAAAAAAAAAAAATCCTCAACCTCACCTTCTCGTCATACATTTCTTACTAGCATTCCTATTCCCTTAGAGAACGATATCAATTCCCGAGGCTTACCCAATACTACACTACAATGATTAGGTTCACTGCCTAGGTGGTTGAAAAACTTGCTCGAAGAAAAGGAAGTTCCTTTGACCCCGAACGCGCTCCGTACGCGCATCAATATCACATAATGCATAATCATGCACACAACATTACGTCACATGTTTCTTCACCAGCCGTGCCATCTACGTTAAAACTAAGATCGTCAACATGAGTTTGCATGCGATAAGAAAAAGAACACACAAAAGTTAGAAGCCTTAAAGAATGATAAACATCCTTCTTGGGCGAGTATATATATATCTCCGAATTAGGGTTTCGTATTTGTATTATAATAGATATCTATTTAAATATAGAAATAATATCGAAAAGATAAGTACTTTTTAAAACCTTCTAGAATTTGCATCTTATATTTGGAAACACGATTCTGATTGGGAGAATTTTTTATTTTTTATTTTTTCAACACCAAAGTTTTAAACATCACACCCTCTTTTTTGAAGTTTTTTCTTCGCAATTTTGACACATCTATGTTTGCGGAGCTTTTAAAAAACTTAAAACCCGACCCTATTTTTTCTCACTTAAAAACTCAATTGACCAGTGAAAAGGCTCGATTTCAAAACCGAGCCCTCTCATTGGTTAATCGGCCAAAAGTGGGTTCTGTTATTACATAAAAGATTAATCGAATTTGCCCAACATTTTAAAAACTGATATCTGATTATTGCGACATCAAATAATAATCAAATCCGCCACTATTTTTAAAATCATGTTTTATTACTTACAACTGATTATCCGATTATTCGTTTTCAAAACGCATAATCTATTTTAATTAAGCAATCCCAAACAACCTCTTAATATTATTCAATTATTGTGTAATTGTTCGAAAAAGTTGTGTTTAAGATATTTATATGTGCATTATTTGATTGTACCTTAATAATAAACACCTACCCTCGTGAATCCTAATTTTAGCTAATCTCACCCAACTTGATATACAACCAACTTATGTACAAATAAGAAGAAAATATAATATATGATTTAACACTAAATATTAAGGATCAAAGTTGATAAATTAAGACTTCAAAAAATCAAATGAGGCCAATTATTTTGGGACGGAGGAAGTATGATTTAACACTAATATCACATGTGGTATTCAAATTAGTGTTAAATCGTATATGATTTTTTCATGCAAATTTTAGTAACGTAAAAAAAATAAAAAAAACTAAAAAAAAGAAACGTGAAAAACACGAAAAAAAACTTTTTTTGTCGAAAGTATATCAAAGTGCATATTTATAGAAAGATAATTAAATGCTCGTCGTAATGCTATATTTTTTTTCGCTTGACGATTAACGGTTTGAAAGATATTTATATTTGAAAAAAATGATGAAAGTAGTTTTTTTTTTTTTTTTTTTTTTTAATTGTTGGGATCAATCTCATCCATTAGATCTAATAAAAATGGAGGGTGGAGATTGATTCTTTAGTATGTAAAGAAGTTTTTGTCCTCAAATGATCTTAATTTATATTTATAAGTGCATTTAGGGCCCATTTGGTTGAGGTGTATGGATATGAGTCTATGACTTTGAAAGTTATTAATGTTGTTTGATTGGTTATGGGGCCCACCACAATGGAATGATGATACAAAAATGTAAAGGTTTCCTTATATATTATATGTGTGAGTGATTTCTTCATACCCTCCATTATCATTCCACTATATACCAACACCTATACCCATTGTAATTCATAACGACAAACCAAACATTCACTTAAAATATGTGATTGTCATTTCTTCTTATCATTCTTATTTTAATTTTCCTTCCCTTTTGATAAGATACTAAAATCTATAACACCCAGTTACCAATCCATCGACCAACAAGCACCACGAAATTACATGTGATTCCCACCTTTTCTAACTTTAGTACAATGTTTTTATTTTAAACATACTCAACTAAACCAAATGACTAATTTACCCCTAGACCAGGTTCTTATAAACGTGTGTTTTTACACATCCACATCATAACACAACAAATCAATACACATACATAACATACCCATATATCTCTCCATAACTTCCCTATAGATTAGATTATCAGAAGTTTCTCATAAACTTAAATTCTAATTATTTTATCACAAGTTTCAGTGAACCAATTTGCATCGGTGAGTATCTAATTATCTATTTAAGTAATTTTTATTTTTATTTTTTTATAATTATCATTCAATTATTTTATAAAAATAATTCATGACTTTATTGTGTTGCTGACCAATTTCATTTCCCTTTTTGCATTTCCTTACTTTTTTATTTCCAAGAATATTACATGTCTCTTTGTTGGGAGATGATTTGTACACTCAAACAAATAATTGTTACACTATAAATTATTATGTTTGGACATTTATACCCTCACAGTTATCCATACATTTTCACCTATGTGATGGTATAAATGTCCAAATATAATAATTTAGAGTGTACCAATTATTTGTTGGAGTGTACAAATCACCTACTCTCTTTGTTATTCCGGCACTTGTCTCCCCTTAAATATATGGCACTATTTATGCATTACAATATTGTACTGTACAATACTGTAATGCATAAATAATGGTGTATGAATCAAAAAATGTGGTGTGAGTATCACCCCTCTAAATATATATATTATTCTTTATTGTAGAAACCAAATATGTTTTGCCTACAATATGCTTAAATCCAGCACTTAATTCCATAACTGATAACAACCCTTTTCCTAACTTTTCTCATTTTCAATTCTTGTCGACTCTTTTGTGGAGAATAAAAGAAAATAACTCAAGGTATAAATGTTTTTAGACCTTATATGTGATACTTTAAGTTTCAATTTTTATTAAGGATTTACCTAGTTTAGGACAAGGGTTTGCATCATATTGTATCTTTTATGTGTTATTTGTAAAGGGGTTGATACTCACACCACATCTTTTGATGCATGCACTATAATTTATGCATTATAGTATTGTATATATGGTACAAATGGTAATTGACAAAATGTGATGCATGCATTAAAAGATATGGTGTAAGTATCCATTCCCATTTGTAAAACATATTGACTAGTAAATGTGGCACGGGCACAAGATAGCTCGGTTAGACGCATACATTTAAGTAAAAAAACTCGCTTTTAACCAAAATAGAAAACCTCTATCTGTTTAAGTTTAAGTTTGTTTAATCATGTTTAGTAATAATCTTGACAGTTATAAATGACCCATTATATCAAATTGAAAGATGAATATTAAGGTTCTTAATAATAGATTAAGGTCTTGGTTTAGTCAAGTTTCTTTCATTTATTAAGGATTTAATTTGGGGCTAATTTTAATTAATAGTTTTCCACCTAAGCTTGATAATGATGTTGAAGCTGATTTGTTTACTTTGTTTTGTGTTGTCAGAAAAATAGGTGATTATGAGTTGGTTTCAAGGAAAATTTGTGGGAATTTGTTGCTAAGGAATGTGGGTTAGATATTACACATGTGGCGTCTTTAAAACTGCTATATGTTAAGTATTTGATAGAGTTGGATCAGTGGTTGAGTCATTCGGGTTTTAAGGATATAGAGTTGGAGAATGGGGAGCTTGATGCTTTTGAGAAGTTGGATTGGTTGTTTCACGAGTTGAAAGGTTATAAATGTGCTTTATCCAGTGTCGGATATGAAGCTGATAAGAAGGGCAAGTGTGGTATACAGGTATAGTGTCTAGTGGTGATGAGAGCATCGAAAGAGATTTGGAATTTAAGGAAAAGTTGGATTTTGATATGAAAGCTAAAATGGGGTTATCGGGAATAAAGACTATCGATGGAAATGAAGAAGAATTTGGTGGTTTTGATCTTAATGTTGATCAAACTGAGTTTGAGTTTGCAAGAATCAATAATGCCGATGATAAAGATAAAATCTTTGGTGGTTTGGATCTTAATATTGCTCATAGTGAGTTGGGGTTTGACGATGACAAAGATGAATTTTTTGGTGGTTTGGATCTAAATATTGCTCAAACTGAATTCGGGTTTTCAGAAATCAGTAATTTTGATGAAAAAGATGAATGTGGTGGCATGAATCTTAATATTGCTCAAACTAAATTTGGGTTTTCAAGAACCAATAATGTCGATGAAAGAGACAAAGTGATCAGTGGTTTGGATGAGAAAAAAATATATTTATCGGGAGAGAATTTTATTAGGTCAGTGGATATTAAACATAATGATGATACAATAACTAAGTTATGTCCTATGGATGTACTTAGTTCTCAATCTAAGAATGATACTGTACTTTTATCTAAGAATGTTAAGACTGTAGGTAGGCCTCGAAAAAGGAAAAAGGAGGTATCTTTATCTTCTTCTGAAATGCTAGAATGGTTAGCCAATGCTGCAAGAAATCCACATGATGTCACGATCGGAACCATACCAAGAAGTTCCAAGTGGAAGAAATACAAGGGAAATGAAGTATGGAAGCAAGTTTTGTTGGTAAAAGAGACACTCTTTGCAAAACAAAATGTTGATTCCGGTAATAAATTGGACTGCTCACAGGTATAATTTAATCCTTTTTTTTATTATCTGTTTCATTTTGTTCGACTTTCATGCCTAAATTGTTATGGAAGTACTCTGTCAATATAAGCAAAATGTACAAGTTTAAGTGTTCTGTTTATTTGACACATTGTCATGAGATATGCTCGTACGGGAAGTCAGTAAATTAGACGTAGTTTCTAGGCAATATATATATCTGTTTTAATCCTTTAGACTTATGAGTAGAACATCTAATGTATGGCTAGTGTGCTCAAAAAAAATATATTACCAGGTGGCCTTCCGAGACTTGCATTTAAGAAGTCATATACGAAGTAATTTGATTTCTTGTAAATGTTACATGTATAGTTCTTCAACCGAAGCGTAAATAATGCATACCCCAAATTTGTAGGATGACCTCTTAGATTATCTTTTGGAGTTTATTACACCCTCTGTACCAAAGCAAATGCTCTAAAAATTTTGGGCCATGTCTTATTCCAACATTTCTCTTTGCCTGATAACAATAACTAATAATATAAGTAGTATTAAATTTACGGCCAACTGTGTTCATCTGTTCATCTACTTTGCTGTACATTATTCAGATATTTGATTGATAGTTACACTTATCGTTTATGTCTTGTTTATAATATCTCACCATAGATTCACTATTATGACTTTTCAAAATATAAATTAGTTTGATAATATTGTGCAACAACTTCATATTTTTTATACATACAGAAGAAAAGACATATGATGCATCCTTCAATGTACGAAGACGACAAAATCCCCATTTACTTATCTTCTAAAAGAATACGATGCAGCCAGAGGGTCAGTTCTGTAAAATCATGCTCTTGTCCAGGTTGTACATCTTGTTCATCCTCTCAGAACAAACGTGTCAAAAAAAGCCCACAGATCCTGGAGACTATTGAAACACCAGATGATGTGTGTGAAAATCTAGATACAGAAAGTGAGTGTGATTTTGTACGAGCCGAAGTGCCTGAATGGTCAGGTGTTGTGTCCGAGAGTGATCCTAAGTGGCTCGGTACTCGAATGTGGCCGTCCCTAGAAGATAATAACAGAATACATCAAATGGATAATGCAGTGATTGGAAAAGGAAGACAAAGCTCGTGTGCATGTCTAAATCGTGGGTCTGCTGATTGTGTGAGGTTTCATATTGCCGAGAATAGGACGAAAGTCAAGCACACGCTTGGTCCACTTTTTTATAAATGGAAATTTGACCATATGGGTGAGGAAGCTTTGGTTTCATCATGGAGTCTAGAAGAGGAATCTGAATTCAAAAGTTTGGTAATTAAAGCAAGGCAAGAATTGACTGATAAAACTAAGTCAAGACATGAAATTATGAGCAATTTTTGGAGACGAGCTTCTGAGTCAATTCCTTCCAAAACAAAAGATGTATTAGTGAGCTATTACTTTAATGTCTTTGTTCTTAGACGAAGAAGTTACCAAAACCGCATCAATCCTGATAATATAGACAGCGATGATGATGAACAGGAGGTGGGGTGTGAAAAGATGCATACTTTATATGTCAAATGTCCGGGGACCGAATAATCGGTGTAGTGACTGTGTTACTTGATAGGGTCTGCAAACACATATTAGCCAATTTTGGAGCGTGTAGAATCTTAATTTAGTGTATACTGTGAAACTACTGCTGTAATTGGTACCATGAATTGTTTTTGTTTTTGTTGTAGTTGGTTCTAAGATATGTGAAACCAGAGTAGTTCTTTTGTATATTTGTGGTTTAAAGATGGCACCCTTTTAAGAATTTATGTTTTTCTTAACAAAGAAGTTTCTTCTTTTCCAGCTTCTAGTTGTGGCTTTCTTTGTTGCAGTTTGGGCTCAGTTATATATTCTGGTAATGTGCATTGATGCATTGGAGATACTTTTGAAGTACTATTTCTAGTTTAATGTGTTTAAATTGGGGGAACTAACCATTTATAGTTTATAAAATTGGGGAAATGACAAACATAACCAAAAAAAAAAAAAAACACATATACCTGTAAATTGAGGAGACGACCAAAAAAATTATTCTTTTGAACACTAGCCAGAAATTTCTCAACAAAATGGATAACCAAAAAGTGAAATTCGCAAAACATCACAAAAATAATGTCTTTACGAATTTGATTCACGGACAACTAATAACATATTACGTTACATTGGCTAATATACGAAGAAGTTACTAAACTTTCAAAAAAATTTGTCCTAAGTCACTAATGTTTAACTTCTGTCATCTAAGTTACTCAACTTCTGTCATCTAAGTTACTCAACTTCACGGGTTTATCACATATGTTACTCAACCTTTTGATAGATAACACCTAAGTCACTTCAAGGAAGGGCAACCGATTGTTAGCAATTACCACTTGTCCACGTTGGAAAACCTCTAAAAATCCCCTTTTATACCCAACACACCAATACTTCATCATCTTCATAAAAAAATTAGGGTTTCAAACCCATTTTTCCAAAACCCCCATACTTCATCCCCTTCCAAGTTTACAATGGCCAATCTTTGTGGCTGTGGTGAACTAGCAAAATCTTGTACCTCTTAGACACAAACCAACTCGGGAAGAAGATTTCTTGGTTGCCCAAATTTCATGGATCCTACAAGAAACTGTAATTATTTCAGATGGGTTGATGTGGCATTACCAAATCGTTGGTATCAAGCAAGGATGTATGAGCTCCATGTCAATTTGGTGAATGCACAAGATGTTTGGAGATGTATGTTAGTTAGAATGGATGTAATGAACTCATATGATGTATGTTAGTTAGAATGGTATTTTGTAATGTAATTTCTATGTTTTTAATAAAGTAATGAAATTTCTATGTTTTAATGGTTGTGTCTGTGTATTAGATTTACATTATGAAAACTAGCTTATACAAAAGATGTAACAAAACATAAAAGATAAGTAGGGGCAGATAGACTGCAAAGGTGAACTAGTGATAATGGCATATATACAAAACATCCTAATATCATTCATTAAGTTATACCCCAATTACCATTTCAGTCAGTTATACAACATGTTGTCAATGGTAGATATACAAGAGAGGGGCAGATAGACTGCAAAGGTTAAAGTTGAACCAACCTACTACATGTTAACAAGTTTATAGAATAGTGATAATGGTATATATACAAAACATCCTAATAACTGGCTATCCATTTTAAGTTGAACCAAACATCTATTCAAGTGAGATGGCATCATCTTCAGTCAATCCTGGTCCAGGTGATGGTGGTCTATTGAACAAGAGCTACTTGATCCTTTCTGATTCCCTTCTTTTTCACACTGGTTCTTTCTGAACTGGTGACTTCTGCACTGGTTTTTTCTGCACTGATGCACTTCTCCTTTGAGCCATCTTCCTTTCATATTGTGCATTTCTTTTAACCAGTGGTTCCAACATTGGTTCTTGTAACACAAAAGGTTCTTGTCTTTCAGCATGGATCCTCACATCCTCTGGTGTTATTCCAAGTGGCCAAGATGGTCTTGGTAAGCCCATATCATTCTTCAAAACAAGTTACATTAATAAACTTAATAAAGCTAACAGATAAAAATACAAGACACTTATAATACTTACTCCTAACATTGGCTCTCCATCCACTGGATCCCAAGAAACACCAAATCCTATAGGTTTAATTCCACCAGGATACATACAAGCTTTTGATCCATCCCCTTTTCCTCTACTTCTAACTATTTTCCCATTGATGGTCCTAAGTCTCCTACTTCCACTTCCAGCTTCACTACTTGGTGACCCTTTGGGTTGACTTACACCACCACCCCTCATCCTGACACCACCACCCCTCATCCTGACAACAGAAGATGTAGCGATCTCATCTGGTGCAGACATCTCAAAACCAACAGTAGGTGTAGATATCTCAACTGGTGCAGACATCTCAAAATCAATAGGAGGTGTAGATATCTCAACTGGTGCAGAGCAACCAATTGGTATCTCAACTGGTTCAGAAGGTTGTGGTGTTGACTCAATTGGTTCAGAAGGTTGTGGTGTTGACTCAACTGGTTGAGAAGGTTGTGGTGTTGGTATCTCAACTGGTTCAGAAGGTTGTGGTGTTGGTATCTCAACCGGTGCAGACATCTCAAGTGTTGATTCAACTGGTTCCCCATCTCTTGTAGACCCAATTGTGGTCTTAGCACCTCTTGCAGACCTCTTACCCCCACTAGCAGACCTCTTACCCCCACTAGCAGACCTCTTCACACCACTGGTAGACCCTTCTTCCTTACTTGGACAACCCCTTTGATTGAGTCCAATTTTACCACAAAGCTTACAATGGTTAAGCTTACCCTTTCTACTTATCCTAGTCCAGTTGCCATCATTTTCAGAAGCATCTCTTTTTCTCTTATGTGGTGGTCTTTCAGACATTCTTCTTTTGATTGGAGGTAATGGCTTCTGAAAATCAGTGGAAGGCCATTGATCCATTCCAGTCATCCTTTCAATGTATTGATTATAAGCAGATACAAACCTTTGCTTACTATACCAATGAAAAACATACTCATCAGGTTCTCTATGTAAGAAATAGATTGCTACAAATCCATGTTCATATGGGAGATCAGTCAACTGCCAGCCTCTGCAACTGCAAGTCCTAAGTCTTTCATCAACTGTAAAGCCCTCATACCCATTCCTTACTTCAAACCTGCTCTCACCACTAGGTATCACCTTCCAGTTCCTACAATGATCAAAATTTTGCATTAAAAACATATACTACAAACTTGTGTTTCAAAGTGAATTAATATAAAAGTGCAGACACACCTGTGTTTAACCTTCAATACTTCAAACTTCTTCCTAATGTTAGGACATATCACATCATCCCATTTCTCATGCTTTTCCCTCATCTTTTTCATTCTCTCCATTAAACCTTGTCTGATGTCCTCCAACATGTTGATTATAGGTTTTCTTCTAGCCTCAACTATAAGTGAGTTGAAGCACTCACTTATCCCATTTTCAACTGCATCACATGCTCTATCTGTTATGAAGTATGCTCTACTCCAGCTTTGAGGATGCCTATCCATCAGATGCGTGTTGTGCTTCTTTGCTGACTTGCTTGATTTCGTTCATCACTTATTCAAACTTTGCAGGATATGTGGCCTTAGTTGCTTTCCAAAAAAGATTCCTAAACTGCACTCCAGTGAACTTCTTTCTGAAATTAGCGTATATGTGCCTTGCACATTGTCTGTGTTCAACCAAAGGCATTACATCTTTTGCAGCTTCCACAATTCCCTGAAAAAAAGATTGTGTATAATTATTTAATTACTTGTTAAATTAAAAGGATTATACCTTATGTTGATCAGATATGATGGTAAGACCTTCACCAGCTGCAACGCCTAAGTCATCAATAAGACACTGCATGAACCAACTCCAATTCTCCTTGTTCTCAACACTAACCACATCCCATGCAATTGGATCGATTTGATTATTGGCATCTCTACCTACAGCTGATAGCAGTTCTCCCTTGCATATGGTTTTAAGAAAGCATCCATCCAAACCAATTACCCTCCTGCATCCATCCAAACCATCCTTGTTTCAAAGCTTTAAAGCATACATAAAAGCTACTAAAGTAGTTCTTTCCATCAGGCATTGAGTCAACACCAAGCTTACAAGTTGATCCTGGATTAGATTTAAGGATCTCAGCAGCATAAGACCATAGCATTCCATAGTGATCCTCTAAGCATGTCTCATGTTGCTACAAAGCCTTACTCTTTCCCCTTCTAGCCTGACTAAGAGTTACTTTGCACTTGTATTTCTTTAATATTAAAGCAATTAGAGCCCTAATTGTTATGGTAGGATTGACCATTAGCAAAATTCCTAGCAACCCAGTTACTTGTTATTAAGGTACCATACTCATATGTCCTAGAACACACATGTTCATCAACTAGGGTTTTGATTTGAAATGATTTCTCTTTCCCTGCTTGCATCCAAGATGCCCATAATCTAAATGGGCATTTCTTTTCTTTGTTATCTCTTGAACATTTAGCTAAAAGTCTCTTAGGATTGTTTACCTTATAGTATAGCTTATAACCATTGGCCAAAGAATAGAATGCCAATGCTCTTTTTAGTTGCTCAGGATTCTCATACCTTTCACCTAACCGTGGTCTCATAAACTTCTATTTGACACTAGGATCACGGATTGGCCACTGATCACCCAACTTATCCTCGTCATCTACTTTTTTAGGATGACTATCTTTTTCAATAAAGTCATCTTTAGGCAAACCATTGTAAATTCTAGACAAAAAAATTTCATCAAACATCTTAGAAGCTTTTCTCTTAGGTGCAGGGCCTACACTCTTAGTCCTAACATCTAAAACCTCTTCCTCACCTTCAGACAAATGGTCAAGTGAAGCAGTGTCACTCTCTTCAGAACTACAATAATCATACACATTATAATCAGCATCCTCTATGTCACTTTCACTATCAGAATTATTTTGTTCAGCTGTGGTGTCATTTATATCAAACTCAGAATGAGAGGCATATATATGCAAGACATGATCATTATCAATACCACATTGAACACAAGCATCAAAGTCATCCTTACATTTTAAGGGTTTCAATCCTAAGTGAAAATCTAAGCCAAGCACCAAATAAAACAAAGACTTCACTTCACCAGTACATTCAGTTTCCAAATATTTAACAAACCCTATCAAGTCTAATAAAAGAAGATCAACATTTGGAATTTCACTAAGAATTTCATAGTCATAAGAAAGAGGGTCTCTTACAAATACACCACCACGATGATATTTTATCAAAAAAGTGGATCCTGTTGCCATCTAAAACATGATCAAACAAGGAAATTTGTTAATTTCAAAAAACCCTAATTTTACACAAAAACCCTAATTTTACAAATCAAATAAAAAAGTATAATCATACAGTAAAAGTTACCTTTTTGGAGAAGATGACAACTGTAATCGAACCCAATTTTGATTACCACAATTTAGATATTTGGGAAAAAGGATCGGGATATGGGATCGTTTAATTAGGTTAAAGATATTAGTGCGAGTTAGGTTTGTGTGTGGATATTGGGATCACTAAAGAATCCTGTTAATATATTAGAGAAATAAAATATTTTGTTATCCACGTAAGCATATAACCAGTTACAATAGGTTACAAAATACATGGTATCCAATATAACCGGTTCCATTAAGTTGAGTAACTTAGATGACAGAAGTTAAACATTAGTGACTTAGGAATTTTTTTTTGAAAGTTTAGTAACTTCTTTGTATAGAAAAGTTCATTGTATATCCTTACTTTCTTTTGGTGCTAAAAAAAGTTTGAGTAGAGAAAAGTTCATTGTATATCACAAATTCTCTAAAAATCAATGAACTCAATCTTAACCATTCATTATTTATTAAAAAAAAAAGTCACTTTTATCATTTTTTTTAAATTACTTATTTCATAAATAGTTAATCGGTACGCGAAAAGAATCATACCGTTCCAACGAGAATTAAACCATTTTCTATAGAAAGACAATTCTACATACTTTCGACGAAGTCTTTTTCGACTTTTTTTAAAAGGTGTTGAAATTTACATCTGAAAAAATCATATGTAATTTCTTATTTTAGATAACATGTGATTTTATGAAATAAGCATACTGTTTGGCAATAACGTAATTATTACACGCTATCAAAAAAATGTTTTTAATCGGCATAAAGTCATTATTATATAAGAAAAATATCAAAAAGGTAAAATATATTTTTTTTCTTCTCCCAACCATGATCATTTTTAAGCACATCTTCAAAATAGTCATGCTCAACTCCTCAACTCCGCAACTCCGCAACTTCACTTAAATGTTGACACGTACCAAAAAAAGTACAATATTTTTTTTTGTTCCCAATATATTTTTTTTGCATTATTGCTATCTAGTGATAAAAAGTCATAAATACCTTTAATTTAATATTTTATTTCCCTTTTTATACCCACTATGTATAAAGTGTGGTTGTATCACAAAACAACTGCTCCGTATTGATTTTATTATTTTATTAATTTATTTTACGTATTGATTAACTATATTTTATTGCTAATATAATGTACGTTATTGATAATATTTATAAGTTATGTAATATGTTATATAAAACCTTCAAGATATATGAAGTTTAGCGCGAAATTGATTAGACACTTCACAAGAAAAGTCAACGTCTTAAAATAATAAAGTAATCGACAAAAGAAAGAAACAATATGTAGACAATACCCTTGAATCCCATTTATTAATAACGAATAAAGGATTACATCAAGAAAAGAAGAACAAATGAACTAGCATCACCCTTCCTCTATACTAATAGAGATGAGAAGGTATAATTCCTATTTACTTAAGATTCAATAGAATTTTTGTTTGCCTTGCACACCAAAATATTCCAATTTAGTTCAAACTCTAACTCTATTTAATTAAATACAATTTAACCCTTATACAAAGACAAATTGCACTTTAGCCACTAAGTATTACTACTTTATTATAATAATTTTCTCCTTAGTAGTGATTCTTAGTGTTAGAATTATTAGTATGGGTTATTAGGCCCATTAGTATTAACCTAGCTTAGTCTCCAAGCTAATCAAAGGTTATACATATATTCCTATCTTCTATTTTATCAATTCAATATACAATGTAGTCTTTTAGTTTATTAAGCGTGTCCCCCCAACTCTCTTTATATGGTATCGGAGTGAGGGTTTAGTTCCTATTAGGATTTTGATTTTAGTTTTGAATAGAGGTACTTGATGAGTAGAAACAGCTCCACGCGCCACCCCGTCAGCGCGCCGTCGTATTCCTCCACTCGCCGGCGAGTGTGCGCACCCTCCGGCTATTTTCGCCGGTGAAAATTTCCAGATAAGCTTTTCTTCTATTTTCGACCACATCCCCGGTGAGGTTTGGTCGGATCTGTGAAGTTTTGGTTTTCAACTTCTGTTTGGGTTTTTGGATTTCAGAAGTTGTAGCTTTGTGTTTGGTACCTTTTTTATTACCTCAATTGGATTTGACTGATTGTTGGTTTCTGATTTATATTTGATGTTTATTGTGCTAAATCCAGTTTACTTCCAAGAGAGATTATGGTTCCTGGTTTATTTCTTTATGGTAGACTTATATGCTTATATTGGGTATAATAATGGAACTCTTTGTCATCTTGGCGTTGATGATTTCAGAGTATGAATTTTTGAGGTCATATGTTTAAGTGACTTTGTTATTTGGATTCGAACAATGTTGTAACACCCCGCCTTATAGACCACAATATTGTCCGCTTTGCCCGCAGGCTCACGGCTTTGTTTTTGTGGCCTCATTTGAAGACTTCCCGGTCACCCAAGCCAAGATTACTCTCACATGAGCACGCTTAACCGCCACTCCTAAGAACTCCACCCGCAGAGACCACAAAACGCGTTGTGTCATTATAAGGCGAATGTTATCTTATGAGCCCAAAGATCTCTCCGTGCCACACCGATGTAGGATTTGCCTAGGGTGTTACAATCACCCCTTGGGACTCATCGTCCTCGATGAGGTTTGCCTACCATCCCGAACGGCTCAGAGTGGCTCGATACCACTTGTAACACCCCGCCTTATAGACCACAATATTGTCCGCTTTGCCCGCAGTGCTCACGGCTTTGTTTTGTGGCCTCATTTGAAGACTTCCCACAGTCACCCAAGCCAAGACTACTCTCACATGAGCACGCTGACCGCCACTCCTAAGAACTCCACCGCGAGACCACAAAACGCTTGTGTCATTATAAGGCGAATGTTATCTTATGAGCCCAAAGATCTCTCCAGGCCACAGCCGATGTAGGATTTGCCTAGGGTGTTACAGAACCACTATAAATACTCGTGTTGTGGTTTTGTGCTTCTTACTCTTATCTTTTCATTACTTACCTTTATATGCTTGTTTATCAACATCCAACACACACATTCAAATAGATTGACATAAGTCGATCTAAATAGATTAAAAGGAAGTTTTAATTGGTAAAACTATTCAACCCCCCCTTCTAGTTTTCCACAGTGTATATAGTATGGTGCAAAATCTGCATTTCTTTCTGTGATGTTTCTGATCTGCAGTTGCCGGATCCCTAAGATTATACTAGACGGATCCCTCCTTTGAGGGAACCGTGGGATCCGTGATAACAGATGAGCAATACAGATTCCCACACATCAAAACAGCTCACTAGATCACTTCACACTAGCTAAACATAAGACCTTGGAACCACCTAAGTCTTCTTCAAGCATTAGAAAGCTTCACACTCACCCATAGTCAACCTAGGATCAAATTCAAAGTGCTTTTGATTTATCAACTCATCAAAACTTACCATATTTCCGCTTCAATACTCACACATTGTTTCTCACATCTCAAAACACTTAGGTGGATATCTTTATCAATTTTAGGAAATTGTTTCTAGTTATCCTTATCTCGAAATGAGTCAAAAACTAGTTTTTCAATTCTTTTATTTTTTAAGGATTTTTCAAATTTTATCTCAAGTTTACATCTGATCTCTAGGTTCATTTATTATGACTTGACATCATCAAAATTCCTAGTGTCATCCTTGAACACCCATTGGTGATCATAAAGTCTCATTTTCCTTCCGTAAAAGGCAATCATTAGCTACATCACTCATTGCCCTTGATCATTTAAGTAATCTTTCATTTAAGATACTTAGGAAGACTAAAACACTCAAGGAGGTATATGTGTTAGACTTCACAAACATCATCTTTTCCTTTTCTTTGCTGCTGATAGCCGGATCCCTAGGATTAGCATAGACGGATCCCTCAAAAGAGGGAACCGTAGGATCCGGGTGACAGATTCGTGTCAAGTCTAGCTTAAACAATCATTTCAAGCTCATCTTGATAACTTGAACACTCCACCTCATCTTAATTGAGTCCCTAGATCAGTACAAATCTGAAGTTGACTCTTGTGCATGCTAATCATCACATTCCAAAGGATCTTAGTGGCTTAAGTCTTGAATGCACTTGCCAAATCCTTCCATTTATAAGTCATCTTGTTAGAATCCCTTAGTCATCAAACACAACATAATTCTCAGTAATTAGAAACATTTTTCTTTAGTCATTTCATCATGAGGAAAGCTCCTAGTGCTAACGCATCCACTCAAGAACCACCCAAGAAACTTGCTCGTGTTGTACACGAAATTTCCTCAACCGAATCATCTCCTGTTAAACCCACAAATGCTAGGATTTACCCTCCACCAACTCAACCAATCAAACCAATCCCCAAGAGGATTGTTCCCACAAAAATATCATCACCAAACTCTACAATTCCTACTAAACCAAACACACCCTTTTCAACCCAACCAACAACATTGGTGCCTAGAGCCATATCATTTACCACCTCACAATCATCTCCACATCCCTACAACTTAGAGGACTTACCCCCTAGGCCATCTCATCCTCCACCATTACCGACACACTCTTCACTAGAGAAGATTGTACAACAAAACCAAGGTGTTGAATCAACACTTGCACCGATGTCCATTTCTCCATTTCCCTCTAATGGTCCATTTTAGATTATGAGGAGACATCAAAGTCAACCACCCGACCACATGGAAGTTGACACTTCACTACATCCACCATCAACCCTTGTTGAGCCACCATTTAATGTGCCTCCACCAATCCCTCCTTCATTTGAGGATCCCCAACCTTCTTCACTTGAACCTCTACATCAAGTCGCTCCATCTTTACCACCACCTTTTCAAAACCATGACAAGGATTTCTATCATTGTCAACATGTTGAAGGGTTGATACATGAACTACGTGAGGAGAAACGTTTCATATTTTATCACCTCCCTGAACGTTTCGATGAGGTCAACAAACCCAAACAACCATGAGCCTAAGGATTAAAATGGTATCCTAGTCTCAAACTTAACTTAGATCGTTTAGGAATCCCATTTCTTGTTTAATCATCTTCTTGAAAGATTGGACCAAATCAACAAGTCTACTCATCCTTAGACTCAAGCACATGGTTGCTTCTTAAGTTTTGGTCACTTATTAGTATTAGTAGAATATGTTTTACATGGCTAAATCATTCTCTTAGTTTTTAGAGATTTGTAGATCATTTCTTATGTTTTATTAAATGATAGTTTATATGCCATATTGCTTTGAGTATATGTTTGTTGGTTGAATACATATCTCATTTTGATGTTAACATTATTTGTTACATAACCATTGCGGAATTTTGTTATCAGATAGACGGATCCCTGAGATTTGCCTAGACGGATCCCTCCAAGGAGGGAACCGTGGGATCCGTGCAACAGAAGACCAATTTTCTACTAACTTGAGTCTTATTTCCAGGAAATTATGCACTATATACTTGTTTTCTAACCTTCGTTTTGTAGATTTTCAAAATACATATGAAGACCTTGACACCCTAAGCTAGGGGAGCTTTGTGTCAAACCATACATTGCAAAACCATTTGCAATATAATCCTCATATGGATTACATTTCGTTACATCCCTTTGCAAAGTTGCAATCATCAAGGGGGAGCATTATCATCACTAAGACAAAACTGTTGGATCAGTCCCAGATAGATCTCACGAGCCTTTAGGAAACAGATAGTAAACCTGTGTAATCACAAGCAAACTATCGAGAACCTCTGATAAACTTATGTCCACGCAGAATATGAACACAAGAGTTAAAGAAGACAATAAAACTAAACTCTTGATCCTCTATGGATCTACATTAAATTACTAAGAATGTGTTTTTCAAAAGCGTACCTAAACCCTAGCCGCAGGTTTCTTTTATACTATGAGAAACCCTAATTTTGCCGCAAACCTGGCTGCCTCCCTTCCCTGGTAATTGATCTTCCTGCCAGACTTCTTCTCAAACCTGTTGACTTTTACAGCAAGCATAACCATCTGCCACTTTATGTCCAACTCCTCCAAGTCCCATTTATCCATCTGATCAAAATCCTCATAAGCCAACTGCTGTTGAGGTTCACTCTCAGCAACAAATGAGTAAAGCACATCTTCTAACACATTACTAGATTTTGATTTTCTTGTAGAAGAGGTGTATGTTGTGGTTGCTGCTGATGAAGAGGTGGGACTCTTAGTATATGACATCTTGGTGTTAGCACTGGTAGCACTAACAAATGCTGAATTTATTGGAGTGAGAGAATAGCTGGAATGACCCCTGATATCAATTTCAAGAGTTCTGAGCTTATTGTATAAGTCATCAAAGCTTAGGTAGTCAAGGCCACCGTTTTCCTTGAGAGTAAGAGCAACCTGTCTCCAGGAGGAAGGTAGAGCTCGCAGAAACTTGGTGTTGCATTCTTCATTGTCAGGTTTGGACCGCATCTGATTGAGCTGACTCAAGATTTTCTGAAACCTGTCATACCCATTGTGTATGCCTTCTTCTTCAGAAATTGTGAACTCCTGAAAGTCCTGCTTGAGCATAGTATTTATCATCTTCTTAGATTCTTCGTTACCACCAAACCTTGCCTTTATTGATCTCCAGATCTCCCTTGCATCATCAAGATGATGGAAATCACTTATATGTTCATCTGGTAGTGCTTGTAGCAATGTAGTCCTAGCCTTGGTTTCCCTCTGAAGTGCAATATGCTCTTCAGTAGTTGCTGCTGGAAGAATTATCACGTTTCCATCAGTATCTCTTTCAGTCTTCTTTTTATTGTTACCTTTCAGGACAATGTTCCAGAGATGGTAGTCATTGTTGGTGATATAATTTTCCATCTTCATTGCCCAGATGTCATATTCGTCCTTCTTCAGATAGGGAAACTTTGCATTGTTGTTTGACATGGTGGTAACAACCTGCTGAATTGTTTGAGACTGAGTGCTGGATGACTCAGGCTGCTCCTTAGCATTTTCTGAGTCTGAATTTGTCATTATTAGAGAATATTTAGGGATTTGAAAGAGGGTAAGGAAGTCTTCTTTGAGAGATTCTCACAAGGCTCTGATACCACTTGTTGGATCAGTCCTAGATAGATCTCACGAGCCTTTAGAAAACATATAGTAAACATGTGTAATCACAAGCAAACTATAGAGAACCTCTGATAAACTTATGTCCACACGGAATATGAACACAAGAGTTAAAGAAGACAATAAAACTAAACTCTTGATCCTCTATGCATCTATATAAAATTACTAAGAATGTGTTTTTCAAAAGAATACCTAAACCCTAGCCGCAGGTTTCTTTTATACTATGAGAAACCCTAATTCTGTAGCTTACAAAACACGTAAAAGATAAGCATTATCTCTTCCTAAAATAACTCATGCATATCCTAACTAATTACTAATAATACGGATACTAAAATCCGCAGAAACAAACCTATCAGCAGTAACTGCACTATCAGCAAAAACTGTACTACCAGTAGAAACAAAATAAACTATCAGCAGGAACCATACTGTTACAATAATTCCTAACAGAAACCATTTGGAAACATAGTTGCAATCCATTAGCTTAGTAGTCTTTATTTACTTGACGCCCTCACAAAGGGATGGACTCGTCAAGGGAACTCTTCCCGTCACTTGCTCTCTATATTTATTTTTCTTTCTTTTACATGTTTTTCTTAAAACATTGTGTTATTTTCTTTTCGACGCTCTTTTTGTTTCGACAAAAAGGGGGAGAAAGAGTAAAACTCAATTCGAACTTTACAATTTTAGTTTTTCCTTAAAATAATTTTATGTTTTGTCATCAACAAAAAGGGGGAGATTGTTAATACAAATAAGCCATAAAAACATTTATTTATATTTTACGATCTTCTAATATTTTGTCGATAACAAACTTAAAATCATTTTAACAAAACAAATAAAATATGTAAATGGTTTGAGCCAATAGTTTTCTAGCACACTTACGATTTCACATAAAACACTAAAACAAGTATAAGTGTTTTTATGATTTAGTAATGCATATGTATAACAACTAGTGTTTACATATTGGGTGAATATATACATAACTAGTATGTATTATAATTGGTGATTACAATTGGGTAGAAACTTAAGTATTTGACCCATTGACCAAATACATTGAATGTAGTTGGGTACAACCCAAAGTCCATGACCCATACCCATGGAGCTTGACCCATAACCCATTGCATGACATCATGCATAAGTCATATATGGATAATATCCATGGCCCATAGTTTTCATCCATGACCCATGGTTTTAATCCATGAACCATGGACTAGATGCATTACATCTTGTAGATACATTGTATCTATTTAGATACCCATGATCCATAACCCATGACCTATGACCCAAAACCCATGGGCAAAAGGGAGCGTCCCACGGATCCCCAGTAATACACTGGACGGATCCCTCAAGTGAGGGATCCGTGGGTACCGTGGAACAATAGATGTTTTTCTTCTATAAATAGTGAGCCATTTCTTCCTTTTGGGTTGCCACTCCCACACATACTCTCCCCAAGTATTGTAACCTTCTAACCAAAAATCCTAAAGGATCTTTCTATGTAGTTTATCTTTTGTTTTGTGTTATTCTCTAGGTTCCTCTTAAAGGCAAGATCACCACCTCTTGAAGTCGAGCAAGCTCAAGTCCATGAGTTGCCATGCTTCGTCATCATCAAGACTACTGAGGTTCTCTTGTTGATACTTATTTCTTCCACAATAGAAGTGTTGTATCCAAGGCATTAGTGAAGGATGCCGAAAGAGTCAAGACGAAATCATTAGTGAAAGGTGCTTAACGTCCGTGTCAAAAGAATTAATGAAGAATGCTAGACGAAGGCATTAGTGAAAGGTGCCAAGCGTTCGTGTCAAGGGCATTAGTGAAAGATGCCTAGGAGTCAAATCAAGTGGCATTAGTGAAGGATGCCAAGGTCGTATAATCGATGAGGTGCATCGTTATACAAATAGTGATAGTTTATTTCCAAGGATATTGATATACTTGATGGTGTTGTAATAAGGAGTGGGTCACCTTTGGGGTTAGGTGTCGTGTAGTGTTGGGTAGTAGTTCCTCCATCGTAATGGAACTCGGTACTTAGCCTAGTACCGGATAAAGGGTAGGCGACGTTGTGGTAGGTGTGGTTATCCTTTGTGAAAGAACCCGGTGGTTAGCCTAGTACCGGAAAAAGAGTAGGTGACGTTGTGAAGGCTTCTCCGCCATAAGGAGTTGGTGTCGTGTAGTGATTACGAACTCTCGAGTAGGTGACTCGGGGAGTGGAGTATGGCAAGGAAGGTGTCCTTGTAGCCGAACCACTATAAATACTCATGTAGTGGTTATGTGCTTCTTACTCTTTATCTTTCATTGCACATTTATTATATCTATCTATCAATGTCCAACATACACATCCAAATGGATTGACATAAGTCGATCTAAATATTTTAAAACGAAGTTTTAATTGGTAAAACTATTCAACCCTCCCCCCCCCTTCTAGTTTTCCACAAAGGTTAGTGTTGTGAATAAAAATAGAAGAAATATATGATGAAAAATAAATACACATAGCAAATGGCACACGCGGATAAGCTAAGTTAGACTATCTTCTCTTCCTTTTATCAAAACACATAGGAGTTTTGAAGAGTGAAAATGATAATGAATGCGTGTGTGCTCCCCCTTGTGGGATGCTCCCCCTTTGTTTAAGGTATCAAGGTGTGAATTAGAAAATTTATAAACAAAAATTATTGCAAAACTATATCTATCCTTGGATGAGTAAGGCATATATAACAAAGCGTGTAAGTGTAAGATATAACTTTTCACTTACAGACATCAAACCATAACACAAAGTAGCATATAGATGGAATTCTAGAGAGAAAGTTAGAGGTTTAGGGAACTTAGTGAGAGAAAGTGAAAGATATTATTATGAGCTCCAACTCTCTACCTTGGGAGGTAGAGTATATTTATAGTCTTACATAAATCGCCACACTTTGGGGCATGGATCGGGCATCTGATGGGTAAAGACCGTCCGTCCTCCACGGTGTTACTCAACTAAATTACTACTTAACTTAAAGAACTACGACTACGAGCTTTCTAACGATTACATATACTTGAGGTGACCGACTCTTTAATCTGGGAATTTCTAATTCCTAACAATCTCCCCAAGGAGGTCACCTCAAACATGTACCAAAATTACATAGAATACAAATAGATATAACATTAACAATTGATCTAGTATTCTTGATGTAGTCCTTTGCTCTGAGCTCGTAGTCATTGATTCTTCACATTGCATGTTTGGTTACTCCAAGTGGAGGTCTTTTCTTGATCCACGTGATGATAATTTTGAGCCATCTTTTGAGATCATCACTATCAACAATCTCGAGACATCCTTTGTGGTGTTGTGATGTTGTGACTTTGGGACCGACATGCTCACATTACGGATCATGATATCTTCTCATCGAGTAGCGGAAGCATTTGTTGAATCATGATATTGGCGGCGTAGCGAAGCATGGAGTGAAAATATCGAGTCATTGATGCACTAATCATGATTTCTTTTGAGATGAATGTGTTAAGTGAGCATGCGGTGTGGATTGACCGCTTCATTACGATCATTTGCAAGCGTCGGGCGTACACGCATACAACGATTAGCAACAAATCGCACGAAAGTGTCTTTGATCACTTCGTTGAATTGAGTACACGGCCCACGGTTCCCGTTGATCGATACAAATCTTGCTGTGATCGGTAGGATTCCTAAGAATCTCCTTGACGGGGTTTCGCAATGTTGTTCTAGATGTTCTCAAACGGAACATCTCAAAGAAGACAACACGGAGTGAGTGAACCGGTAATTTTAAGTCCAGCGATTGATGAAAAGAGATTTGAAAAACAATCGTGTATTGCTCAATAGAAATTGTTTTGCAATACAACGAAGGTTTTATTGAAAATCAATTATCAATCATAAAAATACCTTTTGGTTTGAAAAATGAGTACACGATCAATGTGCTAAAGAAAAGAGTTTTAAGCACAAAGACCGGTTTTCAAAGGTATCCGTCAATCCATAACTGAACGAGGATTGATTCAAGAGATTGAATCGCCCCATTGTTTACATTCGGTTGTCACATGGTTGATCTATATAATAGATCTCACATGCCACCTACCGGAGCTTGTTTGATGTTGGCTCGAGGGCTTTCCATCTTCATTGTGAATGTGTAAACACATCACTCGGATGTTCGGCAATACCACAAGGATAATCGTGGGACTCAAGATATAATCTCTCTTTCCACATTGTGTGAAGCAGAGAGTCTTCATTGAAAGTGTCCTAATGAGATTTATTGATGATCTCGTGGCTCTAGACTCAATTTGTGCATATTTGGATCCTATAACGGAGACTAGGGAGAGGTCTCCTACTTCAATATCAACCATCTCTAAGAGAAGTCGATAGATAATGTCGGTTCCCGTGAGAATGAAACAAGCCCTTTTAAGAGGAACTTGAGTGGTTTGGAAAGTTGAAGTGCGATCGTCCTTTGGGTCCATGACGTCTTGTCTTCAATACCGATGTTACCATCGGTAGCATATGAAGTGAACCGGTTTACGCCTAAGGTTGAATAAATGGAGGCTATTTGTTTTCACCCTTTTCTCATTCAATTCTTTTAATTCTTCAACCCCTTGATTGCTTACCAGACTTCATAGCTAGAACCTTGTTGGGTTTATTCGATTACTAGCTCGGTCTCGATCCGCACTCTTCCCATTTCTCATTTTCTCCTTTTATCATCATACCTAAGGACTTCTACACTAACTAGTGGATTGTCCTGGTAGATCCCTCCGGTTCGGCGGATCATGGGAACCAATACCTAACCTTATCATCCTTATATCACCGTACATAAAGTAAAGTTGGTAGGTCAATTTGGTATTGTTCATACGCCATTGGATCCAATTGAAAACCATTTGAAAATCAATTCGGATACTTGTGATATATTATCAAAGCTTTTTGTACTGAATTGTTTTGATATTTTAGAACGAGAACTCCCCTCAACATGTGCATCAAGTATTTGAAAATGTTTTGCACACGGAGGCAAGAGAAAGAATTAACTTCTTTTGATTACCATTTTCTAAAGATATCAACATCACTTCCTCAACGGATCAAGTAGGTATAGCATTTCGGGAAGGATGAGGTTTCCATGAATTTGCTCCCCTCAATATGTGCCTCGAGGTTTGAAAAGAGTTTTGCACATACTAGAGGAACTGCACATTAGGATGAATGATCACGTTTCAAATCAAAGGTTTAAGATAGATGCTCCCCTCAACATGTGCATTGAAAATTTGAAATCGTTTGTCACATGTGGGCGGGGATAGCATGTACATCCGTTTATAACCATTTACCTAATTATCGGTTTAAATCTAATTTAAATCACACATTCTCCCCGATCACAATTATCAAATCATTTGAGATTTGTGATCTCGTATAGATTAAATTGATTTTGAAAGCTTTAAGGAGAATTGTGACTTGATTGTGAAAGCGTTTTAGCGATAAGGATCGGATTTTGAGACTTTAAACTCCATTTATAAAACATGCATGTATATCTTTTGAAAACAATTTAATGCCAAATAACTTTTTAATTTAATTGAAATCATTCTCCCCTCAATCAATGACGTGGGTTGTTGATTGAGAGATAGAGATTTTGACAAATAAGTCCCGATGATTATCAAAAATAGAGATTGAGTTATTTTTCAAAGCATTTAGTTTTCAATGAGATAGGAGTTTATAGAATCGAGCATAGGATTTGAAAACATGGTAAAACATGGCTCTGTTCTTTCTTTAAAACCGGGTTATTGCTGAAGATGACAATAAACCATTTCTCTTTCTCCCAAAAATATTTTTTTTTTTTTTTTTTTTTTTTTTTTTTTTTTTTAAAAATTCGAACAACATCTAAAGTCCGTGTCATTCTTTGAATGACAGCACAAAACACCGTAGATATAATCGAACCGTGAAAAACATGACAAAATGACAATATTTTTGAAGATTTTTTTTCAAATTTTTATGGATTTTGAAAGTTTTATGATTTTCTATGGATTTTGAAAGTTTTATAATTTTCTATTTTGTTTTTCGAATAACTATTTACAAGAGATAGATGAAGAAAGACCTTTACTCCTCGTCTTCCTCACGAAGGCGTTTGAGAGTTTACGGTTGAAGGCTTTTCAAACCAAGGCGTGGAAGAATAAACTCAAAACGTTCTCTTGGAAGAGCTTTGGTGAAGATGTCCGCTAGCGATATTCGGACCTCACAAAATATAGTTCCACCACACCTTTTCCACTTGTTCCCGATGAAATGATGTCGAATGTCGATATGCTTTGCTCTTGAGTGTTGAGCGTTGTTGCATGAGAGAGCAATAGCACTTTATTATCACGATGCGAGGGGATTTTGTTGAATTCAAAGCCATAGTCGGATAATTGAGATCTCATCCATAAGATTTGAGCACAACAAGATGACATGGCTATGTATTCAGCCTCTGTAGAGGAAATAGAAGTACTCATTTGCTTCTTTGAAGACCGACTCACAAGCTTATCACCCAAAAGCGAGCACCTCGGGCGTGCTTGACGTGTATCTTGACAACTGCATGATCGGCATCTGCATAGGCCGTTAGTGACATACCGGTGTCCTTGGTACCATAGTCCCATATTGATGGTTCCTTGGAGATACCGAAAGACCCGTTTAAGCGCTTCAAGGTGCTTTTTAGTAGGCTTAGCACGGTATCTAGCACACATGCATCTGAGAGAACAAGATGTCGGTCTACTAGCGATGAGATACATCGGGGATCCAATCATACTCCTATATTTCGTTTGGTCAATCATGATCCACGAGAGGTCCTCATCTAGTTTGGTTCGGTCAATCATGGGGGTGTCAGCGGTCACACTGAATCAAATCCAAATTTCTTTAAAATCTCTGTTGCATATTTAGATTGATTTATGAAAATGCCTCGGGACTTTGAGAATTTTGTAATCCCAAGAAAAATGACATTTGTCCCATCATTGACATTTGAAACTTTGAACTCATTTCATTTGAAAAGCGATCACATTCCATTGGGTCGATCGAGGCAAAATAATATCATCAACATAAATTTGAACATGAATCAAATGTTTGCGACTTCACGGTGAACAATGTAGGATCAATGCTCCTTTGATGAATCCGGTTGATAGAAGAAACTTTGATAGTGTATCATACCATGCCCTTGGAGCTTGCTTTAAACCGTAAAGAGCCTTCTTCAAGCGATAAGCGTGAGTAGGATGCTCTTGATTCACAAATCCTTGAGTTGGTGGCGTGACGACTTCTTTAAGATCTCCGTTTAGAAATGCCGTCTTTACATCCATCGATAAACTACCATGTTCTTACTAGCGACATTAGCGAAAAGATTACGATTGCCTCGATTCGAGCAAGCTGGAGCAAAAGATTCTTCAAAGTCTATACCCTCCTCTTGGCGATATCCTTTAGCAACTAATCGAGCCTTGTTCTTCAACACATCACCATGCTCATCAAGTTTTACTTTGAAGATCCATTTTAGAGCTATAATCATAGCACGATCTGGGCGGTACTAACTCCCATACATCAAGGCGATCAAACTCATGAATTTCATCTTGCATAGCATTGAACCGACTATCTTCATTCATAGCGGTTTAACATCTTTTGGTTCGATCTTAGATAGTACGGAGTTGAAGAAGCACCATAAGGCATCGGTTGCGAGTTGCTTCGGGTTGATCTGAGACGAGAGGATTTCCAATGATGTTGTCTAATGGATGATCGTGAGTCCATTTTACGAGGTGTTCATGTGGCATTTGTTGAGGCGAGGTAGGCGAGTCGATGTCTCACGAAGAAGATGGTTCGATGATGATTCGGGAGTAGCAAATATGTTTTCAAATGGAGCATCTTGAGAGTCATAAGGGATTAACTTCATCATTGATGCGAAACATTTCCATGATGTACATTTGAAGAATGATGATTTGTTGATGAGGCGAAGGATCGTGACGGTGCTTCTTGACTTCTGAGATATTGGCGATGGATTGACTTCATTCAACGGAATATGAGCATCCTCTGTTGTAGGGATCGAGCACCTCATTAGTAGTAGACTCATCAGTTCATCAAACATTGGATCAAACAATTTCTTTACATCATCTTGGATGGAGGTACATATGGTGTTTCTTGAGAGGAGTTTGGAACAAGGGATGAACCAATAGGACTGTTTTGAAGTGCGGGTCTGGTGGAGTGTCCGAGAGCCATTTGACCGGTCGACTCATCAAGCGTAACGTGAATTGTTTCCATGATATTTCGGGTTCTTTTGTTGTAGATTCGGTATCCCTTTTGTTTGGTGCATATCCTACAAATACTCCAATGTCGACTTTAGCTCTAAGTTTGCCCAAGTCTTGACCATCATTAGTTGGATAGCACAAGGCACCAAACACGAAGGAAAGATAGATTAGGTTTTACTGTTGTGGACAAGTTCATATGGAGTTTTTCCATGAATGGTGTGAATCGGGGAGCGATTTTGTGTGTAACATGCGGTGGCAATTGCTTGACCCGGAGAAACATTGGAACCTTTGAGTAGATCGGCATTGTTCTAGCGACTTCAACAAGAGTACGATTTAGTCTTTCAACTACACCGTTACATTGAGGGGTTCGTGGAACACTTCTTTGATGGTGATTCCAATGCTTTCATAGAATTCACTAAGTTGTTTGTTGACAAACTCGGTTCCATTATGCATTACGATAATTACGGCGGTTTTGTTTAGTCTAACTGCAATTTGTTTGATGAGTTTGATGATGATATCGGGAGTTTCATCCTTTGTCTTTAAGAACTTGACCCGGTGAATCTAGAATAATCATCAACCACAACTAACACATATTTCTTCCCAAAGATATTACGCACCCTCATTGGTCCATAAATCCATATGAATCATATGAAGAACTTACGTGACGAGTTAGTAGGTTTGGGTTTATGGGCATACTTCTTGCTTTTTCCCAATTGACATCTTGAACAAAGATGATCCTTTTCATACTTTAGTCTAGGTAAACCTACAACTAAGTCCTTTACGGAAAGATCGTTGATGGTGCCGAAGTTCAAGTGATTGAGGCGACGATGCCATAACCATGACTTTGTTTTGAAGCCTTTGATAACAAGCAGTTGGTGAAGCTCTCATCATGTCATCGATAGAGATGGTGTAAAGGTTTGAGCCACGAGTTCCTTTCAGCAGTTCCTTACCATTAAGATCTCTAACGAAGCGGTATGTTTTACGAAGGCTACTTCTAGATCGAAATCACGAATTGACCAGCGAGAGCAGTTATGACCTAAACCTTCCACATAATACACTCGGAGATGACACTATCACCAACAACATAATCTCCATAACCCATAATGCACCGAAATGATCATTACCAAATCTAACGGTCCGATGAATTTGCTCACGAAGTTCATGAGCGTGACGGTCTCGGTCATATGCTTGGAGCGACTGAGTCCGGTACCACGAGCGATTTGAGCGATCTGCGGTTGAACACAGACAAGAATGGATAAGCGGATAATTGGGATCCCCATGCAAGAATGGGTTCCATTTGGTTAGTAACAGCAGTTGGACCACCCGCATCGAAATAGACGCATTCATATCGAGACGGTGAGATAATGGAATCATTGTGAATAGATGCAATACTAGTGTCGTATTAGCCCTTTCTGATGTGACCACTTCTTAAGGAATAGTTCTACCGGTAGGCATCCATTTTCTAGTGGGCATTATCGATTAGTCTTATGACCAACGGTATCCAATAAAAGCCTATTACTGCGAATGTTCTTCCTGTGGGTTTCCATTGTTTTCTAACTCTTTTTCGCTTTTGCCTTTTAGCCTTTTTAGCATGAATTTTAGCATTAACAAAATTAATGGACAATTAACATCATTAGGCGAACATTAACATCACATTCATGATTAGAAAGCGAATTCAAGCAATCATCGGTACAAGGTTTGCAAATAGTATCGAATTGAATTAATTACGATGCGCCTATGGCTAATACTAGAATCAACACGATTCGTTTTATTCGATTCAAACTTAAGGTTCCTAGATTGTTCTTCTACTCTCTTCCGGTGCACATTCTTAGCTTGAGAGGTCCTATCATTCCTTGTATTGTCTTGAGACTTTGACTGCTCCCTTTAATGTCACCGATTACTCTGTAGAGGAATGGGAACATTAGTTTGTTTTACTACTCTTTGCACCACTGTTTAGATGTCTTGGGATCGAACTACATGCGGTGCACTAAGGTTCACTTTCTTAACACTAGAGTCTTGAGATTAGTACTCTAGAAGGCACATTTGAGTTCACTTTCCTAGCATTGTGCGGATCTAAGATCGAACTACTCAATGGTACACTACTCCTCACATTCAAACCATTGGGAATCGAGTGCATGTCATGTTTGGCCTTAGGCATTGAGCATGGAATCAAGGGTTAACTCTCTCACCTAATGTCTTTGGGCATATTGTGATCAAACATTCTAAGATTTCTTGAGATCGTTTGGCATATAAGCATGCATGTCCAATTGCATTATCATGAGGTTTCTCTAGCTTATCCTCTTCAACAATCTCACGCAGCATTCTAAGCAATCCTTAAGGGATGAGAAATATGTTTGAATGGCAAGTTTGTTGTTCCTTAGGTGAGGGGACATATGTCACGAGATAAAGCATATTTATTACGAGTGAACCTTTGATACAACATTTTCCTCATTGATCATTGGCATTTTCCTTTTACGACTCTTGATTCTCAATTTCCTTTTGCAATGAAGTTATTTGTTCGTTGTTTTTGTTACGAGTGACTTTAATTGATTCAAACAACTCATTGAAATGACGTTTAACCTTTTCATTCTCTTCTAGAAAACTTTCGTTTTCCTTTTGTAAAGCATTTACTAGGTTTTGAAGATGAAACGTTTGAGAATTCGAGAATCTAAAGAAGGAGGCATTTGGGAGCTGTCATATTGTTCGTTTGACCCTTTAATTGAGAGATTTGGGCTTTCAACTTTACGATCGTGTTACAGAGCATGAATCTGTTCATCTCGTTTGTTAATTTGAAAAGCGCATCAAACTCGGAGCATCGAAGATGTCTTGATATTTGAAGTTTTGACATTTTCTTTGAGATGTTGATATTTTAGTTGTAGATTAAAATACTCAACTTCTAGTTTAGAAAAATGTTTAACCAAATTGTCATGATCATCCGGTTCAATTTTCTCATTTAGTTTAGAATTAGTTTTTCAAGCTCAATGACACGATCATGGGAGACTTTCGGGCCACGAGATAGTTCATGAAATTTGGAAGCATTAATAGAGCAATTTGAAGCGATGAAAAAGACATCTTGAGCAACACATTCGATAATAAGATTCTCATTCAATGTATGCGGGTTCTTCCTCTCAATCTCATTATATTTTAGTGCACGCTCATAGTCACTAATTTCAACTATTATTGCATCAAATTCCTTTTCCATTCCCTTAATATCTGTTTCTATCCCTTTTAAGACTCTCAAAGTGATCTTTTAAAAGTTTAAAGAAAGGCATGACCTCGGTTAAATAACATTCTTTCATTTGTTCAAAACCCTTTCTCCTTGATTATGCCGATGGGTGTGATCCTTTTCTTGCAAGTTTTCTCAAAATCAACAAATAGTTGAAAAATAACGTATTGGCTAATTAAGGTCTTGCTTTTAGTGGCAATTGTTCTAGGAACAAGATGCATTGGTGTGTTAGGAGGATACACGGTAGCTCTAGGCATTTTCCAAAGGGAGGGTTTGTTCTTGCAATATTTTCGACTTTACGCTTATCTAAATCCATTTTCGAAAGACTTGTTAGGGAGTCAACAATGTCGAGTCTTAAACTTGTTCAAGGAAATCCAGTTTTCCTTCTTGTAGTCATGGGGAGTGATAATTACTTTCTTCTCTTTGCACTTAGGGTCATTTAGTTTCTTATTCATCTTCTCCTAGTTACTTCATCTAATTTCTTGTCATCCTCGGTGCACTCAACGCAACTAGGTTTTTGTCTAGGTTTAAGAATCTCATTTCCATCATAGATAACACTTTGAGTGCTTTTGCTATCTTTCCATACTCGGGGTTGGGTTTATCTATAATGGGAACACTATGCTTATCGCTTAGAACTCTATGCTTAGTGATCATGTGAGCGATCGAATGGTGTTTCCTTGCATGTACAACTTGTTTTCAAGTTTGTTTTCAAAGTTTTGATTAGAAAAATCTCTCAAGAGCTTTGATTCTTTTGCATTAAATTCTTGCTTAAGCATTTTCACATTTTCTTGAAGTTCTTGTTTTGCTTATTTGTTTTAGAAAGTTTTTCTTGCAAAGAATTTAATTCTTGTTTCAATACTTCTTCTCTAAAATTACTTTTTCTAATTCTTTATGCACTTGGTCATCCATTTCACCTCACGGTGGTCAACTCAAATTTAGCGTTGTTCATAAATAGCAACACGTTCCTTATAGGCATTTAGTTCGAAATTACGAATCATCGGGAGCACATGCGGTGTATTCATCAAAGACATAGTCATTGTTGATGCGAAGATGCATCACTTGGTACAACTTCACTTTCACTTTGTTTCACGTATTGATCGTATGGGACAATATTGATATTACCCATATTTTCAATATTTGATTCAATAGTTTCGATTGGTTGTACTTTGTCATGCATCTGTTGCACATCGACATCATCGTATAGCTTTAATACCTCGAGATGAGTTTGTCCTTGGATGGGCCGACTTGTGGTGAAGAAGGGATCTTGGGAGAAACGATCGGAGAGATGCTAGCCATAAAGATTGTGTGTGCGATGGGTCCATCATCTACATCAGTCGTATGCATCACGATCGGCGACTTGAAAGGCATTTTGATGATTGTGACCTATCTCACGAATAAATTGCTCATCCACATCGCATCATAGGTCTTGGCATTGCCTCGGCAAGAAACATCAATTCCTCTTCATCCAACGCAGCACCATTGTCACGAGCTTGTGCCGCAACATCTTATCTCGAAATGTCGGCGATACGTGGGCGCTTTGGAGATGTGCGGTTCCTTGCAATGTGTCCTTCACCACCACATTTATAGCATTTGATTGGCTTAGGTTGACCTTGGTTACCATTTCTTCCTCGATTACGGTTTCCAACATAACCTCTCCCGGCTCCACCTCTTCCCCGATCATCTTGTCTTTCTTGAGCTGGTTGCACCACGATTCTTCCATCTTTAACGATGGCTTGATTATGTGGGTTAGATGCGGTTCTAAGGTTGTTGTTGGTTTGTGGGAGAGAATTCATGTTTTGATGATGAGAAGAGCAAGTTGATTAATGATGTTACCAGCGTGTGCATCGACATCGACTTGTTTGAACTTAGGATCGAGGATGAGTTTGTGATTACCATTACCCAAGGGTATGACTTGTGATGCTTTGGTTGTGATTCCGATGTTTGAGTAGAAGGCGGTTGAATCATTAGGCGAGCTTGTCTCTCACAGGTTGGCTTTGAGCGATTGAGAATCAATTTTCAAACATAGCATGTCTCTCATTACGAAGGAGGAAGGCATAGAGTTGCTCATAGTTTGTATGCTTCAATCCTTTAGTGAGTTTCACAATTGTGACAAACTTGTGCCATTCGGGATTCATGTTGTTCACAAACTTTGAGTTCGGTGAATGTTAGGCATAGTCATTCGATGTTCCTCATGTCATTCACTAACTTATGAAATCTCACATAGTACTCATAAACACTCTCATCTGGTTTCATCTTGAAGTGCTCAAATTAGTCATAGAGTTGGGATTCTCTGTCTTCCATAGTTAATTACGAACACGAGAGAAGCATCTTAACGTTATCCCAAACGCCTTTGCATCGGTGTTATGATTGATCGACTTGTAGATGTCTTTAGGAAGACCTTGAAGAACAATGTTTGAAGCCACGATATCGCATCGAATCTCTTTTCTCCTCATTATCAAGCTCATTGTACATCTTAGGTCCATCCATTCCGTAAGCAGAGTACCATCTTCATTAGTATCAAGTATGTCTCTAGTCGTCTCAACCCGATATGGTCCTTCATCAATGGATTTGAGAATGTTGACACCATTTTCCTTTCCAAGGCAATACAATCGATTCGTTGAGCCCAAGAGTCGTGTCGATTACATCAAGCATGGGTGGGCGAGTATCTGAACCATTGCTTGTACATCCTCGACAGCGATGGAGATGATGGTGGGGACGTTGGTAGACATGTTAACAGTTATACGGGATTTTATAACTCAATGATTAAACGGGAAATAGATTCTTTCACGGGTTTTACTAAATCAAGAGAAAACCGTAAACAATCACTCAAGTCGCTAGATGATAAAGCTCTAAGTCGCTAGAAACAAAAGCACTAAGTCGCTACCAATTAATTCCTAGGCGACCAGTCGCTAGAATCCCAAGTCGCTAACGAAAAAAGCAAGTCGCTAAGTAGTAACTCGCTACGGACCAAGTCGCTAACCAAATTTTGGCGACAATTAGCTACACAAGTCGCTAGAGACACAAGTTGCTAAAGAGCAACTCGCTCTTGACCAAGTCGCTACCACAAGTCGCTACCCGTAGTGGAGGTCCACTACTTGTACTTTAACTCGCTAGCTCTAACTCGCTAGCTTTAACAACGTAAGTCGCTACAAAGCGTGAAGCAAGTCGCTACCAAGAAACTATTCAGAGAGCTAAGTCGCTAGCTTGAAAAACCAAATAAACTTCACTTTTCAATCCAAAACAACCCAACCAAGATGATTCAAGCTTACCAAATGAAAACCTAAACACTTTTGATGATTCTAAACATAAAAGTACCAACAAAATTCAAACTTTAACACAAGAGATCAACCAAATGATGCAAAACCACTAAACTTTTCAAACTCAAAACCACCTAAAACCACTATAAATCCAAAGATGTGCAAGATATGATCTAACCATGGCTCTTGATACCAATTGTAAGATATAACTTTTCACTTACACATCAAACCATAACACAAAGTAGCATATAGATGGAATTCTAGAGAGAAAGTTAGAGGTTTAGGGAACTTAGTGAGAGAAAGTGAAAGATATTATTATGAGCTCCAACTCTACCTTGGGAGGTAGAGAGTATTTATAGTCTTACATAAATCGCCACACTTTGGGTGTGGATCGGGCATCTGAGTGGGTATCGGGCATAAATTACTACTGGGTAAAGACCGTCCGTCCTCCACGGTGTTACTTAACTAAATTAACTACTTAACTTAAAGAACTACGACTACGAGCTTTCTAACGATTACATATACTTGAGGTGACCGACTCTTTAATCCAATATGAATTTCTAATTCCTAACAATACTTAAAAGGTAAGACTATAGTGTATGTCCTGAAAAGAATCAGATAATCCTATGTGTTGAGCTAGTATTTGGAAATGAAGGTTTAGATTGGTAAATTGTTTGCACTAACAATGACGTGCAAAATATATGTCAAAAAGGAAAAGGATGAACATGAGATCCTATGATGGTGTTTTAGACAATGGAGAAGACACTTAGGCATGTAAGCATACTTAGGAATGAATTAACACAATAATCTACGTAATTAAAGTGTAGGACAAAAAGATTCTTAAATTATTGTCATACCAAAAAACTTTGACATAATATAAGGGCACAACTAGCAAATAAATCATGTAGAAATGTCATATAAAGAACAAAATGAAAAAGTTCATGCAAGCCATGTTAAAATTATAACATTTTTGAAGCATGAGACATATAAGCATAAAAGCATCATAAAGACTCATTCGACAAAGAAGATTAAATATATTAAAGCAAGAACATGTTATGTATGTGTACTGCTCGTGGTCTAGATAGACTAACAAAAGAAAAATCATTTTTACTATATGTGTGATTAGTAAACCTAAAGTAAAGTATTGCCATTGTAAACTTACTTTATGTAAGAATAGGAATAGAGATTTTTCAAGTGAGAGAATAAATATAAGACTATTACTAGCGGTACTCAATTAAGGTTAAACACGATCATTTTTATTGGTGATTCCACATACCCAACTTCTCTCTAGGAAGCAATTCAACCATTATGTCAAATTGAGTTTCTAGTACAATAATTTTTCCAGTACTCATCTCAAGTTAGGAAAATTTGTATTCCTGCATTGGCCTATAGAAGATTAACAATAATAATACTTAGCTTCATTTTATGAATACATACTGTGACAACTGGCAAATTACGGAGTCTATTTTAGGTAACCGCATTACGTTAAACTAAACTGAGCTTTTGCCTTTATAACTATTTTCATCGACTATGACTTGATTTGATATCGTTTATTGGTTTTTATGATTTATTTTATTATTGAATGAGTTATCGTGTGAGTTTTAACTCTTTTTGTTAGGCACTATTCGATTCGGCACAATAAAAGCCTAAAACAAGAAATAACGTAACTTTTAAACCGTAACTCGAAACTTGACAAATAAATAGTCAAAACTCATGGAAAAACATAAATAAGCATAATAGAAAGTCGAAAGAACATCGTGGGATACTCGTAGGGCAATATATGAGCTCGGGAATGGGTAAACGGGATAGTTTACGAAAAATTACGGCTTCGGCCCCTCCTCTTTCCCCTAGGCCGGCGCCTCCTCCTCCCCTTTTATTTATTTTTGAGTCCCTCCTTCCCAAGTATATATACTCCCTCCCTACCTCATTTATCTCTTCCATTTCTCTCTCTAAAAACACCTACACACCAACTTTCTCTCTCTAATCTCTCTCTTTAAAAACCCTAACCCTAAACCACCACCACCATCGCCACTTTTCAACCAAATTCCGGAAAGTGAGATTACACCTCCACCACTATTAGATAGATCTCTCTTTCCTCTTTCCATCCAAATATATATCTCTTATAGAAGCCTACATTAACACCTCCAAATCTTACAAAAACGATTTGTGATTCTAGGGTTTTCATTAAATCTTGTAGATGGGGTTGTAAAAAGGTAAATGGAACATGTGACAAGCTTACTTTGGTCTTGAGAAGCACGAATGGGTCCTCTAGGGCTCGACCATGGCTCGACTTTTAGGGCTTTTGGGTGAAACATAGGATTAAAACTAATTTACACTTAATAAAACATGTGTGATTTGGTATCATGTGGTGTATCATATTGTTGGGTTTTTGTATTTTAGGCTTAGTTTCATGAAATGGGTCTAGATTAGTTGTTGGGTTTGATGTTTGGATGATGATTGGAGGTTGATTGATTGTGTTTGGTTGTAGTAGAAGCCATTTGGGAGCGTTTGGTTGTGTTGTTTGGGGCGTACGAACCACCAAGACCCACGATGGGTCGTGGGTGATGGTGTATGAGACCCATATAGACCAAGGGTCCGGGTCGGGTTGTTGTGGTATCTTGTTGGTTGATGTTGTTGGAGTTTGAATGAGACGCGTGGAGCCAAAAAGCTTCTAGAGCTTGTTTAGTTCACGTGGTCTTAATCGTGACCGTGTCATGACCATTAGGGTCATAACATTGGTTTCAAGTATAATTGGTAGATTGATTGGTTGGCGAGATTGATTTGGGTTTATTTGAGATTGAGTTGCGCGATTGTCATTGTTTACTTGGACTTATATATAAATTGTCAACTTTGAGCAACGTCGGTGTTACTTTGACTTTTTAGTCATTGTTGACCCCGACAACGCCGTAACATGGACTTTAGTATATTTTGAACTATTTATTGATTAAAAGCCGAGAAGTCATGACTCGTGCTTGTGGACTCGAAACGAATAACGTTATGAAACTAATATTGAAATTGACGAAATATATATATATGAAAATGTTAATAAATGGTGAAACATAAATAATAAAAGGCTTTTATACCAAAACTATCGATAACAAGACTTGTCTTGTTATTTACTATTTTAAATGGAAACTAACGACTAAAAATGGAAAGGTTTTCTAATAAATAAGTATTTAATGTTTCGAGTGCACGTTTATCGAAATGTGCCAATTATGAGCATTTAATACTAGTTTCAAGTATTTAAGTTATTTACGTTGTGTGCATGGGTTACGGATGACCTAACATTAATAGCGTCGATCCACGTGGGTAGCGGACTTATTAGGTTGACGAATCTAATAAGAGCCCGCTAGGTACGTAGGATAACGTTATTAATGGGTGAATTATCCTTATGACTCGTTAGGATGCGACCGATTTATGGGATAATAAGCGACACGAATAAATAATTGAGTTTATCGAGTTGACGAATTCGATAAGGTCTACTATTTATTCCGAAACTTATTGGACTATGGAGCTTATCGCTTAGAGGTCTCATTGTGTCGCATTGAGTCACATTGTGGTTATTTAAGTGCACTCATGATATCATATTGAGTCGATACACCCACATGATGATACCAAACGCTAGGACTAAACGGTGAAACAAGACATTTTTGGAGATAAAGAAAAGGAATACATTGGGGTAGATAACGTTGATTTTGGGAAATATATATTAAAATTGGTTTACATTAATAGGTTGTGCCGAGTCGATAGTTGCTGAGCCGTGATTAGCTGTTATCTTCTGCTAGTGTTTATTTGTGCGTTGCTTGCTTGAGGTGAGTTTCATAGCCCCTATTTTATCTATGTTTTTAACTAATTTGGGGTGAGAATCATGCTACTCTTTCTGGACATTTTTAACTATTTTGATTTGCTTATGTTCTTGACTGTTTAGATAGATATGTGGTAGTTGTTGCCTTAGACTAGGGTAGCATCTCTATACTATAACGCGATGCCTAGCTAAGTATAGACTTCTACCTCGACCTAGTCCAGGGTTAGCAATCGTTCTAGACTTTGCTACGACTGTGCTGGCTAGAGTCGCTAGGGGCCCACTATGACGTCGGATATGATATTGTGATTGTAATATTGGTATGTGATTGATGTGTATCTATCTTAGGTCTCGCATAGCAAATAAACTCCTACGGGTCCACTATTTTAAACTTGAAACTAAACCTATGAACTCACCAGCGTTAGCTGACCTTTTAGCATGTTTTTCTCAGGTTTTTAAGTGATGTTCGGAGTACGTGTTCTGTGGAAGCTTGGCAAGGAGGCATGGTTCAATAATCATAATCAAACTCTGATAATTTATGGGGACCTATTTTTATAAATCATGTTTGGGCCTAATATTTACATTTTGGGATTAATGTTTTGGATATTTAAATTTGGGATTGGTTTTTGAATGATAATATGACTATCTTGTTTGCTATACTTGTGTGAGATACCAATCCAATGTAACGCCCCGAAAACTTGATTAAGTCTTCCACTGTACCGAGATTTGGGGGTGTTACAGATTGGTATCAGAGCCAAGGTTGTAGAGAACTAGGTATTTAATAAAACCTAAACTATAACCACTTTTTAAGAAAAATTGATCCTCGACCGACGCATGCCCGCCTGCCAAGCGGAAGCTTCTTATTTGATTATGGTATGAACTACAATTTGATTTATGAGATATTATGAATTATGAATTGATTATTGAGATGCTATGTTTTGGGTTATGATTATTGATTTTGGGTAAATGTGATTCGATTGTCGAGATATTATGAACTTGATTGGATTATTGATATGTTATGATTTTGGGATTTTGAGCTGATTGTATGATTGATTTGATCTGGGATTATATGATGCGTGGATTATGTGATAGAACAGAACTTGTTGTTTTATTTAAAGGCATATTTTGAGTAATGCGGTACCTCTACTTTAAAGCTTTCATTATGTGATATATGTTTTGGTTGAGTTGATGCGCTTATTAGAACTAGTTGTTTTCAAACACTTATACCTACCCTATGCCATTGTCACAAACTATGCCTTCACTAGCTTATGATGTGTCTGAGGATGTCCTTGCTGCTGCTAGTTCCCCAGCATTGACTCTCATGACTGTTGCGCAGGGTGATCTCTATGTGATTTCCCATCACTCTAGTTCATCATCATCAGATCGACCTAGCTCATCTAGGCAGCTCACATTGCATCAGGTCTTAGCACGAGCCCAGACTCCTAGACTTACTCGTAGTACTGCCCGCATGTATGTGCGACCACCATCATCACCTATTCACCTAGCAGCCCACTCTCTTATGTCATCACCACCAGCATCACCATGTCTTAGAAGACCTAGATCCCCTACTGTATCACCTCAGGATTCACCCACACAGAGACGCTGACTCATGGACTCTCCCTCTGAAGATGAGGGTGAGGAGGAGCATGAGGGCGAGGAGGAGCATAAGATTGAGCATGAGTATGTAGATGAGGATGAGGATCCTCAGGAGGAGGATGATGTGGATATCCCAGAAGGGGGTACTCCTCCATTGTAGAGTCCTGCGCATTCTGCACATTCTCTAGGACCAGGCTCTCCCTTACCTTTGCCTGAGCCTGATTCTCCTGGGCAGCCTTTTGACATTGACTCACCACCCTACTCACCTGAGATAGGTAGCCCACTAGGTTCAGAGATACCATCGGAGATTGCTTCAGAGCCCGAGGAGTATGGGGAGACGGGTCTGATGGGAGAGGATTACATCTCAGGGTGTTAGGCTTAGTCAGTTGACATATCGATTGGTTGGAGTATCGAGGGCTAGTGTAGAGGATTTGAGAGCAGATATGGGTACTGTAGTTAAGAGGACTACGATTCTAAGAAAGGGTATGTTGGAGCTCAAGGAGCAGGTAGAGGACCTGTTGAGAGGGTTCGCGACAGCCCGAGATGCAGATAGAGCGCTATGGCACATAATAGGTGAGTTGGAGAGGGAGGTCGTGGATCTAAAGAGTGATCGCGACACTCAACATTTTGAGCTTTCATCTTTGTGGAGAGAGGTTGACGATGTTAGGAGATCAGTTAGAGGTATTCGTGATCGTGGCTAGATTGTGTTAGATTCATGGCATTGTACCATCTTGAAACTGAGTAGTCTCTAGTTTGAGATGTAGATCTATCCTAGTTATCTTGTTAGTATCGTTGTTAGGATCGTTTTTGATTTCTCCATGTATTCCACTTTGGAACCTATGAGTTATGGATATTAGAATGTGCATCCTTTAGTTATTATTCGGACTTTAGTTGTTTCGTTATGATATAGTGTTATCCTTGGAACCCAACCTAGTCTTTTAGAGTGAGAATTGTGAACTTATGAAACTGTTATTCTTGCCTTCAGAATGATGGCACCAAGGCAAAACCCGCCTAGGAACAACCGAGCAGCTCCTGCTGTTGTGGTTGCCCCTGTCCGTCGAGGTCGTCGTCCGACCCCGACAACTCCATCTATTGAGAACCAAAATACTGATAACCCAGTTGTAGAGAACCCGAATGTGAACGACCATGCTGAGAATGGTCCTATTCCACCCAACCCTCCACCTATGAACCCAGCCTACATTGACCAGCTTGTGACGCAATGTATAGCTGAACTGCTAGCTAAGTCTTATCTCTCTAACACCTCTGGTGGAACCCCACCGCTTAATCGAGCTCGAGGTTGTCCCTACAAAGAGTTATGATTTTGTGGTCCCATCGAGTTTGAAGGAACCGAGGGAGTGGTTTACCTAACAAGGTGGATGGAGAAAACTGAGTTTGTGTTTACCGTTAGCAATTGTGAGGAGGATTGTAAGGTTAAGTATGCAACATTTACCTTGAAGGACGAAGCATTGACCTGGTGGAACAACTATCATAGATCCGTAGGAAGTGATGTAGCTTATAGCATGACTTGGACCCGCTTTAAGGCTCTCCGATCAAGACTTCTTGTCCTAGGAATGAAGTTAAGTTAGAGATTGAGTTCTGGAACCATAAGGTTAAGGGTACCGACATGACGACTTACAATCGTCGTTTCCAAGAGTTGTCGCTGCTTTTCCCTTAAATGGTTTGCACTGAAGCCTTTAAGATTGAGAGGTATACAGATGGATTGCCTTTAGCTACTAGGAATGATGCCATCGCTGCTAAGCCAGCTAACTTGCATGAGGCAATTACTGTGGCTCAGCGTTTGATAGACTCTTATGTGTTAGACGGAGTAGACAAGGGTAAGAGTGATAAGAGGAAGAGGAATGAGGTTGTTAGAGGGAATGGCAACAAACGGCAAGAGACAGCCAGGGTGTTCGCCATAGGAAATGGATAGAAGAAGGGTTATGAAGGTAGCAAGCCCTTGTGTGGTCGTTGCAATCGACACCACCATGGACCGTGCTCAATAGTGTGTAGGAATTGCTCTAAGGTAGGGCACGTGGCCAAGGAATGTAGGTCCCGTCCACTTGCTGCAGCTCAAACTGCACAAGGAGCGGACTGAAAGGCCATTGTCACCTGTTTTGGATGCGGAAAGAAAGGGCACTACAAGAATGAGTGCTGAGAGTCGTGGATGAAGGGAAACCCTGGTAATGGAGGAGGATTTATTAACTGAGGTGTGGGAAATAATGGCTTAAACCCTGTGAAGCGAGAGGTTGTAGGGAACCAGGGAAATCAGGGTGCTAGAAATCAGCAGAGAGACATGGGAACAACGCGTGTGTATGCAATTAGGAAGGAAGCTGGTGAGGACCCTAACGTAGTTACGGGTACGTTCCTTCTCAATAATCGCTATGCGTCCATAATGTTTGATATTGGTGCCGATATGAGTTTCATATCAACCAACTTTATGCCACTACTAGGAATCCCCCAAACACCTCTAGGGTTCAGTTACGATGTGGAATTAGCTAATGGGAATAGGGAGAAGATAGACACCGTAGTCTGAGGTTGTACCTCAAGTTTCCTAGACCACCCGTTTAGCATAGACCTATTGCCAGTTACCTTAGGAATTTTTGACGTCATCATCGAAATGGATTGGTTGTCGAAGAACGGTGCACACATCATCTGCGATGAGAAGTGATAAGGATTTCAAAGGTACACTTTTGAGGGGTCATTTAAGCCCTTAATCGACCACTTTTATATCCGTTACTGCTTAATTTCGTTCCTTTTCACTTTTTAGTTCTCTTGAAGGCAAAATGCTGGAATGACACTTATTTGGACGAAAAGGCGTGAATATGTGAAGAAAATGGCCAAAGTCAAGATCGAGACACTCAAGCTGCTGGGATTGAAGGTGACGGCGTCACAGTCAAAGGGCGACGCCGTCGCAACATGCTCTAAAATTGTGACGGATCAGTAGCGAATTTTCTATTTTGTACCTGAGGGCGTCAAGCTTTAAAGAGTAGGGCGTCACAACTCAGACGGCCTGGATTCATATTCCGACGGAGTCAGAATATGAAGCCGACGGCTTCACAACCACAAGGTGATGCCATCACAAAGTTGACCTGGTCAAGAAGAAACCCTAATGGCGGCGATCCGACGACGTCACATTTAAAGAGTGACGCCGTCGCAGTTGTAACTCTATATATAGAATTCGAATTTTCAGACTTTTAGAGAGGGAGTTTTGTGGAGTAAAACCTAATAACGATTTTTGGCTGTCTTGGGCAGTATCTTAGGGTTCTCATACCCTATTTTACAACAAGATAAGTAATTTACTTCATTGATTCAATTGTGTCTTCAATTGTATGTGTGTATGCTTGCATGTTCACCATGTCCGGCTAATTTACTTGTGTGTTTGCTTAGATCTATGAAACCTAGGTATTGAATATTGATTGGTTGTCTCTTATCTTAATTGTAATTGGCCTAGGATTGCAATAGGCCATCGTTGTGTTTTTAATGCTTGAGTAATCTTTGTGAACATTAGTTTATAATCGCCTAGAGTTGTTGTAGGCTAAAAATCCAAAGATAACCTTAGAGTTAGTTTATAAATCCTAGATATTTTGTAGGCAATAACCTTAAAGTAGTCTCAAAGAGTTAGGGAAGAAAGCATACCCCATGACCTTAGAAGACACAACGCGTTAAGAATAAGGACGTGACAATTCAACCATCAATAAGAGATAACTAAGGAGTAATAGCATCTAGGTAAACAAATCTTTAATCATCATACGAGCACACATCAATTAGACATAGACTACCCCTTAGCTTAGTTAATTAGAATAGATAATAGTAGAGTAATAGGTAGAAATACCACCGCACAAATCCAATACCCTGAGATTCGTACCTTTTAATTTTCTAAAAAATATAAAAAAAAGATAAAAAATAATCTTCCTCAACCCCAACATTAGCGTAGTAATTTCTTACTAGAATTCCTATTCCTCTAGAGAACGATATCAATCCCGAGGCTTACCCTAATACTACACTACAACGATTAGGTTCACTGCCTAGGCGGTTGAAAAACTTGCTCGAAGAAAAGGAAGTTGCCTTTGACCCCGAACGCGCGTTTTACGCGTATCAAGTTTTTGGCGCCGTTGCCGGGGAATAGAATAGCTAGTTAGGAGTCTATCTCGTTTAGGTTCCTTTGCTTGATTCCTATCAAGTAAGCTTTTTTCTCATATTTAGCTTCCTTGTAGTCTATCCCCCTTCTTCGTGACCTTTGTTCGTAATCCCATCACTTTTTATCATAGAAGGTGATAATCAACCACCACTCATCAACCCACCACAAAATGACCCACCAAGAGGCCGTACTCTTGGTGAATACTCAAGACCAAGCCACCTAGGCTATAGGAACACCATTGAGTTTCCCGACCAAGCCCAAACTACAGCCCTTCGATCCGACACCATCCGGTTGGTGCAAAATGGATGTGCATTCCATGGACTTCGTTTCGAAGATCCTAATCAGCATCTTAAGGATTTCCTTAAAATCGCCGATTCCATCGACCTCGATGCTACTACTCGGGAGACCACGCGCTTGCGTCTCTTCCAATTCTCTCTACGGGACCAAGCTAGTAATTGGCTTGAGCGACTTCCCGCCGGCTCCATCTCAAGTTGGGATGATCTCACTTCTCGTTTCCTTGTCCAATTTTTCCCTCCGGGGAGAACTACTAAGCTTAGGAATGAAATCTTGATGTTCCAACAACGTCAAAGTGAATCTCTCTATGAAGCATGGACTCAATTCAAGGACATACTCCATTAAGTCCCTCATCACGACATTGATCTTTGGCTTCAAGTCCAACTCTTTTATGATCATCTCAACTTCCCAACTAAGCAATCCATCGACCAAGCGGCCAGTGGTAAACTTAGTGATCTCACCGCGGAAGAATCGTGGGGTATAATAGAGGACCTTGCTTTCTATGACAACAAAAGTTGGAATGACCCCCATGAGTTGCCCAAAACCGTAAAGGCAATCTGCTTGCCTCCCATTGACTCACAATCTTCTGACCGTAGGATGCTCGAGCTTGAAGATCAAGTCAAATTCCTAATGAGCTCTTACAATAATCCTAAGTCTTCACGCCAAGTGAGTAAAGTTTCTTCCTTGTGTAAGCTATGTAGTGGTCCTCATGACACTCGAACTTGCACAAGAATACCCGAACAAGCTTCCGTTGACTACGCATCCTCACGTACCAATGGAACGGGAGGAAGATTCCCTACAACACCCGGACCTAGGACTTTCATTGATACTCGAGAAGCATGGAAGGGCAAACCCAAATTCTATTAGGGACAAACCAAAGAATTCACCTCCAATGATTTCTCGTGGCCCCCTCTCACGGCCCTAGCCAACAAAACATAGAAGGGATGTTGAAACACCTAGTTACATCCCAAGAAGTTCAAATAGCTAAGCTCTCGGACCGCTTTAACCAACAACAAGCCAAGATGGATAGGAAGATAGATAACCTTTTGAAAGCCATGACCAATAGTGATAGGAAGGTTAACGCCATCTCAACTCATTCCCCCGAAGCTTCCGGTGTAGAAATTAAGGACCCAAGTAAGTTAGCCAAGCACGTTCAATTCATCAATACCATCGCCTTAGTGAAACCTAATAGGACAAATGACGAAGCGAACCATGAGACGGTACTTGAGGTTAGTGAAACCCCTAGGAATGAAACAACAGAGGAAGTAGATGAAGTAGGCGATGACTATTTCAATAAGTTTCCTACGGAAGAAGAACTCTCTCGCCACCGACACTTAGTACGCGACCTCCGTCACATGTATGTTAGGAGAAGCCCTAGGATCAAGTTTGGGAACCCTTGGAACCTTAACATACCATGTTGCATAGGACATCTTTTTGTGGCAAAGGCCTACATTGATCGCAAGTCCCCGATAAATATCATGACTAGCACCTACTATAATTGGGTAATGAAGAAGCCTATCCCAACTAGGCAAGATCCCGATAATCCTAGGGTTAGTTGTAATTTCCTTGGTAGAGTTAAGGGATTGCCCGTTTATGTAGGTAGTTTCATGTATCCTACGGATTTCATAATTGTGAATGATATTAGTATAGCCATAGATCCTAGCTTGTCCCACGTTATTCTAGGAAAGCCTTTCATTGAAAACACTGGGATGACTTATGATCCGTCGTTAGGAATAGTGAGATTCAAGGATGAGACCGATGATGTAGCTTACCAAATGCCCTTCAAGATTGAGAAATTTTCATCATTATCCAATGATGAAAAAGAACTTAAGCTATCGGTCTACTATAGGAATGAGGAGGATAAGGAGAAGGGAGTAGATTATGTGATGGATAAGATTTTTGGTTTCTATATGGATTGCTTGAAACTAGGACCGGAATATAGAACCAATTAGGGAGAAGATGACTTCTTAGAAAGATGCATAATAGGGCATTACAATAACATGGAAAACCCCAATAGAGACCGTCATGAGGAAGAAGGTGCCTGTAATGAAGTCACGTAGAGGGCACGACTTCGAGTCTAGCTACAAGACTCATAAATAAAGAAAAGCGCTTCGTGGGAGGCAACCCATGCTTAATTGTTTGCTTGTTTGTGTGTCGTATATCTTTTTATTGATTGTTTATTTTCATGTTTGAATTTGTGAAAATGCTTTATTTTGTCTTTAACCTCGTCTTAATTACATATAAAGGTATTTTACAAAAGGGATAAGTGTAGGGAAGATTACACAGGTTTTTAAAAGAACGTGAACATGAGAATTACGATTATTGAAAAGATATACATGTGTGTTCGTTAGAGTCAAATGCTTGTATCGAGTCATAATGGATGTTTTGCAGGAATTTTTTTTTCCAGATTCTAAAGATATAAATTTTTAAGAATTTTTCCAGAAAATCGCAGACAGTTTCTGTCAGGATAACCTGACGGCGTCAGGAGGAGCAGAAATAGCTTATCTTTTTCTCTCGTTTTCTATGCTACTTATAAATTCTTGGAATTTTCTAGGTCTTAATTTTTTAGAAAACCTGTAAACATCCATTCTACAAGCATTATATCCTAGTATAGTTGAGTCATATATAGTGTTACCGCCGATTTTACACAAAGGTTTTGTTTGTTTTCTTAACGTGTGCAGGTTTTATTTATCAAGAAGAAGATACATAAGATTGTAAGGAGCTTCTCACGCATACATTCTTCTTGAAGAAGAATTTAAGCACTACTTCACACGGATCCTACCGAGCTAATTAGGAGAGTATTAGTTTTTTTCGTTTTTAATTACCTTCCATTATCATAACTTTGATACTTTCGGGGAACATTGAGGACAATGTTTAGTTTAAGTTTAGGGAGGGAAAATAAAATGGGAACTTTGAAACTATGTTTATCCTTGACTATTTGCCTTGTCCAATATCATTTGTGTAATAAACCATGAGAAATATCGGTTAGGGTAATTTTGGCACCAAATTTAAAAATTTTCATAACATGTAGGAATGGGCCATTAGTCTTAATAAAGCGTCTCATGGATAGGAAGTTATATGACTAGCACAAAACCCCTTACCACTTAAATTCCACCCAAAAAATGTGAGGATCGCCCTTAGATTTGTAGGAATTAAAGCATTCACCTTTAATGCTTCGAGAGTGTACCGGTAGTATAATATATTCTAGAACTTGTTTTGTGTTGCATTCCGAGATTGCTAGTGAGACTACACTTGTGTAGTTAGGAATAACTAAATGATAAGAGGCATTAGGATAACCCTTGTTTGATACCCGTATTATAATTACTTCTTCCACATCGGTTGAGTAATTCCCCCACACCCTTGCGTTGTACTCATCTTTAGTATACGATACCCCTAGTTAACCCCTCAGAGCCTATCCTTTTCGCGGTTCTTGTGATGCTTCAGTTTTCCGAAATATCAATGAAGAGCATTGTTTACAATCCACCCCCAAATTTACACCCAAATCGCCTTAGCCTACCTTGTATGCACTCACTTTTAGTGCATTATTGTTATCATACTAAACCCTTAGTTCAATTATATAGTTACTTGCATAAGTTGATAAGTCGAGTCATATTCTTTGTACACAGTTTTGGGACGATTGAGACTCATGGGAAAAGTTAAATTTTATGAAGTGACGGGAAGAAACGTTAAATTCAAATTCCCTTTATTTACGTAATAATGTACTCCAAGTGTTTTGATCTTTTCAATTCGGGTCAAATTAGTGTTAGAGTAATAAAAACCAAGTGTAGGGATGTGCCTATAAATCCCTATTATTTTGATGTTATCGTTGGGATGGTAGAGTAAAAGTGTATGAAAAAAAATTGAAAAAACATACGGGCTACCATCCTACATCTATCTTTAAATTTATGTTTGTTTGTTTCAAGTTATCTAGAGTTTAGAGTGTCGAGTCTTGGCTTAGCAACGCCATTCTTCTCATGCTTGTAAAATAAAGATTTTTGACTTGCCACCACTAAATCGCCTATCTAACCAAACCCTTTATTTCTCTACCGTAAGCCTAATGTTACAACCCTTTAAAAGACCTCTTGGATAGTTTTTCCTAGGTGCTTACGCCAAAGCGATGGAGGTTTGATCTAGTCTCAAGCCTATGGTAATTTATGTACTAGGACCGGTTAATGAGTGTTTATCTTCCATTTCCAATTTGATATATTTCATATACACCTGAGAGATGAGAGTATCCAAATACCACTTGTGAGGTGCTAGTATGTAATTTCCGTGCTTGTTATGACTTTTGCGGGGCTTATACTTGTTGTGAATTGTTCTAAACCAATGCTTCCTGACCCCTAACTTATAAATTAATTGGCCAATAGCACATTTGCTTGAGGACAAGCAAATACCAGGTGTAGGGATATTTGATAAGGATTTAAAAGGTACACTTTTGAGGGGTCATTTAAGCCCTTAATCGACCACTTTTATATCCGTTACAACTTAATTTCGTTCCTTTTCACTTTTTAGGTCTCTTGAAGGCAAAATGCTGGAATGACACTTATTTGGACAAAAAGGCGTGAATATGTGAAGAAAATGGCCAAAGTCAAGATCGAGACACTCAAGCTGCTGGGATTGAAGGTGACGGCGTCATAGTCAAAGGGTGACGCCGTCGCAACATGCTCCAAAATTTTGACGGCTCAGTAGCAAATTTGCTATTTTGTTCCTCACGGCGTCAGGCTTTAAAGAGTAGGGTGTCACAACTCAAACGGCCTAGATTCAGATTCCGTTGGCGTCAGAATATGAAGCCGACGGCGTTACAACCACAAGGTGACGCCGTCACAAAGTTGACGTAGTCAAGAAGAAACCCTAATGGCGACGATCCGACGGCGTCACATTTAAAGAGTGATGTCGTCGCAGTTGTAACTCTATATATAGAATTCGAATTTTCAGACTTTTAGAGAGGGATTTTTGTGGAGTATAACCTAATTACGATTTTTAGCTGTCTTGGGCAGTATCTTAGGGTTCTCATACCTTATTTTACAACAAGATAAGTAATTTACTTCAGTGATTCAATTATGTCTTCAATTGTATGTGTGTATGCTTGCATGTTCACCATGTCCGGCTAATTTACTTATGTGTTTGCTTAGATCTATGAAACCTAGGTATTGAATATTGATTGGTTGTCTCTTATCTTAATTGTAATTGGCCTAGGATTGCAATAGGTCATCGTTGTGTTTTTAATGCTTGAGTAATCTTTGTGAACATTAGTTTATAATCGCCTAGAGTTGTTGTAGGCTGAAAATCCAAAGATAACCTTAGAGTTAGTTTATAAATCCTAGAGATTTTGTAGGAAATAACCTTAAGGTAGTCTCAAAGAGTTAGGGAAGAAAGCATACCCTACGACCTTATAAGACACAACGCGTTAAGAATAAGGACGTGACAATTCAACCATCAATAGGAGATAACTAGGGGGTAATAGCATCTAGGTAAACACATCTTTAATCATCATACGAGCACACATCAATTAGACATAGACTACCCCTTAGCTTAGTTAATTAGAATAGATAATAGTAGAGTAATCGGTTGAAATACCACCCCCCAAATCCAATACCCCGAGATTCGTACCTTTCAATTTCTAAAAAATAAAAAAAAAAGATAAAAAATAATCTTCCTCAACCCCAACCTTAGCGTAGTAATTTCTCACTAGCATTCCTATTCCCCTAGAGAATGATATCAATCCCGAGGCTTACCCTAATACTACACTACAACGATTAGGTTCACTGCCTAGGTGGTTGAAAAACTTGCTCGAAGAAAATGAAGTTTCCTTTGACCCCGAACGCGCGTTGTACGCGTATCAAGAAGATCGTGTGTGTACCGTATGGCGGAAAAGTTTTGAGCATACAAGGAGATCGGAGCGACTGTGGAGATCCCTCCCGGTTGAGCATCATCTCTTGTATTAAGGCCCAGAAGTACATCGATAGAGGTGGTTGTCTTTTCTTGGCTCGAATTTCTGAAAAGAAAAGCGAGGAGAAGAGTGAAAGACACCTTAAGGATGTACCCGTCATTAGAGAATTTCCAGATGTATTTCCCGAAGATCTGCCAGGGATTCCACCTGTCCGACAAGTGGAATTCCAAATTGAGTTGTGATAAGGTTTTAAAGTGTACCTTTTTGAGGGGTTGTTTAAGCCTTTATTTGATCACTTTTGTATCCGTTATTACTTAATATCGTTCCTTTTCACATTTTAGGTATCTTGAAGGCAAAATGCTGGAATGACACTTATTCGGACGAAAAGGCGCGAATATACGAAGAAAATGGCCAAAGTCAAGATTCGAGACACTCAGTGCTGGGCTCGAAGGTGGCGTCGAGCACAACTAGTGACGCCGTCGACAACTTTGTGACGGCTCAAGAGCCAAATTGCTCATTTACAAGTGACGGCCTCGGGTTTTAAAAGAGTAGGCGTCGCAACTCGACGGCCTAGATTTGATCCGACGACGCCGAGATCGAAGGGACGGCGTCACAAGCATAAGGTGACGCCATCGCAAGACTCACGTGGCCAAGACGAAACCCTAATAACGGCGACCGGCGGCGTCACAAATCAAAGGTGACGCCGTCGCATGTGTAATATTATATATAGAATCCAATTTTTAGTTTTCATGTGTAGTATTTTGGAGTAAAAACCTAAACCGAACCAAGGCTGTCTTGTACAGTATTTTAGGGTTCCATACCCTATCTTACATCAAGATAAGTGTTTTACTTCATTAATTCAATTATGTCTTCAATTAATTATGTGTATGCTTGCATGTTTCCCATGTCTGGCTAATTTACTTGTGTGTTTGCTTAGGGAATATGAAACTTAATCATTGAATATTGATTGGTTGTCTCTTATCTTAATTGTTAATGTTCTAGTATTGCGATAGATCATCCGTTGTGTAGTTAATGCTTGATTAATCTTTGTGAACCATAGCTTATAGTACCTAGAGTCATTGTAGGCTAAACCATCCGAAGTGTTCCTTAGTGTTAAGTTTATAAATCCTAGAGATTTTGTAGGTAATAACCTTTGGTAGTTTCAAAGAGTTAGGGATAAACGCATACCCTACGACCTTAGACACACAACGCGATTAAGAATAAGGATGTGACAATTCAACCATCAATAGGAGATAATTAAGGAGTAATAAAACCTAAGTAAACACATCTTTAAATCATCATACGAGCACACAATAATTAGACATAGACTACATAAACCTTAGATTAGATAATTAGATGAATAGAGTAATCGGTAGAAATACCAACCCCCAAATCCAATACCCCGAGATTCGTAACTTTCCATTTCTTAAAAACATAAAAAGATAAAAAATAATCTTCCTCAACCCCAACCTTAGCGTAGTAACTTCTCACTAGCCTTCCTATTCCCTTAGAGAACGATATCAATTCCCGTCGCTTACCCTAATACTACACTACAACGATTAGGTTCACTGCCTAGGGTGTTGAAAAACTTGCTCGACGAAAAGGAAGTTCCTTTGACCCTGAATGACGCGTGTAGCGTTATCAAGTTTTTGGTACCGCTGCCGGGGAATAGAATAGCTAGTTAGGAGTCCACCTCATTTAGGTTTCCTTGCTTGATTCCTATCAAGTAAACTTTTTTCCAATTTTTAGCTTCCTCGTAGTCTATCCCCCTTCTTCGTGACCTTTGTTCGTAACCCCATCACTTTTCATCATGGAAGGTGATAACCACCCATCAAACCTGCCATTTCCCCTTACCAATCCCCTTAGACAACTTAGAACCCGCAGTTCCACCAGAACCCTTTCTTGAACCTTTTGCTGAACCCGAAAGAGACCTCAATAGGCGAAGAAGAGCTCTCCATGAGTCGGAACCTCAAGGCACCACCATCAACTTTTATGAAGCCGCAACTAACGAAGAGTCCACTCATTTCCCCCAATCCCCTGAAACCATCAACATTGACAATTTGAGCCAACATAGCGAGGAAATCCCCGCTGCTCCGGTCAATGAACCCATCAATCCACCTGAAGCAAAGACCCTTGGGGAATACTCTTCCCCCTCCGCATCTGGATTTACCAGCGCCATTGTCTACCCTTCAGAGCAAGTCAACGAGGTGTTGCATGCTTCTGACATTTGGCTTATCCAGAATGCATGTCAATTCCATGGATCCCACAGCGAAAATCCCATTCATCACATCAAACAGTTTTTAAAAATTGTTGATGCTATCTATGCCGACGGGGCATCCAAGGAGACATCCAGACTCCGGTTTTTCCCATTTTCTCTTCAAGGACAGGCCAAGGAGTGGCTCGATAAGCTTCCTCCAAAGTCCATCTTCACGTGGGAACAACTCACAACCAAGTTCACAAAGAAGTTCTTTCCCCCTGGGAGACCTGCATTAGTCAGGAGTAAAATTCTTCACTTCCATCAAACAGATGGAGAATCTATCGTTAACTCCTGGACTCGTTACAAAGATCTCATTCAGCAAGCCCCACACCATGGTATCAACCTTTGGTTGCTTTTTCAAATCTTTTACGACAATGTCTCCCGAAAGGATCAAAAAGGGATTGACTTCTCAACTGGTCGAAGAATTTCTAATCTCACTGCGGAAGAAGGGTGGAACCGCATTGAGGAATATGTTCAAGACCAAGACCCTTTGAACGAGCCAGTGACTGCAATGAGTATCTATGCTTTCTCAAGTAACTTATCATCTCTCGATGATCGGATTAAGAAAGCACAAGAGAAGCTTGCCTACCTCACAAAATTGCCAGAACCCAAAAAGTTATTTAACCCGTACCTTATATGCGACATTTGTGGAGGGCCACACGAGAGTGATGAGTGTGATGACACACGACAAGAGAGCGTCTTCCTTTCCAGTCATGATATCTATGATGACCGTTCCCTTCTCACATTCTATCAAAACGATGAATGCAATCCTTGAGGTAATCTGAAATTGAAGACTGTAGGAAAGGAGGGATCTGAATACACCATCCGTGATGCCTTTGAAAAAGAACTCGGGCAGTTTACCATGGAAGGGGCAATGCTTTTAAAGGGTCTTGAAGGATTCATTCAAGAGCAGCAAGCTAAATTAGAGAATCAATTCACCGAGCTCCACAAAAGAATGAGCGAACCTGGCCCAACCCATCACGATCCAACTTGTGCCATTACTACTCGATCAGGAATTACTACCAAGGATCCTCCACACCCTGACCAGAATGCCACCACCCGGGAACCTACGATAGGAAATGAAGCAATTCCTGAACCTCCTTCAACTCCTCATGATCCCCCTCCACAAACATCAGCACCTGCCCAGCGACCAACTCTCGCACGGATTCCTTATCCCTCGCGTCTAAAGAATCAAAAGGCTGAAGAAGACAATGAGAGAATATTGTCTTACTTAAAACGGGCCTCCGTCAACATACCACTTCTTGATGTCTTTTATCATATCCATAAACATAGCAAATACTTTAAGAGGATAATATCTAATAGGAAGAAACTTGAAGGGTTGATATCATTAGGAGAAGAGTGCTCGGCTATCATCCAAAAAGGCCTGCCCAAGAAGAAAGAAGATCCGGGGAGCTTCACCATTCCTTGCTCTATAGGGGTACTTTCTATGAAAAACGCCTTGGCGGATCTTGGGGCAAGCATTAACTTGATGCCTCATTCTTTGTTCTTCAAACTCGGATATTCAGGACTGAAACCAACTAGAATGAGTATTCAGTTAGTTGATCGATCAATCAAATATCCCATCAGAATTTGTGAAAATGTTCTGGTAAGGGTAGGGGAATTCAAGTTTCCAGTTGATTTCGTGATTTTAGAAATTGAGGAAGATAACTCAGTCCCAATAATCCTTGGAAGACCTTTCTTGGCTACAGCTCGTGCCATTATCGATGTTCATGATTGTAAACTCACTTTACGAGTGGGGTCCGAGAGCTTAACCTTCGACATCAAGGATTCTATGAGTCACTCCTCCTCCTACGATCACCCTATTTATTTTGTTGAGGAAGTTGATGAATTTGTTGATGATATAGATGGCTGCATTGATGAGTATCTATTAAACGAATTCATGAATGATGATAACAACACAATATACAATGATAAAGAAATCGAGATGGTTGGAGCTGTTTCCTTTTACTCGCGTAGGGAAGAAATTGAACCCCTTGAGCTTCAAAAGCCAAAAAACCAGCTAAAACCTTCAATCAAGGAACCCCCTACCTTAGAACTAAAAGATCTCCCGAGCCATTTAGAATATGCCTACCTTCAAGGAAAGGACCAACTCCTTGTCATCATAAGCTCTTCGCTGACCACTGAACAGAAAGAGAAGCACTTAGAAGTTTTAAAAGAGTACAAAGGAGTGATCGCATGGAGTGTTGCTGACGTTAAGGGTATTGATTCTACATTCTGTACTCATAAAATCCTCATGGAAGAAGATTACAAACCAACCGTTCAACCGCAAAGGAGGGTTAACCCTAATATCAAGGAGGTAGTAAAGAAAGAGGTCATCAAGCTCCTCAATGTCGGCCTTTTCTACCCCATTTCGGATAGCCCATGGGTCAGCCCAGTCTAAGTGGTTCCAAAAAAGGAGGAATGATGGTTGTAAAGAATGAAAAGGGTGATTTAGTGCCGCAAAGAACGGTTACTGGTTGGCGTGTTTGTATCGACTACAGAAAGCTAAATGATGCCACCCGGAAGGATCATTTTCCTCTTCCATTCATTGACCAAATGCTCAAAAGGTTAGCCGGGCATGAGTACTACTGTTTCCTTGATGGCTTTTCAGGATACTTCCAAATCCCCATCGCCCCTGAAGATCAAGAAAAGACTACGTTTACATGCCCATACGGGACTTTTGCCTATAAGTGAATGCCCTTCGGGTTATGCAACGCCCCCGCCACCTTTCAGCGATGTATGATGGCCATATTCCATGAAATGATTGAGGACAACATGGAGGTCTTCCTGGATGATTTCTCGGTATTTGGGAATTCCTTCGACCTTTGTCTTTCCAACCTTAGGAAGATGTTGAAACGGTGTGAAGAAACTAATTTGGTCCTGAATTGGGAAAAGTGTCATTTCATGGTAAGAGAAGGAATTGTCTTAGGGCATAAAGTCTCTGGAAATGGAATTGAGGTCGATAGAGCAAAAATCGAGGCGATCCAAACTCCCCTATCCTACTACCGTTAAAGCCATTCGAAGCTTTCTAGGTCATGCGGGTTTTTATAGAAGGTTTATTAAAGACTTCTCGAAAATTGCCCGGCCAATGACACAACTTCATGTCAAGGATGCCCCTTTTGATTTTTCTGAAGAATGCAAAGAAGCATTCAACTGATTAAAGAAGGATCTCACTCAGGCTCCGATAATGGTCACCCCTGATTGGTCTCAACCATTCGAAATCATGTACGATGCCAGTGATTATGTTGTAGGCGCCGTGCTCGGCCAAAGAAAAGAGAAGCATTTTCAACCAATTTACTATGCTAGAAAAACCATGAATGTAGCGCAAGAAAATTACACAACCACCGAGAAAGAGCTTTTGGTTGTGGTTTTTGCCTTTGACAAGTTCAGGCAATATCTCGTCCTTTCCAAGACTATCGTCTTCACTGATCACTCCGCCTTGCGCTACTTGTTTTCCAAGCAAGATGCAAAACCCCGACTCATTAGGTGGATTCTATTACTTCAAGAATTCGACATTGAAATTCGAGATAAAAAGGGGGCTGAAAATCTTGCTGTTGATCATCTGTCACGCTTGGAAAACCCTGTTCTTGAGAAGTTGGATCGCCCAGAGATTCGCGACTCGTTTCCCGAGGAACGGCTAAGGGCCATTAAGGAAATTGAGCCATGGTATGCGGATTATGCTAACTATCTGTCCAGTAGGGTTTTGCCAAATTACATGACTAAGCAAGACAAGAGAAAATTCTTCACCACACTAAAACATTACTTCTGAGATGAACCCTTCCTATTCCGCATATGCCCCGATTAAATCATTCGGCGTTGCGTGGCCGGAAGGGAGATTGATCGAGTTCTGAAAGAATGCCATGCGGGACCATCTGGGGGACATCACGGTGTAAATGTCACGGCACGGAAAGTTTTTGATGCCGAATTCTATTGGCCTACTATCTTTCGAGACGTTAAAAGATTAGTTCAAACGTGTGATGCATGCCAACGATCGGGAAACATCTCGCAAAGGGATGAATCACCTCAGAATTATATCTAAGTCTGAGAGATATTCGATGTTTGGGGTATAGACTTCATGGGACCTTTTCCATCATCCGGAGGAAATGAATACATTCTAGTGGCTATCGACTATGTATCCAAATGGGTGGAGGCCCAAGCCCTTAGGACTAATGATGCAAGAGTAGTCATTCATTTTCTTAAAAAGCTCTTCGCACGATTCGGGATTCCCAAAGCATTGATCAGTGATAGAGGAACCCACTTTTGCAATGCCCAAATGGAGAAGGTAATGAAGAAGTATGGCGTTCCGCATAGATTTTCTACTGCATATCATCCTCAAACGCATGGGCAAGTAGAAAATAAAAATAGAGCATTAAAGCGGATACTTGAAAAAACGGTCCACCAGAATAGAAAGGATTGGGCATTCAAGCTGGATGAGGCACTCTGGGCATTCAGAACTGCTTACAAAACACCTATCGGAACAACCCCTTTTCGCTTGGTATACGGGAAAGCATGCCACCTCCCTATTGAACTTGAGCAAAAAGCGTACTGGGCACTTAAGGCCTGTAATATGGATTATTCTGAGGCAGGGTCAAATAGGTTTTTACAGCTTCAAGAATTGGATGAACTAAGACTTGAAGCTTATGAATCATCGATCGCATACAAAGAAAGGGCGAAAAAATGGCATGATCAACGAATAAAAAAATCCTAAAGAGTTTTTGGAAGGAGATAAGGTGCTCTTGTATAATTTGATACTGAGATTATTTCCGGGAAAACTCAAATCGAGATGGTATGGACCTTTTTCAGTGAAGAGGCAAATGAACAATGGGGTCAGGTGCTCCTTGACCATGATGGAAGGAATTTCTCAGAATCGGGCAACGTGTGAAACATTATTAGTTGGACAATAATGAAATGGTCAACGATGAAGATATTGTTTTAGAAGAAGGTGACGGTAATGAAGTCACGTAGGGGCACGACTTCGAGTCTAGCTACAAGACTCATAAATAAATAAAAGCGCTTCGTGGGAGGCAACCCATGCTTAATTGTTTGCTTGTTTGTGTCGTGTATCTTTTATTGATTGTTTATTCTCATGTTTAAATTTGTAAAAATGCTTTATTTTGTCTTTAACATCGTCTTAATTACATATAAAGATATTTTACATAAGCGATAAGTGTAGGGAGGATTACACACGTTTTCAAAAGAAACGTAAACATGAGAATTACAATTAATTAAAAGATATACATGTGTTTTGTTCGAGTCAAATGCTTGTATCGAGTCATAATGGATGTATTGCGTGAAATTTTCCGATTCTAAAGATGTAAATTTTCCGAATTTTTCCGAAAATCGCGGACCGCTTTTTGTCGATAACTTTGACGGCGTCAGATCACAACCGACGGCGCCGGGAAGGAGCAAAACAACTGATTACTTTTTCTCGTTTTCGAGCTACTTATAAATTTTTAGAATTTTCCGGTCTTAATTTTCTAGAAATTCAGAAACATTCATTCCACAAGCATTATATCCTAGTTTAGTAGAGTCCTATATATATTGTTACCGCCGATTTTACGCGAAGGTTTCGTTTGTTTTTTCAAGTGTGCGGGTTTAATTTACCAAGAAGAAGATACATAAGATGTGAAGGAGCTTTTCATAAACGTTCTTTTGAAGAAAGATGTAACCACCACTTTACACGGATCCTACCGAGCTAATCGGGGAGTAATAGTTTCTTTCATTTTTATTACCTTCCATTATCATAACTTTGATACTTTCGGGAACATTGGGGACAATGTTCGGTTTAAGTGTAGGAGGGAAAATAAAACGGAACTTTGAAACTATGCTTATCCTTGACTATTTGCTTTGTCCAATTGCATTTGTGTAATAAACCATGAGAAAATTTTGGTTAGGGAAATTTTGGCACCAAATTTTCAATTTTTCAAGACATATAGGAGTGGGACATTAGTCTTAATAAAGCGTCTCATGGATAGGAAGTTATATGACTAGCACAAAAACCTTTACCACTTAAATTCCACCCAAAATGTGAGGATCACCCTTAGATTAGTAGGAATTAAAGCATTCATCTTTAATGCTTAGAGTGTGAACCGGTAGTATAATAGATTCAAGAACTTATTTTGTGATGCATCCCGAGATCGCTTGTAAGACTACACTTGTGTAGTTAGGAATAACTAAATGATAAGTGGCATTAGGATAACCCTTGTTTGATACCCGTAATATAATTACTTCTTCCACATCGGTTGTGTAATTCCCCACACCTTTGCGTTGTACTCATTTTTAGTACACGATACCCTAGTTAACCCCTCAGAGCCTATCCTTTTCGCGGTTCTCGTGATGTTTCGGTTTTCCGGAATATCAATGAAGAGCATTGTTTACACCCCACCCCCAAATGTACACCCAAATCGCCTTAGCCTACCTTGTATGCACTCACTTTTAGTGCATTATTTTTATCACACTAAACCCTTAGTTTAATTATCTAGTTGCTTGCATAAGTTGCTAAGTCGAGTCATATCCTTTGTACACAGTTTTGGGACGATTGGGAAAAATTAAAGTTTATGAAATGACGAGAAGGGAACGTTAAATTCAAATTCCCTTTATTTGCTTAATAATGTACTCCAAGTGTTTTGATCTTTTCAATTCGGGTCAAATTAGTGTTAGAGTAATAAAAACTCAAGTGTAGGGATGTGCCTATAAATCCCTATCATTTTGATGTTATCGTAGAGGATGGTAGAGTAAAAGTGTATATTAAAAACAAATCGAAAAAAAATAGAAAAAGAGAAAGAAAAAAACAATAGAGTGTTGAAAAAAAAATGAAAAAAAAACATACGGGTTACCATCCTACATCTATCTTTAATGTATGTTTGTTTGTTTCAGTTATCTAGAGTCTAGAGTGTCGAGTCTTGGCTTAGCAACGCCACTCTTCGCATGCTTGTAACATAAAGATTTTTGACTTGCCACCACTAAATAGCCTATCCCACCAAACCCTTTGTTTCCCTACCGTAAGCCTAACATTACAACCCTTTAAAAGACCTCTTGGATAGTCTTTCCTAGGTGCTTACACCAAAGCGATGGAGGTTTGATCTAGTCTCAAGCCTATGGTAATCTATGTACTAGGACCGGTTAATGAGTGTTTATCTTCCATTTCCAACTTGTTATATTTCATATACACCCGAGAGATGTGAGTATCCAAACACCCCATGTGAGGTGCTAGTATGTAATTTCCGTGCTTGTTATGACTTTTGCGGGGCTTATATGTGTTGTGAATCGTTCTAAACTAATGATTCATGACCTCTAACTTATAAATTGATTGGCTAAAAGCACATTTGCTTGAGGACAAGCAAATACCAAGTGTAGGGATATTTGATAAGGTTTTAAAATGTACATTTTTGAGGGGTCGTTTAAGCCCTTATTTGATCACTTTTGTATCCGTTATTACTTAATATAGTTCCTTTTCACTTTTTAGGTATCTTGAAGGCAAAATGCTGGAATGGCACTTATTCGGACGAAAAGGCGCGAATATCTGAAGAAAATGGCCAAAGTCAAGATTCGAGACACTCAGTCTTTGGGCCTCAAGGTGACCGCGTCAGCACAACTAGTGACGCCGTCGGACAACTTTGTGACGGCTCGAGCCAAATTGCTCATTTACAAGTGACGGCTTGGGTTTTAAAAGAGTAGGGTGTCGCAACTCGCACGGCCTAGATTTGATCCGTAAGACGTCCGAGATCGAAGGGACGGCGTCACAAGCATAAGGTGACGCCGTCGCAAGACTAATGTGGCCAAGACGAAACCCTAATAACGGCGACCCGACGGCGTCACAAATCAAAGGGTGACGCCGTCGTATGTGTAATCTTATATATAGAATCCGAATTTTTTAGTTTTCAGTGTGTAGTCTTTTGGAGTAAAAACCTAAACCGAACAAAGGCTGTCTTGTACAGTATTTTAGGGTGCTCTGGATTCACAAAGTCTTGTACAGTATTTTAGGGTGCCCTTAGAGCTTGCTTCAAACTGTAAAGAGCCTTCTTCAAACGATAGACGTGAGTAGGATGCTCTGGATTCACAAAGCCTTCAGGTTGGCTGACGTATACGACTTCTTTAAGATCTCCGTTAAGAAAAGCCGTCTTTACATCCATCTGTTATACAACCATGTTCTTACTTGCAGATTAGCCAAGAAGATTCTCGATTGCCTCGATACGAGCAACCGGAGCAAATGATTCTTCAAAGTCTATACCTCCTCTTGACGGTATCCTTTTGCAACCAATCGAGCCTTGTTCTTTAAAACATCACCATGCTCACCAAGTTTTACTTTGAAGATCCACTTTAGAGCAATGATCATTGCACAACTGGAGCAGTACAAATTCCCATACATCTAGTCGATCAAACTCATGAATTTCTTCTTGCATGGCATTGAACAAATTGTCTTCATTCATGGCGCTTTCACGCCTTTTGGTTCGATCTTAGAGAGTACGAAATTGAAGAAGCACCATAAGGCATCAGTTGCAAGTTGTTTCCGTGTGGATACTGGACGAGAGGGGTATCCAATGATGTTGTCTAATGGATGATCATGTGTCCATTTTCTGAGGTGTTCATGTGGTTGTTGTTGTTGAACTGAAGTAGCAGAGTCGATATCTCCTGATGAGGATGGTTCTGATGATGATTCAGGAGCAAATATGTTTTCGAATGGAGCATCTTCGGGAGTAGCAAAGGGATTAACTTCATCCAGGGTGCCAGACACAATTCCAGATGTACACTTGATGATTGAAGGTTTGTTGATGAGACGGAGTAATCAACAGCAGGGGCTTCTTGACTTAATGACATCGAAACTGAAGGGTTAATTTCATTGACATGGCTAGAAGCAACCTCTGTTGTAGGAATTGACAGATCATTGACATTTGGCTCATAATGTTCATCGAACATGGGATCAAACAATTTCTTCAAATCATCTTCAGATGGAGGTACATATGGAGTTGCTGGAGAGGAATTAGGTATAAGGGATGAACCGATGGGACTGTTTTGAAGTGCGGGTCCAGAACTAGATTGTCCAGGAGCCATATGACCGGTCATCTCATCGAACGTAACGTGAATTGTTTCCATGATATTTCGGGTTCTCTTGTTGTAGATTCGGTAACCCTTCTTGTTTGATGCATAACCAACAAAAACTCCAATGTCTGCTTTAGCTCTTAATTTTCCTAAATCTTGACCGTCATTTGTTGGATAGCACAACGCACCAAACACACGAAGGTAGAAAAGATCAGGTTTTCGTTTATGGACAAGTTCATATGGAGTTTTTCCATGAGAGGTGTGAATAAGCGAACGATTTTGGGTGTAGCAAGCAGTGGCAATAGCTTCAGCCCATAGAAACATCAGAACCTTTGAATAAATTAGCATTGTTCTTGCGGCTTCCACAAGAGTTCAATTTCATCTTTCAACTGCACCCGTCTGTTTAGGAGTTCGTGGAACACTTCTTTGATGACTGATTCCAACACTTTCATAAAACTGAATTAAGTCTTTGTTAACAAACTCGTGCCATTGTCTGCTCGAACAATTCTAACAAGATTGTTGAGTCGAACTCGAAGTCGTTTGATAAGTTTGATGATGACATCGGAGTTTCATCCTTTGTCCTCAAAAACTTTACCCAAGTAAATCGAGAGTAGTCATCAACAACTACTAGAATGTATTTCTTCCGTTTATCGTTTGCACTCTCATTGGTCCACACGGATCCATATGAAGGGTATGAAGAACTTCCATTCTTGAGTTTGTGGGTTTTGGTTTGTGGGCATATTTCGTGCTTTTTCCCAACTGGCAAGCTGAACAAAGATGATCTTTTTCATATTTCAATCTGGGTAAGCCTCTAACAAGATCCTTTCTGGAAAGGTTATTAAGGGTCCCGAAGTTCAAGTGATTGAGATGAAGATGCCATAACCATGACTTTGTTTTTGAAGCCTTTGACAGCAAGCAGATTGGAGAAGACTTCATCATGTCTTCGATAGATATGGTGTATAGGTTAGAACCACGAGTACCTCTTAATAATTCCACACCATCAAGTTCTCTAACGAAACAAGTATGCTTTCTAAAAGCCACTTCTAGATCGGAATCACAGAATTGACCAACAGAGAACAAGTTATGACCAAGACCTTCCACATAATATACCACGAAATTACACTTTACCAACCACATAATCTCCATAACCCATAATTGCACCGAAATGATCGTTCCGAATCTAACTGTCCCGATGAATTTGCTCACGGTTCATGAGCATGACCGGTCTCCAAATCATATGCTTGGAACACTGAGTCCGTGTACCACGTAACGATTTGAACGATCTGCAGTTGAACACGACAAGAATGGATAATCGGATAATTGGGATCCCCATGCAAGAATGGGTTTCATTTGGTTAGTAACGATGATTGGAACACCCGCATCGAAAATAGAAGCAATGGAATCATTAGGAATAGATGCGTCTTGGTGTCCGTATTTGACCTATTCAAAGTATGTTCACTTCTTAAAGGAATAGTTCTACCGTAGGCATCCATTTTCTAGTGGGCATTGTCTTAGCAGATTGAGGGTAGACCCGATTATCTTTATGGCTAAAAGGTATCCATTGATAACCTATCTTACTAAATGTTCTTCCCGGGTTTCCACTTGTTTTCTAACTTTCTTCGTCTTTGCCTTTTAGCCTTCTTAGCATGATTTTTAGCATTAACAATTTTAACTAGACATTTGACAAAGATTAGACAAAACATTCACACCGCATTCATGATTAGCAATGTAATTCAAGCGAGACATCATTACATGGTTTGTAGAAAGTATTAGAATTGAATTAATTACAAGACGCCTATGGCTAATACTAGAATCAACACGATTCGTTTTATTCAACTCAAACTTAAAGTTCCTAGGTTGGTCTTCTACTCTCTTCCAATGCACATTCTTAGCTTGCGAGGTCCTATCTTGCTTGGTATTGCCTGGAGGCTTTGACCCGCTTGCTTTAATGTCACTGATTACTCCTGTAGAGGGAATTGTGGGAACATTAGTTGGTTGATCTACTTTTTGCATTCTTGAACTAGATGTGCAAGGATTTGAACTACTAGACGGCACATTAGTGTTCACTTTCTTAAAGCTGGGCATGGAATGGTTAGTATGCTTGGCACTAGGCATAGAACAGGGCATCACAGCTTTACCTTTCGCACCTAAGGATTTAAGACATGTTGCAATTAGACATTCTAGCAGCTCCTGAGATCATTTGGCCTGAATGCAAGCAAACCTAATTTCTCTATCAAGAGGCGTATTTATGAAATCCTCTTCCACGATCTCACGAAGACATTCTAGACTATCCTTAAGGTGGGCACAATAGTTATGAAACACAAGTTCATTATTCCTAAGATGAGGAGGAATGTATTTAATATCACAGATATTTGCGATCGAGGATGACTTTGATTCAACATTCTCATTAAAAACAAGTGGCGCTTCCCTTTTCACGACTCCTCGATTCTCAATTTCGTTTTGTAAAGAGGTTATTTTTTCGTTGTTTTTGTCACGAGTGACTTTTATTGAATCATATAACTCTTTAAAGTGACGTTTAACCTTTTCATTTTCTTCAAGAAAGCTCTCGTTTTCCTTTTTTAAAGCATTTACTAAGTTTTGAAGATGAAAAGTTTGAGAATACTGAGAATCTAAAGGAGGAGGCATTTGGGTGCCAATCACATTGTTCTTTACACCCTTTAATTGAGAGATTTGGGCTTTCAACTTTCGATCGTGTTACAATGAGCTCGAATCTGCTCATCACGCTTGCTAATTTCAAAAGCGCATCAAATTCGTGAACATCCAAGGATGTCTTGATATTTAAGGTTTTAACATTTTCTTTCAAATGTTGATATTTTAATTGCAAAGCAAGATGCTCAACTTCCAATTTAGAAAACTGTTTTACCAGTTATCATGATCATCCTGCTCAACTTTATCATGCGCTTTAGAGTTAGTTTTTCAAGCTCAATGACACGATCATGGGAGACTTTCAGAGCAACCGATAATTCATGAAATTGAGAAGCATTAATGGAACAATTTGTAGCAGTGTAAAACACATCTTGAGCAATACATTCAGAAATAAGATTCTCATTCAAGATATGCAAGTTCTTCCTCTCAATCACATTATATTTTAATTCTTGCTCATAGTCACTAACCTCAACAATCATCGCATCAAATTCCTTTTCCATTTCTTTAATATCTAAGTCCATCCCCTTTTTAAGACTCTCAAATTGACCTTTTAATTGTTTAAAGAAAGGCATGATCTCGCTTAAATAGCATTCTTTAGTTTGCTCAAACCCTTTCCCTTCGATTATCCCAAGGGTGTGATCCTTTTCTTACAAGTTTTCTCAAAATCAACAAATAATTGAAAGATAACATATTGACTGATTAAGGTCTTGCTTTTAGTGGCAATAGTTCTAGGAACTAAATGCATTGGTGTATTTGGAGGATACACGATTCTCAAGGCATTTTCCTAAAGGGGTTTTGTTACAACAAGATTCTCTCGCTTTTGCATATCTAAGTCCTTTTCCGAACACTTGTTCGGGTGTTAGCAACGTTTGAGGCTTAAACATGTTCAAGGAAATCTAATTTTCCTTTTGTAGTCATAAATCCGATAATTATGTTTTCTCTTTACATGTAGGATTGTTGAGTTTCTTATCCATTTTCTCCCTAGTGACCTCATCGATTTCTTATCTTCCTCGGTGCACTCAACAAGAATTAGGTTTTTGCCTAGGTTTAAGGATTTCATTGCCATCATAGATAACATTTTGAGCGACTTTTGCTATCTTTCCATACTCGTGGTTGGATTCCTTTATAATGGGGATACTATGCTTATCGAGAACTCTATGCTTCGTGATCATGTAAGCGATCAAATGGTATTCCTTGTACGCACAACTTATTTTCAAGCTTGTTTTTCAAGGTTTTAGATTAGAAAAATCATTCAAAAGTTTTGATTCCTTAGCATCGAATTCTTGCTTAAGCATTTTAACATTTTCTTGAAGTTCTTGTTATTGCTTAGCGCTTTAGAAAGCTTTTCTTGTAAGGAGTTTAACTCTTGTTTTAATACATCTTCTCTAAACTTACTTTTTCTAATAGTTGTACGATTTGGTCATCCATTTCACGCTCACGGGTGGTTAACTCAAACTTAGCACGATGTTCATAAATAGCAACTTGTTCTTTATAGGCATTCAGTTCAGAAACAACAGAATCATCATGAGCACATGCAGTGTATTCATCAAAAATATAGTCATCATTGACTGCAGAAGATGCATCACTTGGTACGGTCTCACTTTCACTTTGTTTCACATATTGATCATATGAGACAACATTGATATTACCCATATTCTCAATATCTGACTCAAAAGTTTCAGTAGGTTGTACTTTGTCATGTATCTTTTGCTCATCAACATCATCGTATAGTTTTAATACCTCTGAGATGATTGATTCTTTGGATGGACTAGCTTGCTGTGGTGGAGAGATGATAAGGTTTTAAAATGTACCTTTTTGAGGGGTCGTTTAAGCCCTTATTTGATCACTTTTGTATCTGTTATTACTTAATATCGTTCCTTTTCACTTTTAGGTCTCTTGAAGGCAAATTGTCAGAATGGCACTTATTTGGACGAAAAGGCGGATATATGAAGAAAATGGCCAAAGTCAAGATTCGAGACACTCAAGTCATTGAAATACAAGGTGACGGGCCATCGCTTAACTCATGACAACTGCCGGAGCATTTTGTGACCACACAGAAGCCAAATTTCTTATTTTCAAGTGACGGTGTCAGGCTTTAAAATAGTAGGCCGTCGCAACTCAGACGGCCGTCTGAGTTGCGACGGAGCATTTTGGAGAACTTAGGAAGCTGAATAAGATGAACGTGAATGAAGAGGATAGTGCTTATTTCAATCTTTACCCCACTAAGGAAGAGGTTGCCTACCATCGATACATAATCGATAATCCCCGATCACCTATCATTAGGATATGCCCGAAGATTAGGAGAGGAAATCCTTGGAACCTAAAAATCCCTTGTATGATCGGATATAGGAGTGTCGACCATGCTTACATAGATACGGAATCTCCCATTAATGTGATGTCATCTGCTGTTTACAATGACATTATGAATGAGCGGCTTAATATTAGGAGAGACCCTAAGTATCCAGGTGGAGTTTGCAACTTTGTGGGAAGAGTCAAGGATGTACATGTCTTTATAGGAAATTTCACCTACCTAGTTGATTTTGTGGTCCTAGAAGATGTAGGATGCGTCATTGACTATAGCTTATCCCAAGTAGTGCTAGGAAAACCGTTTGTTGAAACATCTAAAATGAGCCATAACAAGTATGATGGAACGGTTAGGTTTAAGGAAGGAACCGATGAGATCACTTATAGGATGCCTTGGAAAACAAATGAATATGGCCATCTACCCATTTTTGAACGAGACAACATCAAAGCTTTTGAGGACAAAAGCAAGGACGATGTTGAAAAAGGTTATAAATTTATGTGGGAAAGAAGAAGGCTTTATTATAAGGATTGCTTGACCTTCGGGCCTAGATATAGACTCGATGAAAATTTTGTCAATATGATAGAATTCTCATTAAGAATGCAAAACGAGAAAACGTAAGGGCATGACTACGAGTCTAGCTACAAGACTCTTAAATAAAGAAAAGCGCTTCGTGGGAGGCAACCCATGCTCAATTGTTTGCTTGTTTGTGTCATATATCTTTTATTGATTACTTATTCTCATGTTTAAATTTGTAAAAATGCCTTATTTTGTTTTTAACCTCGTCTTAATTGCATATAAAGGTATTTTACATAAAGGATAAGTGTAGGGAGGATTACACACGTTTTCAAAGAAATGTAAACATGAGAATAGCAATTCATTAAAAGATATATATGTGTGTTTGTTCGAGTCAAATGCTTGTATCGAGTCATAATGGATGTTTTGCAGAAATTTTTCCGATTCTAAAGATGTAAATTTTCGAATTTTTCCGTAAAATCGCACCGCTTTTGTCGATAACTGACGGCGTCAGATCGCAACTGACGGCGTTAGGAAGGAGTAAAACAATGATTCCTTTTTGTCGTTTTTGAGCTACTTATAAATTTTGGAATTTTTCGTGTCTTAATTTTCCGTAAATTGTAAAACATCCATTCCACAAGCATTATATCCTAGTTTAGTAGAGTCTTATATATATTATTACCGCCGATTTTACGTGAAGGTTTCGTTTGTTTTCTTCAAGTGTGCGGTTTTATTTATCAAGAAGAAGAAACAAAAGATTGGAAGGAGCTTTTCACGCATACATTTTTCTTGGAAAGGATTTAACCACTACTTCACACACGGATCCTACCGAGCTAATCGGGAGTACTAGTTTCTTTCGTTTTAATTACCTTCCAATATCATAACTTTGATATTTTGGGGAACATTGGAGACAATGTTCGGTTTAAGTGTAGGAGGGAAAATAAACGGAACTTTGAAACTATGCTTATCCTTGCATATTTGCTTTGTCCAATTGTATTTGTGTAATAAACCACGAGAAAATGTCGGTTAGGGTAATTTTGGCACCAAATTTAAAATTTTTTCATGACATATAGGAGTGGGCCATTAGTCTTAACAAAAGCGTCTCACGGATAGGAAGTTGCATGACTAGCACAAAAACCCTTTACCACCTAAATTCCACCCAAAATGTGAGGATCGCCTTTAGATTAGTAGGAATTAAAGCATTCATCTTTAATGCTTAGAGTGTGAACCGGTAGTATAATAGATTCTAGAACTTGTTTTGTGATGCATCCCGAGATCGCTAGTAAGACTACACTTGTGTAGTTAGGAATAACTAAATGATAAGAGGCATTAGGATAACCCTTGTTTGATGCCCGTAATATAATTACTTCTTCCACATCGGTTGAGTAATTCCCCACACCTTTGCGTTGTACTCATCTTTAGTACACGATACCCTAGTTAACCCCTCGAGCCTATCCTTTTCGCGGTTCTCGTGATGTTTCGGTTTTCCGGAATATCAATGAAGACATTGTTTACACCCCACCCCAAATATACACCCAAATCGCCTTAGCCTACCTTGTATGCACTCACTTTTAGTGCATTATTGTTATCACCCTAAACCCTTAGTTCAATTATCTAGTTGCTAAGTCGAGTCATATCTTTTGTACACGTTTTGGGACGATTGGGACTCATGGGAAAAAGTTAAAGTTTATGAATGACCGGAAGGAACGTTAAATTCCTTATTTGCGTAATAACGCACCCCAAGTGTTTTGATCTTTTCAATTCAGTCAAATTAATGTTAGAGTAATAAAACTCAAGTGTAGGGATGTGCCTATAAATTCCTATCATTTTAATGTTACCGTAGAGGATGGTAGAGTAAAAGTGTATGGAAAAAAATAGAAAAGAGAAAAGAAAAAAAGAGTGTTCAAAAAAAAAAAAAAAAAAAAAAAAAAGACATACGGGCCACGATCTTACATCTATCCTTTAAATTTATGTTTGTTTGTTTCAGTTATCTAGAGTTTAGAGTGTCGAGTCTTGGCTTAGCAACGCCATTCTTCGTATGCTTGTAACATAGAGATTTTTGACTTGCCACCACTAAATAGCCTATCCCACCAAACCCTTTGTTTCCCTACCGTAAGCCTAACATTACAACCCTTTAAAGACCTCTTTGATAGTCTTTCCTAGGTGCTTACGCCAAAGCGATGGAGGTTTGATCTATTCTCAAGCCTATGGTTATCTCGTACTAGGACCGGTTAATGAGTGTTTATCTTCCATTTCCAACTTGTTATATTTCATATACACCGAGAGATGTGAGTATCCAAACACCCCATGTGAGGTGCTAGTATATAATTTCCGTGCTTGTTATGACTTTTATGGGCTTATATGTGTTGTGGACTGTTTTAAACCAATGCTTCATGACCCCTAACTTATAAATTAATTGGCTAAAGCACATTTGCTTGAGGACAAGCAAATACCAAGTGTAGGGATATTTGATAAGGTTTTAAATGTACCTTTTGAGGGTCGTTTAAGCCCTTATTTGATCACTTTTGTATCCGTTATTACTTAATATCGTTCCTTTTCACTTTTAGGTCTCTTGAAGGCAAATTGTCAGAATGGCACTTATTTGGACGAAAAGGCTCGGATATCTGAAGAAAATGGCCAAAGTCAAGAATCGAGACACTCAAGATGTTTGAAATACAAGGTGACGGCGCCATCGCTTAATCGCGATGCCGTCGGAGCATTTTGTGACTGAAGACGAAGCCAAATTTCTTATTTTCAAGTGACGGTGTCGGGCTTTAAAAGAGTAGGCCGTCGCAACTCGGACGGCCTAGATTTGATCCGACGGCGGCGTCGAAGAGGGCGGCGTTACAAGCACAAGGTGACGCCGTCGCAAGACTAACGTGGCCAAGCGAAACCCTAATGACGGCGACCGACGGCGCCACAAATCATAAGGTGACGCAATGCATATGTAATCGATATATAGAATCCGAATTTTTCGATTTGTGGGTAGTCTTTTGGAGTAAAACCTAAACCGAACCAAGGCTATCTTGTACAGTATTTTAGGGTTCCAAACCCTAACTTACATCAAGATAAGTGTTTTACTTCATTACTTCAATTATGTCTTCAATTATTTGTGTGTATGCTTGCATGTTCTCCATGTCCGGCTAATTTACTTGTGTGTTTGCTTAGGGAATATGAAACTTAATTATTAAATATTGATTGGTTGTCTCTTATCTTAATTGATTAATGATCTAGTAATGCGATAGGTCATTCGTTGTGTAATTAATGCTTGATTAATCTTTGTGAACCTTAGGCTATAGCACTTAGAGCGGTTGTAGGCTAAACCATCCAAAGAGGGCCTTAAAGTTAGAGTTTATAATCCCTAGAGGGTTTTGTAGACGAGACCCTTTGGTAAGTTCAAAGAGTTAGGGATAAACGCATACCCTACGACTTTAGACACACAACGCGATTAAGAATAAGGACGTGACAATTCAACCATCAATAGGAGATAATTAAGGAGTAATAAAACCTAAGTGAACACATCTTTAAACTATCATACGAGCACACAATAATTAGACATAGACTACATACACCTTAGATTAGATAATTAGATAAGTAGAGTAACCGTAGAAATACCAACCCCAAATCCAAACCCCGAGATTCGTACCTTTCCATTTCCTAAAAAACATAAAAAAGATAAAAAATAATCTTCCTCAACCCCAACCTTAGCGTAGTAACTTCTCACTAGCATTCCTATTCCCCTAGAGAACGATATCAATACCCGTGGCTTACCCTAATACTACACTACAACGATTAGGTTCACTGCCTAGGGTGTTATAAAACTTGCTCGAAGAAAAGGAAGTTCATTTGACCCCGAACGACGCGTGTAGCGTTATCAAGAGACCTTTGGGGAAACCATAGGTAAGATGCTAGACATGAAGATTGTTTGATCAGTAGGTTCATCATCGACATCAGAGTCAAATGCATCACAATCAGCTACTTGAAAGGCATTCGATGATTTTGACCTATCTCACGAATTGGTACATTCATCAACATCAAGATCATATGTCTTGGCATTCCTTGAAGAAACAATAACTCCTCTTCATCCAAAGCCGTTCCATTATCCCGAGCTTGCACGAGCAACATCTTATCCTCAAGTACTCGCATTACGAGGCGTTTTGGCGATGTGCGGTTCCTTGCAATGTGTCCTTCCCTCCACGGTTGTAGCACTTGATCGGCTTTGCTTGTCCCCGATTTCCATTCCTTCCCTATTCGATTTGCCACATATCCTCTACCAACGCCACCTCTTCCTTGTTCGTCGCCTTTCTTGAACCGGATGCACCATAACCTTCCCATCTCGGCGGTGGCTTGATTGTGTAGATTGGATGTTGTTCGAGGTTGTTGTTGGTGTGTGGGAAAGAGTTCATGTTTTGACTAATCATGAGAGCCGTTGATTAATGAAGTGTCCCACCCGTGCATCGAAGATCGCTTGTTTGAACATTGGATCGGGAATGAGTTTGTGATTACCATTACCCATGGGTATAACGAGAAGCTTTGGTGGTAATTCCAACATTTGTATAAAAAGCGGTTGAATCATTTGATGAGCTTGTCTCTCCCGATTGGTTTTGAACCGATCAAGAATCCTTTTTCAAACATAGCATGTCTCTCATTCGAAAAAGGAATGCATAGAGTTGCTCATAGTTTGTATTCTTCAATCCTTTGATTAGCTTCACAGAGGTGACAAACTTATGCCATTCGGGATTCATGTTGTTCACAAACTTTGAGTTCAATTTGAATGTTTGGCATGGTCATTTTGATGATCCTCATATCATTCACAAGCTTGTGGAATCTCACGTAATACTCATAGACACTTTCTTACGGCTTCATCTTAAAGTGTTCAAATTCGTCATACGGTTGTGATTACTGTCTTCTATAGTTAATTCGAGCCCGAGAGAAGCATCTTGACATTATCCCAAACCGCCTTGGCTTAAGTGTTGTGATTGATCGACTTGTAGATGTCTTTTGGAAGACCACAGTAGTATGATGTTTGAGGCCACGATATCGAGATCGAACCTCTTTTCTCCTTATCGTTGAGCTCGTCATACATCTTTGGTCTATCTATTCCATAGATCATTGTTCCATCTGCAATTGTATCAATTAAGTCTCTTGTAGTCTCAATCGATAAGGTCCTTCATCAATAGACTTGAGAATGTTGACTCGTTTTCCTTTCCAAGACAATACAATCTGATTAGTTGTGCCCAAGAGTCATAGTCAGTTATGTCAAGCATAGGTGGACGAGTATCTGAACCAGCTGCTTGAACATCCTCAGCAATAGTGGAGATGATTGTAGGTACGTTGGTAGACATGTTAACAGATTACACGGGATTTGAAAACTCTATGATTAAACCGAGAAATAGATTATTTCACGGGATTTTACTAAATCAAGAGAAAACCGTATGACAACCAAAAGTTCAACCAAGTCGCTAAGAAACCTTGACCCAAGTCGCTAAGCACCAAGTTGCTAAGTATTCTGAAATCAAGTCGTTATAATGCCAAGTCGCTAAGCACCAAGTCGCTACAAATTTTGATAGCAAGTCGCTAAGCACCAAGTCGCTAAATAGCAACTCGCTAAGGTTCAAGTCGCTAGCACCAAGTCGCTAAGAAAACTTAAGTACAAGTCGCTAACAAAATTGAAAGCAAATCGCTACCTTCACCAAGTCGCTACCCGTAGTGGAGAATCCACTAAGTGTACTGTTTGTCGGCTTGTCTAAATAGACAAGTCGCTAGGACCAAGTCGCTACCAAAAACCACTATAACTCGCTACCTTTTACTGAAGCAAGTTGCTATGATGAATATCACAACGAGAACCAAGTCGCTACCAAGAAAAACTTCAAAAACACACTTTTCAATCCAAAACAAGCTCAACCACAGTGATTCAAGCTTACCAAATCAAAACCCAAGCACATACAATGATCCTAAACACAAAAGTACACCCAAAATTCAAACTTTAACAATAGAGATGATCTAAATGATGCAAAAACTACTAAACTTTTTCAAACTCAAAAACCATCTAAAAACCACTAGAAATCCAAGGATATGTAAGAGATGATCTAACCATGGCTCTTGATACCATTTGTAACATATTGGATTTCACATACACATCATAACACAAACATAAGTAGGCGTATACTATGGGTTTAGAGAGAGAAAGTTAGAGGTTTGGGAACTTTAGTGAGAGAAAGAAAAATCTTATTATGAGCTCCAACTCTCTACCTTGGGAGGTAGAGAGTATTTATAGTCTTAATACAAAACGCCACCTAACGGGCTGTGGATCAGGCATACAGTGGGTAAAGACCCGTCCGTCCTCCACGATGTTACTTAACTAAATACTACTTAACTTGTAATAATCTACGACTACGAGCTTTCTAATAATTACATATACTTGAGGTGACCGACTCTTTAATAACTGGATTTACTAAATCCTAACAGGTAGATTGATTGGTTGGCGAGATTTATTTGGGTTTATTTGAGATTGAGTTGCGCGATTTTCATTATTTACTTGGACTTATATATAAATTGTTAACTTTGAGCAACGTCGGCGTTACTTTGACTTTTTAGTCATTGTTGACTCCGACAACGCCATAACATGGACTTTAGTATATTTTAGACTATTGATTGATTAAAAGCCGAGAATTCATGACTCGTGCTTGTGGACTCGAAACGAAGGACGATATGAAACTAATATTGAAATTGACGAAATATATATATATGAAAATGTTAATAAATGGTGAAACATAAATAATAAAAGGCTTTTATACCAAAACTATCGATAACAAGACTTGTCTTATTATTTACAATTTGAAATGGAAACTAACGAATAAAAATGGAAAGGTTTTCTAATAAATAAGTATTTAATGTTTCGAGTGCACGTTTATCGAAATGTGCCAATTATGAGCATTTAATACTAGTTTCAAGTATTTAAGTTATTTACGTTGTGTGCATGGGTTACGGATGACCTAACATTAATAGCGTCGATCCACGTGGGTAGCGGACTTAATAGGTTGACGAATCTAATAAGAGCCCGCTAGGTACGTAGGATAACGTTATTAATGGGTGAATTATCCTTATGACTCGTTAGGATGCGACCGGTTTATGGGATAATAAGCGACACGGATAAATAATTGAGTTTATCGAGTTGACGAATTCGATAAGGTCTACTATTTATTCTGAAACTTATTGGACTATGGAGCTTATCGCTTAGAGGTCTCATTGTGTCGCATTGAGTCGCATTGTGGTTATTTAAGTGCACTCATGATATCATATTGAGTCGATACACCCACATGATGATACCAAACGCTAGGACTAAACGGTGAAACAAGACATTTTTGGAAATAAAGAAAAGGAATAAATTGGGGTAGATAACGTTGATTTTGGGAAATATATATTAAAATTGGTTTACATTAATAGGTTGTGCCGAGTCAATAGTTGTTGAGCCGTGATTAACTGTTATCTTCTGCTAGTGTTTATTTGTGCGTTGCTTGCTTGAGGTGAGTTTCATAGCCCCTATTTTATGTATGTTTTTAACTAATTTGGGGTGAGAATCATGCTACTCTTTCTGGACATTTTTAACTATTTTGATTTGCTTATGTGCTTGACTGTTTAGATAGATATGTGGTAGCTGTTGCCTTAGACTAGGGTAGCATCTCTATGCTATAACGCGATGCCTAGCTAAGTATAGACTTCTACCTCGACCTAGTCCAGGGTTAGCAATCGTTCTAGACTTTGCTATGACTGTGCTGGCTAGAGTCGCTAGGGGCCCACTATGACGTCGGATATGATATTGTGATTGTAATATTGGTATGTGATTGATGTGTATCTATCTTAGGTCTCGCATAGCAAATAAAATCCTACGGGTCAACTATTTTAAACTTGAAACCAAACCTATGAACTCACCAGCGTTAGCTGACCTTTTAGCATGTTTTTCTCAGGTTTTTAAGTGATGTTCGGAGTACGTGTTCTGTGGAAGCTTGGCAAGGAGGCATGGTTCAATAATCATAATCAAACTCTGATAATTTATGGGGACCTATTTTTATAAATCATGTTTGGGCCTAATATTTATATTTTGGGATTAATGTTTTGGATATTTAAATTTGGGATTGGTTTTTGAATGATAATATGACTATCTTGTTTGCTATACTTGTGTGAGATACCAATCCAATGTAACGCCCCGAAAACTTGATTAAGTCTTCCACTGTACCGAGATTTGGGGGTGTTACACATACACTACTACATTTAACACATCATAATACAATTTTTTTTTAATATTTCCTTTGCTTCCTTTAAAATTCGAGAAACACGCACATGTAACACATTTATTTGATAAACATTCCTTTATAATTTTACATAACTACACAATACCTCTTACACATTTACACTAACACATTTTTATCAAAATTTTATGAAATCTTTCCTTTTCCTTTTGCTTAGGCCGAACCTTGCCTTCCAAGGTTAAGAATACATGCTCAAAGTTTTACAAAACATATTACACACTAGATAAAACCAATATCTAACCCTTGTGGGCCAAGTTAGACAACTTTGTTCCTCCTTTCCTCTTTTTGTTTGATTTTGGCCGAACAAAGCAAACAAACACCCCTTTAATATTTTTTTTAAGTCTAGTGTAATAGTGTGATATTATAATCAAGTTAGCATGCATAGTGTTAATACAAATAAGCCGTAAAAACGTTTATTTATATTTTACGATCTTCAAATGTTTTGTCGATAACAAACGTAAAATCATTTTAACAAAACAAATAAAATACGTAAATGGTTTGAGCCAATAGTTTACTAACACTTATGATTTAGTAATACATATGTACAACAACTAGTGTTTACATATTGGGTAAATATATACATAACTAGTATGTATTATAATGGGTAATATAAATGCGTAGAAACTTAAGTATTTGACCCATTGACCAAATACATTGAATGTAGTTGGGTAAAACCCAAAGTCCATGACCCATACCCATGGAGCATGACCCATAACCCATTGCATGACATCATGCTTAAGTCATATATGGATATTATCTATGACCCATGGACTAGATGCATTGCATCTTATAGATACATTGTATCTACTTAGATACCCATGGTCTAATGTATAGGACCCATGATCCATAACCCATCACCCATGACCCAAAACCCATGGGCAAAAGGGAGCGTCCCACGGATCCCTAGTAATACACTGGACGGATCCCTCAAGTGAGGGATTCGTGGGATCCGTGGAACAGTAGCTATTTTTCCTCTATAGATAGAGAGTCATTTCTTCATTATTTCTCACCCCTTTCACATATATTTTCTCTTTGAGTTATAAACTCTCTAACCTCAGATCCAAGTGATCTATGTATGTAGTTTTGTCTTTGTGTGATTCTCTAGGTTCCTCTTAAAGGCAAGATCACCATCTTTTGAAGTCAAGTAAGCTCAAGTCCATGAGTTGCCATGCTTCGTCATCATCAAGACTATTGAGGTTCTCTTGATTGATAGTTCTCTTCTTTCTCATTAGAAGTGTAGTGTCGAAGACACAAGTGAAAGATGTCTAAAGGGTCAAGACGAAGACATTAGTGAAAGGTGTTGAACGTCAATATTAGAAGCACTAGTGAAGAGTGCTTAGAAGTCAAGGCTAAAGACATTGAGGGTGTCTAGAAGTCAAGTCACAAGGCATTAGTGAAGTTTGCCTAGAAGACAAGCCAAAGGCATTGGTGAAAGGTGCCTAAGGTGTACATTCGATATGGTGTGTTTGATGTACAAGATAGATTAGTATTGGGTCAAAGGATATTGATATCCTTGTTGATGTTGTTATAAGGAGTGGATCTCCTTTGGGGTTAGTTATTGTGTAGTGTTGGGTAGTAGTTCCTCCATTGTAATGGAACTCGGTATCTAGCCTAGTACCGGATAAAGGGTAGGCAACATTGTGATAGGTGTGGTTCTACCTTGTGGAAGAACCCGGTGGTTAGCCTAGTACCGGATAAAGAGTAGGCAACGTTGTGAAGGTTTCTCTGCCATAAAGAGTTGGTGTTGTGTAGTGATTACGAACTCTTGAGTAGGTGACTCGGGTAGTGGAGTAGGGCAAGGAAGGTGTCCTTGTAGCCGAACCACTATAAATACTCGCGTTGTGGTTTTGTGCTTCTTACCCTTTATCTTAGTTTATTACTTATACATATGCTTGTCTATCAACATCCAACACACACGTTCAAATAGATTGACATAAGTTAATCTAAGTAGTTTAAAACCAAGTTTTAATCGGTAAAACTATTCAACCCCCCCCCCTTCTAGTTTTCCACAATTGGTATCAGAGCTTCGTTACCAAGTTTCTTAGAGTATGTTGTACTTTAAAAACTTGATACGATCCGTGTTAATTGAAACTACAAAGAAGATCTTTTACAAAAACAAACACCATGTTTTAAAAACACCTTGTTTGGATGTTGATTAGATAACAACATTTTTTTTTATTTATCTTACAAAAGTGCACTAACCTTCCGTGTCATTTTGCTTAGTTAAAGCTGATACTTATCAAGCCATAGGAATTGCTTGATAACAAGATTACCTTCCCTAAGAAGGTATCTTAAACACGAAGGAACCAGAGTTGTCTACTGACATTTGTTTTGTCATTAGTAAAGACACTCCTAAGTGCATTAGAGGTATGATTTCCCACTTATCTCTAAATAACATTAGCTTAAATAATAAGTATGCTTACATAGGAATTTATAAGATTATATTTTTCACATACTCATATTTTACACGTAGCTTTCTTAGGAAACTTTTCTTACATACGTGTTCCTCTTTCGTCTAATGTCTAGATTTATATAATTTGTGTTTTATTTCAATCCAAAAATCATATATTTCTAATAATAAAACAAAACACAAATCTCAAAAATTCCTCTTTCCCCATAAATATCCCTTCCGATCGCTTCCTCCACCAAACCCTCATTTTTCAAATCTTCCACTTTAAAAAATTACCTCTCATTCAAACTTCATCTTCCTTCTCATCTCATCTCATCTCAAACCAAAACCAAGAAGGATCTTCATCAACATGGTGTACATCTCTCTCATACTCATCGCCTTAACACTCATCGCTCTCGTGTTCCCCATGATTAAGTTTTCTTATGGAGACATATACTTTGTGTTGTTAATCTACATTGGTGTTATATACCCAATCCTCTGTATCGTTCTTAGCATTGAAATGACATATTACTAATGTTCTAGTTTATCTAGTTTATTTCTCATAATATGTTTCTCGTTTCGTTTACTCGATATCTTTCGTATTTTTTAGTCTTGAGATACATTAGAAACCGACAATGCATGCTAAAGTAAAAATTGGCTAAAATACATATCTTTGTATAAACATAAAAGATGCAAAACTCTTTTTTTTCGTCAAAATCTTGTGTCTGTCACTACAGATCCACGGATCCCTGTAGTTCTACTAGCCGGATCCCTCATGGAAGGGAACCGTGAGAATCGTCCTTCTAGAAAACAGTTTTTCATGCAAATTAAAAACCGTTTCCTTCCTAAAAGAAATATTCCACTAGAATGTCAAACATTAAGTGAGTTAATTATCATTGTTAAAATATCTAGTAAAAACGTTAGGTAATCATTGTTTTGCCTTAAATACGTCTCATCTTATTAACTCTTCACTTCTATAGCTTTCGTCATGTCGCATGAGTATGAGTTCGACTTTTCACTCACTTGCGTTTACACCCCTAACATCTCTCTTGAACCCAACACACCTGGCAATCATGTCCGTGGGTTCAATAATCTCGAAACCCGTCACTTCCATGAAGGACGTGTTGTCAACACTCCTCTACAATACGTAGAAGGTATCAATACCTCCTTCCGAACCATAGGACTAGAATGTCTTCTAAACTAACGAGAAAATATATACGAGGTTTGTATTGGAATTCTTCCGTCAAGTTGAACTCGTTCGTAACGAGGATCGCTCTCATCTCTTTGGTTTTGGATCAAAACCAAAAGTCCGTTTCTAACCCTTGGGCAATTTGCTCACATCATCCGAATTCCAAATCATGGACAATGTGCCTTCATCGAAGATTGGTCTCTTGATTCTCTCTTCAACTATCGTGAAGAAAATAGTCCATATTTTCACACATACCTTCCCTCAAGACTTGACTCGCATGTTATGCAAACCTCGACCCTATTACTCCGATCCAAACATTATCTATACACGGGATATCCGAGAAGAGTACAAGCCTCTCGCACTCATCCCACGTGAAAATGTTTGGAGTCTTAGAAATGGAGAAATCCTTCCGCTTGTTGTGCTCACATAATGTATTGTTTGCTAACACAACAACCATACAATCTCACCTATTTCTTCGCAAGGCGAATTGTAAATCTTCAAGACTCCAAGAACAAACTAATCCCTTATGGAATGTTCTTGACACGCCTTTATCATCACATCATGTACTTCCACCCTCAATTTCAAAGTCCGTTGTACGTACTTGTGAACAAGATGATGGAACCTCTAAACACATCTCTCATGAAGACCTTCTTCATCCCTGAATCGGCGATTACTCATCAACCATTTGATGATCCATCTAGCGAAAACGCTCAAGAAACTTAGTTTCCTTTCAAAATAGGGTCAATCTTTAATATTCATGCTCTATCAATGTAATGCAATTTCTTTCATGAAATAATACATCTAACATTTGATATCTCCACTATATTAGTGTTAGAACTTCTTCGAAAACACTAGCTTGGAAATATGATGCTTTGTGCAAACCTTGCATACCTTTTGTAAAGGTGCTGTTTAGCAGGAAGACGGGTCCCTAAGTTTATGCTAGACGGATCCCTCCTCTTAGGGAACCGTGGGATCCAGGCAAACAGAAATGCAGTTGAAATCTTTATACTTCAAACCATGCCTTTAGATCACTTCACACTAGCTAAACATAGTGCCTTAGGACCAATTAAGTCCTTATCAAGCTGAGTAAAAGTTTCATACTCACTCATAACTCACTTAGATCACTCTCAAGGCGATTGTAGATCTATCGTTTCACCAAAACTCATTACTCTTCCGCTCTTATACTCACACATCATCCCTCACATGTTAATACATCTAGCTTTAGAAATCTTTCAATTTTTGCAAATTGATTTTAGTCATCCTTACTTCATCCTTACTTCAAAATAGGTCAAATTCTAGTTTTTCCATTTTCTATAAACTTTTAAGATATCTTCCAAAATATTATCTTAAGTTACTATCTGGTCTCTAGGATCATTTAGCTCTATTTGACACTCTCAAGTTTTTAGTGTCATCTTTGGTCATTCATTGGTACTCATAAAAGTTCTATTTTCTTCCATAAAAGGCAATCATTAGCTACATCACTCGTTTCCCTTGAACATTTAAGTACCCTTTCATTTAAGATACTTAGGAGGACTGACACACTCAAAAAGGTATAGGCATTAGACCTTACAAACATCATTTTTACCCTTTCCTAGCTGCTGAGAGCCGGATCCCTAGGATTAGCCTAGACGGATCCCTCATTGGAGGGAATTGTGGGATCCGGGTGACAGATTCATGCAACTCTAGCTAAAACAATCATTTCAAGCTCATCTTGCTAACTTGAACACTCCATCTTATCTTAGTTAAGATCCTAGATCAGCACAACTCTGAAGTTGACTCTTGTGCATGCTAATCATCACATTCCAAGGGATCTTAGTGGCTTAAGTCTTGAATGCACTTGCCAAATCTCTTTCTTTATAAACCACATTGTTAAGGACTCCTAAAGTTATCATCTTCATTCTCATTTTCAGCACTTAGAAACCTTTACAAACCTCATTTAATCATCTCATCATGAGGAAAGCTCCTAGTGGTAATTCATCCACCAAAGGTCCACCCAAGAAAATTGCTTGTGTTGTACACAAAATTTCCTCAATCGAATCATCTCCCGTTAAATCCACAAATGGTAGGATCTCCCCTCCACCTATCAAACCAATACCAGAAAGGATTGTTCCCACAAAACTACCAATGCCAAACACCACCATACCTCCTAAACCAAACAACCCCATTTCCATTAAACCATCACCATTGGTGCCTAGAGCCCTATCATTCACCACTCCACTCTCATCACCACACCTCTAAAATCTAGAAGATTTGCCTCCTAGGCCATCTCATCCTCCACCACCGACGACATTCTCCTCTTTAGGAGGATAGTGGAACAAAATCAAGGTGTTAAGTCAACACTAGCTATGGCTTCTTTTTCTCCGTCACCATCAAATAATCCCTTTTGGATTATGAGAAATCATCAAAGTCAACCACCCGACCACATGGAAGTTGACACTTTTCTACCTCCACCATCAACCCTTGTTGAGCCACCATCAAATGTGCCTCCACCAATCCCTCCTTCGTTTGAGGATCCTCAACCTCATTCACTAGAACCACCACACTAAGCCGCTCTATTTTTACCACCACCCTTTCCAAGCCATGACAAGGATTGCTATCACTGTCAACACGTTGAAGGCTTGATACATGAACTACGTGAAGAGCAATTTTTCATGTTTTATCACCTCCTCGAACGTTTCGATGAGGTCAACAAACCTAAACAACCGTGAGCTTAAGTATTAAAGTGGTGTCCTAAGTCTTAAGCTTAACTTAGATCGCTTAGGAATCACATTTCATGTTTAATCATTCTCTTAGTTTTAGAGATTTGTAGATCATTTCTCGTAGTTTTATTGAATGAAGTTACATGTTATATGCCAATTTTATTTTGAGTATATGTTTATTGCTTGAATACATATCTCACTTTGATGTTAACATGATTTGTTACATCACCATTGCTGGATTCTGTCTTCAGATAGACGGATCCCTGAGTTTTGCCTAGACGGATCCCTCCATGGAGGGAACCGTGGGATCCGTGCAACAGAAGACTCCTTTTCTACAAACTTAAGTCTTATTTGCAGGAAATTATGCAATATATACTTGTTTTCTAACCTTTGTTTTGTAGATTTTCAAAATACACATGAAGACTTTGACACCCTAAGCTAAGGGGAGCTTTGTGTCAAACAATACATTGCAAAACCATTTGCAATATAATCCTCATTTGGATTACATTTCATGACGTCCCTTTGCAAAGTTGCAATCATCAAGGGGGAGCATTATCGTCACTAAGACGAAACCATTTGCAAACATAGTTGCAATGCATTAGCTTAGCAGTTTTTCTTACTTGACGCCATCACAAAGGGATAGACTCGTCAAGGGGGAGTTAAGAAGAGAACTCTTCCCGTCACTTGCTCTCTATTTTTTTTTATATTTTTCCTTCACATTTTTTTTTCCTTAAAACAACGTGTTAGTTTCTTTTCGATGCTCTTTTTGTTTCGACAAAAAGGGGGAGAAGAAAGTAAAAAACTACAATTCAAACTTTTATGAATTTTAGTTTTCCTTAAAATAATTTTATGTTTTGTCATCAACAAAAAGGGGGAGATTATTAATACAAATAAGCCGTAAAAACGCATATTTATATTTTACGATCTTCAAATGTTTTGTCGATAACAAACGTAAAATCATTTTAGCGAAACAAATAAAATACGTAAATGGTTTGAGCCAATAGTTTACTAACACACTTACGTTTTCACATAATACACTAAAACAAGTATAAGTGATTTTATGATTTAGTAATACATATGTACAACAACTAGTGTTTATATATTGGGTAAATATATACATAACTAGTATGTATTATAATGGGTAATATAAATGGGTAGAAACTTAAGTATTTGACCAATTGACCAAATACATTGAATGTAGTTGGGTAAAACCCAAAGTCCATGACCCATACCCATGGAGCATGACCCATAACCCATTGCATGACATCATGCTTAAGTCATATATGGATATTATCCATGACCCATGGTTTTAACCCATGACCCACGGACTAGATGCATTGCATCTTATAGATACATTGTATCTACTCAGATACCCATGGTCCAATGTCTAAGACCCATGATCCATAACCCATCACCCATGACCCAAAACCCATGGGCAAAAGAGAGCGTCCCACGGATCCCCAGTAATACACTGGACGGATCCCTCAAGTGAGGGATCCGTGGGATCCGTGGAACAGTAGCTATTTTTCCTCTAAAAATAGTGAGCCATTTCTTCATTATTTCTCACCCCTTTCACATATATTTTCTCTTTGAGTTATAAACTCTCTAACCTTATATCCAAGTGATCTATGTATGTAGTTTTGTCTTTGTGTGATTCTCTAGGTTCCTCTTAAAGGCAAGATCACCATCTTTTGAAGTCAAGTAAGCTCAAGTCCATGAGTTGCCATGCTTCGTCATCATCAAGACTACTGAGGTTCTCTTGATTGATAGTTCTCTTCTTTCTCATTAGAAGTGTAGTGTCGAAGACGTAAGTGAAAGATGTCTAAAGGGTTAAGACGAAGACATTAGTGAAAGGTGTCGAACGTCCATATTAGAAGCACTAGTGAAGAGTGCTTAGAAGTCAAGGCTAAAGACATTGAGGGTGTATAGAAGTCAAGTCACAAGGCATTAGTGAAGGGTGCCTAGAAGACAAGCCAAAGGCATTGGTGAAAGGTGCCTAAGGTGTACATTCGATATGGTGTGTTCGATGTACAAGATAAATTAGTATTGGGTCAAAGGATATTAATATCCTTGTTGATGTTGTTATAAGGAGTGGATCTCCTTTGGGGTTAGTTGTTGTGTAGTGTTGGGTACTAGTTCCTCCATTGTAATGGAACTCGGTATCTAGCCTAGTACTGGATAAAGGGTAGGCGACGTTGTGATAGGTGTGGTTCTACCTTGTGGAAGAACCCGGTGGTTAGCCTAGTACCGAATAAAGATTAGGCAACGTTGTGAAGGTTTCTCCGCCATAAGGAGTTGGTGTTGTGTAGTGATTACGAACTCTCGAGTAGGTGACTCGGGGAGTGGAGTAGGGCAAGAAAGGTGTCCTTGTAGCCGAACCACTATAAATACTCGCGTTGTGGTTTTGTGCTTCTTACCCTTTATCTTAGTTTATTACTTATACATATGCTTGTCTATCAACATCCAACACACACGTTCAAATAGATTGACATAAGTTAATCTAAATAGTTTAAAACCAAGTTTTAATCGGTAAAACTATTCAACCCCCTTCTAGTTTTCCACACATAGTTTTCACACACACACACACACACACACACACACACACACACACACACACACACACATATATATATATATATATATATATATATATATATATATATATATATATATATATATATATATATATATATATATATATATATATATATATATATATATATGAACTAGCTTAATTCATACACTTCTTATCACAAGATAAAAACACACAAACTTCCTCTTGGTTCTCTCTAATTTTCGACACACACACACACTTTCTTTTTATTTATTTTATCAACCTAGTTTAATTGTAAATTGAAGGAGTCACCAACAAGATTGGCCACCCTTTGGCCCCAAGTAAACAACCTTATACATATATGTTCTCTTTTACCTAACTTATTACATACCCATCTCATTCCAACATAAATAAAACACACACAAACCTCTCCTTGATCCTCCTTATATTTGGCCACATCTAGAAAAGAAAAGAATAAGAAAACTTTGGGTTTTGATTAATTACATAGCTTATTGGGGTAAAGGGTCAACTTATTAGGTTATTTACTGTTCTTGGTCATTTAAGTCACTCACACACATTCAAGGAGGTATAAAACTCATTTACATGTTTTTCTACTTTCTATTTACGTAACTTACATGTTTAGGATTACATCAATTACATTCAAAGATATCACCATATCGTGTTTGTATGCAAAATTTCAACAAAAATATGTTTTATTAATTATTTTAACACTTTACAAAAATTACCAAGGTTGCAAAAATCGTGAATCGTAGTGAGGCGGTCGACCCCCATGTAGCTTGTAATCGGTCTACGCGGGATTAATCGGTGATTAATCGGATTGGCATTTTTGGCAAGTTTTGGGTATTTCTGGGTAGTTTTTGGTATTCCTGAAAAGATTTTCCTTAAAAACATTTTGTAATAGATATAAACAGCGACTATAAGTGATTAAATTTGTTCAGGGTTGCAAAAATAGCGAATCGGTGATTAATTGTATTGTCATTTTTGGTAAGTTTTAGGTATTTAAGGCAAGTGTTTGTATTTTCGGCAAGATTTTCCTTGAAAAACCTCTTGTAATAGATATAAACAGTGATTATAACTAATTTACGACGAGTTTAGGGTATTTCCGGTAAGATTTCCATGTTTTCGGCAAGTTTGACCATCGTTAACCGCCGTTGACCATGGTTGAACGATTTACACAAATCGGAAAGGTAGTTGGCCCAGTAGCACCTAATCGGTGATTAATCGGCCTTCTAGACCTTTTTTTGCAACACTGAAAATTACTGGACTTTTATACAAGTTTGTGTTAAAGTTGATGAGTTAAAAGTAAACATATACATATAATTACTAGACGAGTACCCGTGCCTAGCGGCATCGGTTTCTAGCGGCAGACAATTAACGATATGCGATATTGTGGTAAGTGTTTCATATAACGTTCAAAATAGAACGTGAAAAGATCACAATGTAATTACAAACGGGTGTAACATGAGATAATTCAACTCTAACAAAAATTCTTAACATGTATCAAACGACATATAAAAATATTTAATAAAACTTAAAATAAAACATTACATCAATTATGAAATATTAACTAACAACACACGTTACTCGTCGCGTAAAACTTCTTGATACACGACATTTGAGATATAAATTCCTGCTTGATGGAACTCTTTGACTGATTGATTGGCTATGAAAATACATTGTGTTTATATAGGCAATAACAATATGCAATGTTCAATTTGAAATTTCCCTTTTCCCGCATTGAAATATATGTGTTTAAAACGTTTATTCTCCATTACAACATTTCGGCAATGTCCAGCAACATTTCAAACGTTTGTATTGAATTGAATACTTTATTCTCTTTTAAAACATTCCATCAACATTTAAAATTGTCAATCGTTTCCTAACATATGCTACGTCAACTTTATTCTCCTTTGCATTGATGAATACTTTGCATACGTTTGCATTGATTACTTTCCAAACGTTGCACCAATTTCCAGCAATAGGGAAGGTGTTACACATTCTTCTTTATGCATTTAGTACTTTCCAAACGCAAATTTCTGTTATTTTTGTTCACTTTCAAGCTTGACCGAATTAAGTTTTCCACTTTCGATGGTTGACCATTTTTACATTTTATGTAGTATATATATATATAGATTTATGTAGTATATAGATATAGATAGATTATGAATGCTTAAAAAAATTGATATTTGGCAATGACATTTTAGGTATGAAAAAAAAATTGACATTTCCAAAATTCTGAATATTTACAAAATCTCAAACAACAACAATTCAAATCATTTCAGTTGATAGATTAAAATTATTTCAATCGATGAATTTTCAAAGTAAAAGTTCAACTTAAAAAATATGTTTAAATATATGGGCTCAAATTAATGTGCCTTAGCTGCAAAAAAGAAAGTTGCATTGGAAAGAATTTAATCTCCCCACGATACTTTCATTCAAGTTTTCCTCTCCAAATAATAAGATCAACGCATTCATGTTAAGTTTTGATCATCATTGCTTCGTAGATATTTAAATAAAAAATAACTATAGATCTATCATAAGATATTTGGCTTTGTTGAAAGGGTTAAATCCACTAAATAAAAACGAACTTTCACAAATTCCCCGAGTTAGTAAAAAAAAAAAGTTTTAATTACCAATCTAGTATGCGAAACTTTCAAATTGGTTATATTATCAAAAATATGGAGACCTTATTTGGCATTTTATTTATTTTTATTTTGCCTAGCCATGTCATCATCTTCTTGGGCGAGTATTCCGGCATCCACCGTCTTCTCCGGCAAGTATTTCGGAATCTCCTCCGACAAATATTCCGACAACCACCATCTTCTCCAACAAATATTCTGGCAACCACCTTCATCTCACAAAGATGCCTCCTTTTAAAAACATATATTCGGAAATACCAACTAAATAAATTCATCTAACATACCCACCAACAAATACCTAAATTATTTAAATCCCACGGGCATTGGATATGTATTTTACTTCCTACCAGTTTTAACTCTTAGGGTGTGTTTGTTTCATTAAGATGTTTTGGGTCTGAATCTGACTACCACATCTTACTGGTAAGAGTTGGCTATAAAGTCTAAATCTAAATGAAATAATGTTGTTTGTTTTTGTATAACTGTCTGAATGATTTTAATTCTCTATTTTTTCTAAAATATATATTAAACCATAGTAATATGATGAATAAATAACTTGTGTAAACATGAAACAAAAGCATTATTGATTTTAACACAATAATAAACCATGAAATAAATTATCGGTTCACGTTTATCTAACGATAAATTGTTATGATTAACACTTATTTTAAATTAGGCTTAGATTGACAAAAAAGTAAAGAAAAATAACCAATAAAACAAGTTTGTTGGTATAATTTGGTCACGCCCAAATCTAAACGGTTAAGAACCGAAATAATCAAAAAATCAAACCGAAACCGATAATAAACCGAAATAACTGAACAGCCAAAAACATAACGGCTTTGATTTCGGTTTTATAAAAACTGAATACTCGGATTCGATTTTAGCCATAAACCACCCAAACCGAATCGTGCACACCCTAAAATAAACAAACAGAAACATATGAAATTAAAAGTAAAAGTTGTTTGGAAAACAAAAAACCATAAACAAGTCAATTTATTAAATTAAACAAGTTGAAATGTACATTTCGTATAAAACTATAAATTGAAAAAAAAAAGAAAAAAAAAAGTAAACAAGTCAAATTTATTTACTAATTGATAAACACTTTAAAAACCAATAAAGTCCAATGACCGATATACTTCCGACAAGATTCACGTTTTTTCTTTTAAACTATATTCTCTTTCTTCAGCTTTTCATCTTCTTCTTCATATTAAAAACCTGCAACATTTTCTTTGACAAAAACCACACACATAAGACCACAAATAATATTAAAAAACCCACAAACAATACCAGAGAGTGTATAGCACATTGATGCAAAATAAAATGATGAAGGATATAGCAATAGTAAGAGGCAATAAGATCTAAAATCCAACTCTTACTCGGTAAGACATATACATCCAAACACCCTCGAAACCATCTTAATAGACATAATCTATAACACCGTCCTTTAATTCTTAGCAATCAAGCGAAAAACTTGTATAACCCAACAAATCGGCTAGGTCTGAACGTAAGCCAGAAACAAACGAATCAAAACCAACAACAAAGCCACCTACTGAAACCACCTAGCTCACCGTAACAACCGAGAGTGTTGGTTACACTGGCGGCAATTTTAGTGGCAACAAAGAAGAGGTTTATGTGTGTTTTGTTTCTGGAGAGACAGAGAGAGAAAGATGGAGAATAGGTATGGCGGTGGCGGCCGGTTTTAGAGAGAAAGAATAAAAAGGAGAGCAGTGAACATTTTAGGGTTTGTGTTGGTTTATTTGAAGTTGCCAGCCGTGTATATTAAGATTCAATTGTTTCCAAAGATAATATTCGGTTTGACTGAAATTTCACTTTTTCACTTTTCAAGTTTGACTATTTTTCCTTTTAATGTAGTATAGATATACTTGTGTTAATTATTGTGAATCTTGAATTATGTATGTATGAATTCCGGAAAAGTGCATATTTTTCTACTTTCTATTTTCATAACATACATGTTTACGATTGAATTTTATATCATTTACATTAAAAGATATCACCATATCGTGTTTGTATGCAAAAATAGTTTATAAAAATAAACTAGTAAAGATTTCAAAAAATATATATATGTTCTTTTAACTATTTTAACACTTTATAAGAATTATTAGAGTTTTATACAGGTTTGTGTTAAAGTTAATGAGTTAACTGTAAAAATATACATATAATAATATACTTGTGTTAATTGTTGTGAATCTTGAATTATTTATGTATGAAGTCATGTTATATTATTGAAGAAATTGTTGGAAGGGAGTAAGATTAGAAAAGAGTTGGAATTCTTGGAAATCAAGTGGATATATTTATTTTTATAAAATGTTGCTGTTAAAAATAGTTTCTGATAGAAAACAGACTTTAGGACTTGGGTTGGGAAACTTAGGGCTCGGGAATTAGAAAATATACTTAAATACCTTTCTGTGGACATATTATTCACTAAAAACGGATTTAGAACGAAAAAGTTATGATGAAAATGTTTTGAATAAAACTCTATTATTTTTTCGGAAAACTGCATAATACTTGTTGTTTGGCACGGTTCCCGTGGCAAAACATAGCCTTTAGCCTATTAAGAGCATCTTCAATGTTGACGCTAAACGTACCTTTTGCAATAATTTAGTGCAAAAAAGTACAAATAGCTACATAAATTACTTTCCAATGTTAGCACTAAACTTGTCACTAATTTAGTGCAATGAATAGTAAAGCACTAAATATAGTGCAACACTATTCATGGCACTAAACACTATTCTCTTTATTAAAATTTAATATATTTGTTAATCTTTGATATATGACTAAAAATATAGAAAACTAGTTTATATAAATTATATTCTTATAATTGTCTAACAAATACAATTAAAATGAGTCCAATATTGATATATATTTTTTAGACTATTTTTTTCGTTTATTGTATATAAATGTAATTTAAACTAGTTGAAAATGTTTAGTGTCAAATTTTAGTGTCATACATTGGAGCACCTTTTTATTAGTGCAAGCATATTCCATTAAGATGCTAATTTTACTCTATTTTAGTGCAAAATTTAGTGTTATACATTGGAGATGCCCTAATAAATAGAAGTTGATTGGGTACTTCCGAAGTCATTTTTGGCGTCTAAAAGTCTAAACGAGCTAAAAAGTCTTAAAAAAATATTGTAGCATTATGTGCGTACTTTACATACGAGTGGAAGGTTCTCCAAATTGTTAAGTAATGAACTAATTATGATTTATTAAGGATATGACCCACTTGGGAACTTTTATAAAGTATACACATAAGTTTGTATAAGCTTATTTTCTAAAACAAATGTCATAAATTGTGAGACGAGTTAAACGATATATAGACTTTTGTAAAATATAACAAGAATATTATTTAGACACGGATAATATAGTCATAATTATTTTATAAGTGACATTAACTTCCAAAGATTGGACAATATAATGATTTTCACAAGTGCTTAATTTATATAATTATACCACAACTTCGACGTAAGTACGTTTTACTTATTAAAAGTGAATACAGACATGTTCGGGTGATATGAGGTTAATAAAAAGTGTATACACGATATTTCACTTCATTGCATAAACTAACCGATCATCATTTTCCGTGCACACCAATTCTTATACATTGTTACTTGATTATTTGATGCGAGTTTCATAGTCCCACTTTTACTTTTTTACTACTCGTTTTGAAATACTTTGGGGTGAGAATATTATGCTTACTTTTTACTTGCGCACACAAGTACTTCTACAATAATAAACACATAGACCAGGTGTACCGGACGAATGACTATGTACATACAGGACCAAGTGTAACGGTTACATGATCGAGCGTACCGATCAACCAAACATTTTGAATCTTGTGGTCCATAGTTATAAATACTTAAACCTATAAACTCACCAACTTTATGTTGACCACTTTTAGCATGTATTTCTTAGGTTCGCGATTGTCGAATTGCATAACATGGAGCATGATCATTCGAATCGCATCTTTTGAAGACTTATTCATTTTTTTTTATCATACGATACCTTTTTCAAAAAAAAACTCATTTATGTATTATAGTGGATCTTGCATTTATAATGATTCGGTACTTTTTTAAAACTTTATCGAACATGTATTTCAAAACGGCTCTTATAAAGGTCGTTCAATATAACACTTAACTTTATACTATGAAGTCACCACCCGAATACCCTTATGCTATGACCCAATTTGGAGGTGTGACCATCAAACCAAAGTCGTACATATTCTTGTTCTCTTTGCCTAACCTTTTGAACCCCCCTAAATTTGAGTTCGTATGAAGGATTTAACCCAAAATAAAGATAAAGGGAAGTAGAGTGCATAAAATCATTAGGCAAATAATCTTTAAAATCACTATTGCACCTAATCAATAACTTACACCTTTTTCACTTTTGGTAACTTTTATATCACAAAATTATTTCAATTCTTCATGATTATTGATTAAATTTTTTGATCTCAGCTATATTTTGCAATTATTAATCTCATTTACACTCTTACATGTTAAAAAAATAGCATCCACGTATACTAAACACAACAAATGTATTATTTTTGGACCTTTTAAACAAAATGAGAGTTATTTTACATACTAAATTGTTCTCACATATCAAGAAACAAATCTCACCAAGTTATTTATTTTTTAGAAGAAAGAGGGATATTTATTAATATTTAAATTCATAAATTCAATTACACCAATTTTTTATAATTTAAATATCTTATGAATCGTTGATCGTTATACAAAACAAATTATACCTTCACGACCAATATATAGCCATCTTTTTATAGACAAGCACTTTGATTTACTTTTAACAAAAAAAAATTGACAGAGTTTTTTCAAGTTTTCTTAGTTGTATCAAAATTCGAATTACACATCACATGTGATTTAACACTAATATCAATGTTCAAATAAACACTAAACCTCTGTACTAAAATTGTTACAAGTATTTGTTTATAAATCAAAAACTTTTCCCATTTTTTGCAATGGAAAACATACATTATTGGCTTTCCAATCATATATCACACACACTATATTTGAATTTTATATTATAGCAGTTCATTTATGAAACTTCTATAACCACATGTGAAAAACTCACAGTTGGTAAAAAATCGCATGCGATTAAGATCACGTATGAGAAAAATCACGTGTGATTTTATGTGTTTCATCCAAATCAGTGTAATATCACATGTGATTTCTCATGCTAGTTTCAACAACGAAGGAAAAAGAAAAGAAAAAGACGAAAAAATGTAAAAAAAAGTGAAAAAAACGAAAAACAAATGTTTGTCGAAAGTATATCAACGTGTCCATTTATAGAAAGATAATTAAATGTTCGTTGTGCACTTAACGATTAACGGTTTAAGAGATCATAATATTTGGAAAAAAAATGATGAAAGTGGGTTTGTTAAATAAATGGCTGAGATTTGTCTCTTATCATGTGAGTAAATATTTGGTATGTAAATAAACTTAAATTTTTAAACAATTAGTAACCATTTTTTCTAATCAAATTAACACAACATGAAAGTCAATATTTTCATTCCATTTTTCAGAGACCCGTTTCAACTGTTTTATCACGAGTCAGGAAATACCCTTCTCATAATGACATATAAACTTAAATCACGATACAAGAAGTAATTGTTAATGGAAGAGGATCCTCTCATGTTGAGGATTTACTTGATTGATCAAGTTACAACTATCAACTATTGGATCAAATCCAATGGCTCAAATCATCTCATATTTTTTTGATTTAAGCCATTAGATTTGATCTAATGGTTGTTGTCCAACTTGATCAATCAAGTTATCCTCAACTTAAAAGGATCCTTTCCCATTGTTAATATCCAAAATCACGATATAAGAAACAACTGTTAATATCCATTTGGAATACAGACCAATCAATTAACAAATTGAGACTCAATAAACATGTAAGGACACGTCTGGTAGAGAGAAATTCAGAGCCATGAATAAATCTAAAAATAGAAATTCAGAGAATTAATATAGTAGAGAATTATAATGAATTTTCGTATTTGGTAATAATAGAGGCTTGATCCGAAAAATGAGAAAACTTTTTATATTTGTTAGAAAAACAAGGATTCACATGAATACAAATAACATAAAAAAGCTCAACCAAGAGAACCTTTTAAATAAAGTTAAGTAAATATGAAAAAGATTAAAAGGCAAAACATGAGAAATACGAACTCAAAAGTCAAAACCTAAATAAAACTTCTTTGCTTTGTGGCCCAAAATGAAATCTCGCAGGTATGCCATGATTTCCACACCGGTCATAATGGAAATGAAGAAATGAAAATTACAAAGGGCAACTCTACAGATATAAAAAGTTCCACTTTTATTTTTTCTGTCAACCTTATTTTGTCTGTCAACCAAACAATAGAAATAACTTTAATTTCATTTCTCTTCCTCTAATTCATTCTACCAAACATACCCTAACTATCACAAAAATGTTTCTTCATATTATAAGTATATATTAAATCACAAAGAAAACGTCGCCGTTTTTGCCACCACGCTACAGGTCATTTCTGATGAATCACGGGCCACATAAAAAAAAAAAAAAAAAAAAAAAATTAGAACCGGTCTCTACAGAAAAAAATTATATTATCGTTTATTAGTCAAGACAATCACCCTGCTAAAAAATTCACCCAAAAAAAAAAAAAAAATGATTATATATTATATTACTATTTATTAGTTCACAATCACCCTACTAAAAAATTCGCCAAAAAAAAAAAAAAAAATTTATATTACTATTTATTAGTAAGACAATCACCCTATTTAAAAATTATCACTAAAAAAATATATATATATATATATATATATATTATATTACTATTTATTAACGACAATCACCCTATTAAAAATTCGCTCACTAAAATATATATATATATATATATATATATATTATATTACTATTTATTAATCGCACAATCACCTTTATTAAAATTCGGCCGCCCAAGAACGCAACGAGACCAACGCCATCTCGTTTAATACATTCCTTTTAACTATATCATTTTTGCAAAAGACATGCCTTAAATCTTTCTTCTCTCAACCCTGCTTATAAGATCATTCATTATGAAAAACTTTTCTAAAAGTCTATAGTTGTGAAATACTTTAATTTATAAACCTTTTTGTTTTACAAAACTAATTCAACTATGAAAAAACCTCTTACAGATATATAAACATCAGACATAACACAAGCATTAAATTATAAAAAGGTTCAACACCTTACACCTATTCATGCCACATAAGTTTAAAATAGATGTGTACAAGTTTTTAGATCTTTTCATATTTTTATAAATCTTTTGATAAACCACCATAGTGGATGTACTAAGTCCACAAATGCAGCTCTTTACTCTCTTTACATTTTTTTAAGACTAAAATACACCGTTGGTCCCTAAACTTGTAGCTGAGGATCGCGATGGGACGAACCACGCACTTTTCATCGCTACCGGTCCAAACAAGACCCATTAAATGCCGATTCGTCCCTTGACCGATTTCGGACAACAAACCGAGGGTATTATAGACCATTCACTTTTTGACCCAAGCTAGAACCTGTGGACCAATTGTGAGTATGGATATTAGCCGCTTTTCCCCGACACGTGATTTAATTTCGCGAACAAATACACCCACCCAACAAACAACTTTGCCAATCACATAAAACCACATTATCCGTAAAAGATAAACCGCAAATCGAAATCAAGAATATAAATCCTCATTTCCGAAATGAAAAGACCAACCCAACTTCCAACAAAACCATGTCGATCGATCGCTTTACCAACATGCCGATGAAGTGATCACTAACATTTTGAATCGGTTGCCTTTGTTAGAAGCGGTGAGAACCTCTAGTTTAGCGAGAAACCGGAGGTCTAAGTGGACTTTGCTCACCGATGTCATACTTGATGAGGATTTCTTTTATTATTTAACATACGAGTTTGATGGTAGGCTTGTTACTAGATTCTTAAATCGGCTTATGGGTCCAATAAGAAAGTTTGTCTTTGTTTGTAGAGCCAAGATCAATTATTGGAATAGACAACTTTCATTATGAACACATTCATGAGTGGCTCTTGTTTTGGTCGACAATGGAGTTGAGGAGCCGATTATTACAAACCGGTATGGTGACCCGCCACGCTCCCAACCCAACTTTACTCTCGCAGCGAGTTGAAACATCCGTACTTCATGTTTGTGCTATGGCTACTTTGGAATATTTTCATGGCTATCCAAATCATCGAGCCTAGAATTGATTCATGTCAATTTTCTAAGCGGCAGCTTTGGGACTTTATTGTTTGGTTGTCCTCACTGAGTCTCTTAAAATGAATCGTCCTAGTACTAACGAGATGAGACTATGGGATATTGCAAAACTTGGAAATTTGAAGAAGTTACATTTGTCATTAGGTCGTTATAATGTTGTGACCACAATCACAACATCCGATATCTTTCACTTGACAAGACTTCAAAATCTTGAGACCCTTACATTGGATTTTGGTGATTGCACGGTAAGAACAATTTCGCTTTTACAACTTATAATGTTATAGAGATGTGTAACAAGAATGAAATTTAATCAGAAACTTCTTTTAGTTGATACATGAAGCTAATCCTAGGATGAAGGTGCCATTTGTTTCCTCGATTAACCTTAAGTCGTCCGATGTCGATTTTGGGAATAGTGTTATGGTAGCATTCACCATTGGAATGATTCGGTCATCTCCGAATTTGAAAATGCCGGATACGAGAGTAAGTGTAATGATGTAATGAATATGTATCAAATAAAACATTCCTAAATTGCCATGTTTGTGTATCTCAACACTATTTGATTTTTCAGTCGCAAACACGCTTAGTGATCTACCTTGCCCAATTTTTCCATCACAGTATAGAAACACATTCACCATGGGCGCTTTCAGACGGTGGTGTTTCGAGCTTTTCCCGGATCGAGCATGAAATAACTTTAATAAAGTGTATACTTGCGTGTTCCGGTCGCTAAAGACAATCAATATCGTGGAAAGCGATAGAGTCATGATGGGAATGAAAATACCAGAACAACTGGGAGTTGGCTAGAAGTCGTTGAAACTCCCGAGCTTCCCCACACCGTGGTAGATTTCTTTGACCGGTTGTAGTTTAAGTTTGGGTTGAAAACCCTTGGACAATTAATGTTTCAAAATAGTTTTAGTAATTTTGTACAAGAATTGTTATATGGTTTGCTTAAAATTAGATTGTTCATATGTTGTTGTTTCATGCAGATTCTAGGTGATGAAAGTTTGACATTCGAAAGTCAAACTTTCATTTAGCATTTTATTTGATTCAAGCAAGTAAACCGCATTTCCGCTTTACTTTAGTTAGTCAATACTTGAAAATGTTGAATGGGTTAACGTGAACGAGAGTTGTAATGTCGAAGGATTGAAAACCTTTGGAACATTAAGTGCAAAAGTCATAATGGTATTTGAAGTTTGATGATGACGATGGCGTTGGAATGTTCAATAATATATACAATGGTATTTGACTTTGTAAAGTCAATATTGCAAAACCATTACTAAAATATTTGTTTTGAAGTGTAATGATAATTTGATATGTTTTAGAAGTTTGACTTAACAAAGTCAAACTTCTAATGGTTTTACTGAAGTTGGCAACTCGAGGGACCAATTGTGTATCCTAAAGTGAATATTGGGCGGAGTTTTAAGTGTGACAAATTGACAACGGCAACCAACACAAATTCGTGGACCGAGTGTGAAATAAAGGAAACTATTAAACCCTTCACCGCCTCTTACCGAGACGATATTAACTAGTGCACAACTAACTAGATACTCATCTACCACTTTTTCCACACACACACAACTTTCCAATGGCGATTTCCTATTTTAAACAAACTCATGGAGGTGGTCGATTCGCCAAATCTTAATGATCGGATGGTCGTCTGGTTTGAAGATGAGGTCGCCGAGAAGGGATTCTAAGAAGCTACTTCTTCAAGGTCGCCAAGATCTAAAGACAGAATCATCAACCGTAGGAGTCGATACAAGAGAATCAAGCTCGGGACCTCGTGGAATCGCGCTTGACCGTGTGGATGCGCCGAACAAAATCCGCCTAGGCAGACAAACCAACTTGCCCAACTCATACGATAGTTGGTCAAACAGATGAAGGTATTCGGTTCAACCAAGAGTATGTTAAGAAAATGGTCGAACATAATGCCCGAATTTTGGTTTTCCATGGGTAGATAAAGGCGCCTTTAGGTGATAGTTTTGCTAAAATGGTATGTAAATTAGCTTTGATGTAGTTGGTTATGATGTTTAACAAAATTTATTAATGATAAAATATCATTTGGGTTATGTGTTGTTTAATCTGTTGTATTGTGATATGGGTTGTATTTTAGTGTTATTAGTATAAGAAACCAAACAGCCCTTGTATCAAGAAACCAAACAGGCCCTTGTATCAAGAAACTTTAATCAAGAGAACCAAACACCCCTTGTATCGTTAAAAAGCAAAGGCAATGGTTTAAAAGATGTGGTGAAAATACAAATACTTTGGCACTAAATCATAATGTATCAAATAAAACATCCGGTTGTATCACCTAAACCAAACGGCCCTTTTATCGAAAAAAGTCACATAAAGAAACCAAACACCCCGACGTAAAAATTAGAGGCAGTGGTTTCAAAACACGGGTTCAAAAGGCAAACGCTTTAGCAAGAAACAACAATGTATTGACAATTGTGTATTGTAACATCTTGAATTTTGACTTACCAAAGTCAAACAAACTTATGAAACCAACAAATTGTAACTTGGGTAAGTCAAACCTATTAAGATATGCAAAACGATTTCAAACACAATGATTAAATAAGATCACAAAATTTTATTCATCGATTTCAATAACTACAAATGTTTACTATCATCTAAACATACACTTAGCTAGACCCACAACTCTCCCTATCATCGCTTTTCCTTCTTTTCCTTCCTTTCCTTAAGATATTTAAACAAAATTTCCGCTTTGTAATCCTTTCTCCCAAATCGTTAAACTTTGATAACAAGATGTCATCCTCTTCCTTCTCCTTCTTAACACCCAAACGCTTTTAATTTGCGCATCGCTTTCCTCAACGAACTCAACAAACCCTTCCCTTATCGCTTTGTGCCATTATTGTTTTTCTTTTGCTTTGGGAAGAATGTGTGTTGATTGTATTTTAGGGTACTCTTGCTCGCTCATACATATATGGTTGAAGGTTGGGTTACATTTTAACTAGCTTGGGTCAAAAAGTGAATGGTCTATAATACCCTCGGTTTGACCGTCCAAATCCGTCAAGGGACGAATCTGGCATTTAAAGGGTACTGTTTGGACCGGTAGCGATGAAAAGTGCGTGGTTCGTCCCATCGCGATCCTCAGCTACAAGTTTAGGGACCAACGGTGTATTTTAGTCTTTTTTTAATGTTAATTTCTCGATATACTATTTTTTAAAGGATAATATAAGAAGTAACAAACTTTTTAAAAACTAAAAACTGCTAAATTTTTAAAAAGGTTTGTAGCCATAATAAAGTAATTTGAAATTGTTTAAAATCTTAGACGTTTCCTCATAAAAGATTGAGAGTTCAAATCTCGCTAGGTATGTATATTTAGGCTGTTAGGAAAAGGTCGGAACGATCCGGAGATTAACCCATTGATGTCGAGTCAAAAATGCTCTTTCTCTTCAGATTATCCGAACATAAAAAAACTTTATCCGGTTGTTGTTTGTTTAATGTTAAAAATAAAACTTAACATATTCCAAATAAATTATCAAGGCATTTAGCGGTTTAACGTAATGACTCAGAAGATTATAATAATATATTTTTTAAACGACAACTTACAATCTCACAAATAATAATACTAGTATATAACGATAGATTATACCCCATACATAACTAATAACCGCTATTTCCAAATTTACCAGTTGTTAAACTACCAACCACCATATTAATCGAACCAAAAACCCACACCACCGTTGTACCACAAGAGGATGAACCCCATCAAAGTAATCGGCAAGTTCTTCTGAATTTCGATGCAATCAGCAAGTTCTTGTGTATTATCTGCGGGGTTGATTCCTTAAGGAAAAAAAAATAGTGATTATCATAATGTAAAGATGCACGGAAAGGTTAAGTACATTTGTTTTGTTTGTAACCGTCCTATGGAAGCGAAGGATGTACAACACCACTAGCATGGTGATGTTGTTGTAAAGAAGAAGATGTGAGAATGTATCTAAGTTTGTGTCAAATCCTAGTTGACATGTCGGTGTATGAAGAACGATTTTGACCGAGGTTTTTGTTTTGTTATTTAAAAAGAAGAAATTGCAATATAATTAGTAATTAGTTGTTTCGAGATCAAGATGGATTCACACCTTCATTAGTTTGGAATTATGTAGTTTTGGATTATTCAAGAAATAAGGATGCACATGAAGTGTTTAAGTTGAAGAAATGCAATGGATGTTTATAGATTTCTACTATACGTGTGAAGTTCAAATAATGGATTCGATCAGTTATTAAACTTAGTTTGATATGAATCAATTGGCTTATGTCATTAATATTTATTTATTTATTTTTTGTAATTTTGTTTTGGGTTGTCACCGTTAAAACATACCACCAGTTTAATCAATTCTTGTAATTTTGTATTTTTTGGGTTTGCTAATAAAAGTTTATCACGTTCCTTTCTACTTGTCTTGTTTCATGAATGCAGCTATATGTTCACAAGATGTTAAAGCTAGGTTGTTTTTGGGACTTGTACGTTTGCCTTATACTCCAATTATTACATCGTTAACTTGATAATAGTATATAGAATGGGTAATTAAGTTGAATTGCTTTAGAAATTGAATCGTAGTGCATCATGATCTTCTCATATGGCATAATGTGTTCATGCATATTAATCAGGTTCGTTTGTTTTGATGATCTATATCTCGTTTTGGTTTTTTTTGTTTGATATTCTAGTTATAAAATATAACTAATTGGGTTGGCATGAGATTACTAATACAATCTTGTTTCGTAAGCAATCTGGCCCTAATTTCGATGTTTTTATGCAATATAAGAGTGGACGGTGTGGGCTCGCCGTCGCCTACGTGGCCGGCCGCCGTGGCTCGCCGCCACACCGCCTCCACTCGTTGTGGCTCGCCGTCGAGGGTGAAATCGTGGGGACGACGAAGGTTAAACTCTGACAAGAGATTTTCTTTTCCTTTTTTTTTCGTTTTCTCTCTTTTTTTTTTCTTTTTTAAGATTTGTAAAGTTTTATGGAATAAGGTGAAGTTGAAGTTGATTTCAAAGTTTCGTAGAGTCTCGAAACTTTCGTGGTTAAACAAAGAAAACCGAAACTTTAAAGATTAATCGAAAACATGAAATACATAATAACCTTAAACATTAAAACTACGGATGGATCCCTAAAACAACATAAAACATGAAATACATAATAAAACTACTAAACACTTAAAAAACGAGTCATCCGAGTCCAAACCATCATCACTTGTTGGCGGAGAATAAAACTCCCCATTAATGTATCGACTCTCCATTATGTCGAAAAGTTGTCTTGGAGGTCTTGAGCCTCCGTGCTTCTTCACCGAGTGACGCCTCTTCACGCTACCGCTTCGCAGATCTCCCCGACGCTTTCTTCATCTTGTTCAAACCGCCGGAGGAAGCCTCACTTAACCCGCTTGGGTGGTTTTGAAAATCCACCTGACCTGCTCACGGTGGACTTGGAACAATTGGGAGGTACGGATGTTTCAAACCCCACCGGAAAGACATTTTCCGGTGGTGTTGAGTAAACTTCAAACTCGCGAGTTGGAAAGTTGGTTTCCGCAAGTGATCCGGGGACGGAAAGTCGGTTTCCAAGCAACTTTTCTGGCCGGAGAATTGCCGAGAAAAGTCTTTGCATGACATTTTCTTGTGTGTGAATTGTGTTATTTGTATGTGAAAGTAATGCTGGTATGATACTATATATAGAAAACTTAACCGTTTGAATTTGAATTTAACCCGCCCAACAGTACCCGGTTTTTGAATTTTGAATTTAAAATTTGAATTTGAATTAACCCGCCCAACAGTACCCGGTTTTTGAATTTTGAATTTAAAATTTGAATTTGAATTAACCCGCCCAACAGTACCCGGTTTTTTAATTTGAATTTTGAATTTAAAATTTGAATTTGAATTACCCCGCTCAACAGTAAACGGCTTTAAATTTTAAATTTGAATTACCCCGCTATAAATAACATCTATAAAACCACCATTTTATTTCACATCTACATCAATTCAAAAAAAACACACACAAATGTCTCCAAATTTGAAGTGGAACAAGTCTGAAGAAATCTTGCTTGCGCAAGTTTGGATAGAAATTTCGCAAGCTATGGATATGCAAAATAACCGTTCCGAAAATATTTTTGGAACGACGTTATCATATGCTCAATAATCGACAACCGATGACCATCGTACAAAAATTCAATCACGGGTAAATGGACGAGGATTAACGCCGATTGCAAAAGGTTCAACGCAATTTACAAACAATTCAGGCGGTCAAGTGCTCAAAATGACCACACTCATCTCGAAAATGCGAAACTAAGCTTCCAGCAACAATTTGGTAGAAATGAGTTCAAATATGTTCACGTTTGGGTGATTTTGAAAAATTGCCCAAATTGGGATGTCGAAGATTAATTCCAGTAGTATGTGTTGTTTTTTTCTTAATCGTGTTGTTTTTTTTTCCGTATCGTGTTTTTTTTTTCCCGTATCGTGTTCTTTTTTTATTATTGTGTTATGTATTGTATTTTTAATTTGAATGAAATGAATTTATTTAGTTTATTTGGAAATGAAAATTGAATAAAAAAATAAAGTGGTAGTGGTGGGCAAAAATGAAGAAGTTGATTTGTTATGAGTGAGGAGGGGTTTGTTGTGGTTAGTTGTGGGAAAATGGATCTTGATGTGGCGGGGCGCGACGACGATGAAGGGAACCCTTGTTATGATACCTAGCACTCTAAGGAGCACCATGTAGTCTTAATTAATTGATAAATTTGTAGATACCTCCATTCTCAAAGCTTATCTTGGAACTACCCAAGGTCCTAAACTTGTCCCAGCTCGATAAATTAAATAATCACCGCAAGCATCGCTTGAACGTGTCATGCATGCTCAAATCGATGAGAAGAAAGTGATGCTTGCCCTGTTGTGACCAGGTTGGCCTAAATTTTGCATTAAACTATCGCTTTAATGTGTCATGCATGCTCAAATGGTGCAACAATTATGACTAATGTATGGCTATTTGACGTGTATCCAAACACCCTGATGCAAAGTACACGAGCTCGAAATAACAAGCTTTAGTTTAAACCTACTCGACAGTACCCCAAAAAAAAATCAAACCTAAGATATAACTCTTAGAGTATGTTAACTGAGATGAACATCTATATATAGGTCTAAGACCTTGTAAATGGACGGCCAAAACTAATCTTATAATTATAACAAGTAATATGAACCCGCCGCGATGCGGCGGGGTGTTTTGATGCATTCATTTATGTTGAAGCTGCATTTCATTACAAAAAACACAGGTTTTTACATTAGTTTCTGGTAAGAAAGTAACTTAAGTCTAGGCTGCATGTGCAACATCAGTTGTGCATACTACATCCTAGTTCGCGCCAAACTGTACATATTACAGGACTTGTTACATACCTATGCATAATACACGCTTAACTTAGGACCTCTGTGTAACATGTACATATTACAGGAGTGTAAATACCATACAAATGGTACGAAAAGTGACCTTGATAGCAGGAGCATGTGCAGTTGGACGGTGTAAACGCTCTATACTCATTTGGCGGCCCTACATGTCACATAAGAAAACAGATCAGAAACCGGTGTACGGAAATACATCAAGTACAATATTTTAGGCATATGATATGAGCTAAGTGTATGTAGCAAACCTGCGCGCGTAGCTGCAGTTGCCCGCGTGGGTGCATGATATTTGGGTATTTGTTGTTAGCCGAATTCTTGACACTACGTGTGCGGAGATTAGCTTTGAGCTCTTCTTGTAGGAACTGTTTTCACTTCTGTCGTAACCAAAAGTGGTTGGTATTGCTGACAAAGTTGTTCATAGTTTCGCAGGTACATATATTTTACTGGAGGGCCTGTGCAGATGAGAAAAAGAAAAAAAATGCTTAGATGAGTATAAAATGCAGAAGTAAACGGTGCTGAATAGATGCAGTTGAACTATGTTACACAAAACATAAAAGGAATGTTATTTCTATGTGAACCATAGAAATTTACCCGAGACTGGTAACTCATAGCTGCATAGTAACGGGTACGGTTAAGTTAGTATTAGATATCCAACACACCGGCAAACCTTTGAAGGAAGAAATGAGTTATCAAATAACTTTGTTGACTGCCATGTATCTGACTATTATCTGCGGATGAACCGGACAAATTTACCTGTGAACGATGCTAACACCTACAATTGTAACAACAGTTGGTGACTTAGCATTAGTCTATTAGACATCTCAAAAATTGCTGAATATTTCAAACAAAAAAAAGATCAGTACCGTGGATATCCAAAATAGAGTACCTCAAGTGTATTCACCATTGAAGGCAAACTTTAAACCCGAGTCATGATACAACAAAATAGGCGAAAACAATTTTCCTTTTACTTTATATGCTCACTACCCTAGCAATCTGCATACAGCGAAAAGATAAATATTTCAAGTCCTTAACATAAAACACCGGGTCTAAAGACTTTTATGAAATTTAAAAGTACCAGGGATTAATTATAATGTTGCAAGAGGAGATCCCGCTTCAGTGAAATAAGATGCAAGATCCACGGCCATGTGATCATACATATTTATGAACAGATGTGATCAGATATCAAGAGGGGAAAAGAGAGTGAGTTGGTGACAATTTTGAATCATTTTATACATATAGTATTGGATTTGAAAAGGACGGTAGAATGTACCATAAGTTCATTTATGGATGCTCTATCCTTCGGATCTTTCTCGCACGCTAAGATACCCAAAATTTTGTGTTTGTTAGGTGATGAAGATGCGAAATGAGCTAAACATGGTCTTGGCCCAACAATAACTTGCTATGGTATGACATACCTTGTGAGGTTGACCGTGAGGGCTACCATGGCGCCTTTAACACGTCCCTTTCTGCAAGAAACCAAAAAGTTGTTGCAAACTAATCATGCCACAAACAAAAATTAAATACGGGTAGGAAATCAGGCTTCAAAACGCAATCGCTAAAACTCACCACAAACAGCCTCTCCTCCCAACGTCACCGACGTAGTAACTTGGATCGTATCCATGTCAAAACTCTCGCCAGTGTTAGGTGGACCGGCGGCATCTATGTAACGGATATTTCCGATCGAAGTCTAAAATGATTGGCGCAAGCGCCATCCCGCAACAATCCGTAAGACAATTAGCAAGCAATTAGATGTCGTGCTATACTAATCACGCTTTGTATCCGGATCCCGGTTGAACCGAATACTTACTTGTTTATAGCCATGACATACAAACCGAAAAGTAACGGTAGGAATAGTCGACATTATGGTGCTTGTATCATTTCTAGCGGCCATGTCGAGCCCACCGCTCAATGGCGACTTGAATAGTTGTATCAGATTTGAGTTGCCTAAGCAACGACTTACCGAATGTCTTCACACGGATGGGACTTTTAATCCTCGTATACTTGATGGCATTCTTATCGATAGTGCACGTAAAAGAGAAGTCCTTATTTATACACATATAATCTAAAATTAGAGAAAATACGATTCAAAATAAATAATCAAGTAACCTTGCAGCCATGACCGTGGAGGCCTGCTATTTTCACGTAATCTGGGCTGACTTGTTCTCACTTGCATAGGTACACCTAAAACGATGACAACATTTACAAAATTTGTAAAAATGGTAACAAACACACAACAAACTTCTTTACACCCAGCCAACCACCCATCGGTGTATCTTTTATTATAACAAGTCAAGAAGATAAGTCTCCAAACGGATGCTTACCAAACAATACAAAGACAAGATTGATCTCTACTAGGTAGACACCAATCAACCTTACTACAATATCACTCAGTCACTCAAACAACAAAGATCAAATGTGATTGATCTTTAGAACAATACTAACAACTGATATCAAAGTGATATCACTAACAAAAGAATACCAGACAGTGTGTGTAGAACCAGAGAGAATAACCAGATGAAGAAGATAATCAAACCCTAGAAGAGGGTTGACTATATATAAACTGATGTTACATATCAGCCCTTCAAGATTTCTTTATTATCAAAACTGACCTAAACTTGTATTAGAACAAATGAAGTCTTCAACTTGTCATTAATAGTCCTTGTACTTCTAACATCCCCTCTCAAGTTGATAGACTTCAACCTTGATCAACAACATAATCCTTAGCCTGTTTGCCTCTTTTATCAACATCACAATTCTTTGTCTGCTTGCCTCCATTGAGAGATCCTGCAAACATGTCAACCATACCAAGTTTTTTGCACAATACACAATGTTGTTTTTGACCAAGACACTTGGTAAAAATATCTGCAATCTGCATGCTAGTATGAATCTTAACAGCTTTAATCACACCGCGTAAACTTTTTCTTACCAAATGTATATCCAACTCAAAATGTTTAGTTTTCTCATGAAAATCGGGTTAGCAACAATCAGATAGCAAAGACTATTATCACAAAACATCCACAGCAATAAGCCTTTAATACCAAGACTACTTAACAAATTGCTCAACCAAATAACTTCACAAGTAGTAGAAGCTAAGCTTCTATATTCGCCTTCAAATGAGCTTCTAGACAAAGTAGACTGCTTTTACTTTTCCGTGAAATAAGAGAATCACCCGAAAAACACTAAATCCAAGAATGATCTTCTAGTTATAGGACACTTTGCCCACCTGCATCAAAGATAAGCTCTAAGTTTAAGATCGAAACTTTATTGAATTGTAAACCGAACTGTGAGAACCCTTAAGATATCTCAAAACTCTTAAAGCAATTTTAAGATGAGACCAAAAGGCTTATGCATATGTCGACTAAGGCAATGTACAAGATAACTAATATCCGCCTAGTATTAGTCGATATATCAACTTTCCCACCGCTTTTGATAGTTAGTAACATTGTGTAAAACCTTATCAAGATCACTTTCAATACAACTCAACACGTAATTCTCGTGCAAAGGAGTATCTACAGTTTAGCAAACTAACAACCCATACTCATATAATAATTCCATACAATATTTTCTTTGTGTCATACACACACCTCTTTCATTTTTCAAAACTTCAATACCAAGAAAATATTTCAACTCACCCAAATCCTTAATCATAAACTTGGTACTCAAAAATAGTTTAAACCTTTAATTTCATCTTCATTGTTACCGCTATGACAATATCATCAACATACACAAGCAAAGCAACAAACATGTTATCTTTCTGCTTAGTATACAGAGAATAATCAAATTTGCTTTGAACAAACCCATGTTCAATCAAGGCAAGTAAGTTTAGCATTCCACCGCCTTGGAGCTTGCTTAAGACCATACAAGGATTTATTAAGTTTGCAAACTTTATTATCATCACCACCATTAAACCCTTTGGTAATATCATATAAACATCTTCATCTAAATCACCATACGAAGGCATTGTTAACATCCGCTTGATATAATGGCCAATTCATATTAACAAAGAATACTAATTAAGCATCTCACAAGAACTATTTTAACAACTGGGCTAAAGTTTCATCATAATCAAAGCCTTCTCTTTGATTAAAACCTTTGCAACTAATCTAGCCTTATATCTATCAATCTCACCAAGAGACTTGTATTTTATTTTCCAAATCCACTTATACCCAATGGCATGTCTACCAAGAGGTAAAGTACATTCATCCATGTATTATTTCTATTTAAAGCCTCAATTTCATTATTCATAGCTTCGCACCAATTAGAATCTTTAATGACTTCCTCATAAGTTTTAGGTTCAACAGATTTATTAAGAGTAGAAGCAAAGCACATATTATTATTATTAAGACCTCTATAACAAACATATTTTTCAATACCATATCGACTTTAGAACTCATCACATAATCATTGAACCTAACAGAGTTTTAGTCTCTCTCCCAGACCTTCTTATAACAGGTGTCTGCACATCATCATTTTCAAATAAAGATTGAGTTGTTATGTTTTCGCATTATGTTCGTGAATAGATCGCCTCGCACCAAGATCGTCACCAACTTGGGTTGCGAATGTACATCTTCATGATACAAATGAGTAGTATCTCGAGTCATCAGTATCAACTCAAGATGACAAACCGCCTTCCACAACCGATGTATCTTCCCTTCATCATTGGGACTTTGAGACTTAAGACTATCAAAAACTTCAAGTGATCTACTTCATTTGCATTTTCGCATCGGTGATATCACGTGTTTTCATTTTAAGTGGAAAATGTTTTCATAAAATTTCACATCTCTAGCAAAAATACATTTCGTATCTAAACTTAAAAGTTTATATGCCTTTTAGTAGTAGAAAACCCAAGAGAATACATTTTCGCACCTATAAGACATTTTATCATGATTGTTCAAAATAGTAGCAAAACAGAGACATCCAAAAGACCTCAAATGGGAAAGATTTGGTTTCTTTTATATAACAACTCATAGGGACATTTACCATGTAAGATGATGATGGCAACTGCTTATAAGATATACAAAGCTTAGAACACAATCGCACCAAAACTTTAAAGGAATCCCCTTGAAACATAAGACTCCTTGCAACATTGAGCAAGTGTCTATGTTTCCTTCAAAGAATCCCATTCTCACGAGGTGTATGGACACATGAAGTTTGATGAATAATTCCAAGATCGAAAACATATCATTCATTTTCTTATTAACAAATTCGGCCCATTATCCGATCTTACGCTTTTATTTTTAAATCAAATTGATTCGTAATCAAGTGAATGAAATTACGAAAACACCAAAACTTCATCCTTAGTTTTGACTAAGTATATCCATACTGACTCTAGAAAATCATCAACAATAGTCAAAAAATATTTGTATCCTTCTCTGCTTGTAACTCTATAAGGGCCCCATAAGTCAAGATGAATAAGATCACCAATATTCTGTGACTTATGATCAGACAAGGGAAAAGGTTCCCTTGTTTGTTTTGCCCTATGACAGATTTCACAAACAGAGATAGTAGAATTCTTGGAAATACCAAGATCTTTTTGAAGAACAGATAGAACAGGATCAGCAGGGTGACCCAATCTATTATGCCAAGTAAGTTTAGACACATTATAAGATATAACCATATTGCAATCGACCTAAAGACAAATTAGGTCGCATGTCAAACAAGTAAAGACCATCGACCGACTACCATCCCCTGCACGCCTCCTTTTCCAATCCTCGAATGTAACATTTATCCTCATCAAAACCAACAAACAACTTACTATCTCTAATAAGCTTATTAATGTATAAAAGGCTCACACAATATCCGAACAACCAACACATCATAAAGAGTAACATTATTAGTTAACTTCAAGTTTCCAACATGACTAATAGTGGCAAGAGTCCCATTAGGATGACCAACAAGAATTTTAAGACTAGTAATATCCACAATATTGGTCATACCAATAGTAGAAATGCTTAGGTGCCGATTAGCACCGAGTCAATGATCCAACCCAAAGAGATAGTACTAATGTATGACTAGAATTAGCAAAAATATCTAGAAAAGTTAACATTAAACCGTACATTTCCATTAAAGAAAGAAGCTCTACCGCCATATTAGCATGTATGCTTCCGAAGGAGTTTCACTAATCAGGATAACAACTTCTTCATCCGCTCGTAAGTAAAACCGTAAGAGTTGCCAGCAGATGAAGAAGTATACTTATTCTCATTTTGTTTAACATCGTGATAGCAGATAGTTTTGTTTAAAACATTTTGCTTATTAACAGATTATTGTTTTTAACAAAACCGGAGGAAACCCAATCAACTCATAGCATCCGTCAATAGTGTGTCCAATCTTACCACGCCTACAATTCAGATTAGGATTAGGACCTCTATTAGCGATATTAGAATTAGTATTAGTGCCCTAGTGTTATTATTATTAAACACTCTTCTATTGTTATTAAAAGACTTAGCAAGAAAAGAAGAAGCATTAAGTTTAGACTCGAAACACTAGAGGACCTGTGCATCCTCTCGGGACTCCTCCTAGATACAACAAAGATAAGCATCTTTGACCTCGGGAAGAGGATCTCTAGTTAACAAAGCGCTTCTCACAAAGTTGATAACAATCATCAAGACCCATAAGAAACCGCATCGGTTTCATTAATTGTTGATGCAGAACTAACTCAAGACTAGCATCACAAGTACATTTATGCTCACAAGTACATTTAGGCAATTTAGTGAGAGAATCAAATTCTCCATAATGAATTAAGCCTATGATAATAATCAAGAATGTAACTACCACCTTGTTTAATGTAATTAATCTTTGGTAACAGATTATATATCACGTAACCATCAACTTTATCATAAGTTTCTTTTAACTCTTGCCAAATGTAAGCAAGATTCTCGTAATAAACCAATCCCATATAAACATCATGAGAAATGAATTCATTATCCAAGTCAAGACTATAGCATTACATCTATCCCATTGAGCGTACAAAACATCACTAGTAGTAAACAACTCTTTAAGACAAGTACCATCCACAAAACTATACTTATTCCTAGCTTGCAAAGCCAATTTCATAGCACCAAACCAGATTCTATAATTTTCGGCCCAAGAAGTTTAAATGGAATAAGAGCGGTTCCACTATTATCATTAGTTTGAATATGAAGAGGATTACCAAAGATCAAGGTTACTAATTAACACTTGAACATTACTACCACTAGGTTCATCTTCAATAGCCATAATAACCAGTTAACAAGAACAAACAGAACAAACAGTAAGAATAACACAAATGACCACAATAATCAGAACCAACAAGAACAACAAACAACCAGAACTAAACTACTCAATCAACTTCCAAGACTGCCCAATACCTATCCTCCTTCGACTTAGACACAACAATAAACTGAATAATAAAGAAAAACAAATATAGCTACCACAACTCACACCCAAGATCAACCAAGAACCAAAAAGACCGGGGACACCAGAGCGGTATTCGCACCAATCAAGTTGGCGGATCAAGGAGTTAATCGTCCGCTTGCACCTTCTAGACTAAGTTAATGTTGTCTTAAGAGATAGATGATACTTACAAGTGATGAATAGAAACAAGAAATAACCAAGAATGGGCCCAAGAACACCGTGGAACTAAATCCCAAAACAACTGTAAATTAGGGTTTCAAGAACCCTAATCAAGAATCCCACAAGAATCACCGGATCTAGCCCGAATAGACTAAATCAACCACGGCCGTTAAGAAAATGCGACCTCAATTAACCGATAACACCGCCAATTGCAAAAACCCCCAAAAAATTGTACGAAACCCTAGAAACCCTAGAATCTCAAAACCACCAGATCAGAACCGTGAGCTCTGATACCATGTAACAATGGTAACAAACACACAACAAACTTCTTTACACCCAGCCAACCACCCCTGTGTATCTTTTATTATAACAAGTCAAGAAGATAAGTCTCCAAACGGATGCTTACCAAACAATACAAAGACAAGATTGATCTCTACTAGGTAGACACCAATCAACCTTACTACAATATCACTCAACACTAAACAACAAAGATCAAATGTGATTGATCTTTAGAACAATACTAACAACCGATATCAAAGTGATATCACTAACAAAAGAATACCGAACATAAAGTGTGTAGAACCGCAGAGAATAACCGGTGTTGTAAAATCGGCCTTGGCGGCCGCTTAAGCGCGCTTAGCGGATATCGGTGGTCCATCGCCACGATATTTCCCAAATCGGTCTAACATGGCGCTTTGGTCAAAATCGGTCGAATCGGTCAAAATCGAGTTGGCGGTCAAAATCGGCCTTGGCGGCGGTTTGGTCAACGCGGCCAACGCCGGCCAACGGTGGTCAACTTCATCTGGGTTTTTTTTTTCCAATTCACGGCAATTAACTCCGATTTTATTGATTTTGTTCTAATTTAAGCTAGTTTTTATATTTAATCTTGCAAATATTCATTTCTTTAATAAATTCCTTTGTAATTTAGGGTCACCGCCTAGGCGCCGCCTAGGCGCCGCCATGGCGGCTATGGCGCTTGGCGGGGGTCAACCGCCACGGTACCGCCGAGCGATTTTTACAACCTTGAGAATAACCAGATGAAGAAGATAATCAAACCCTAGAAGAGGGTTGACTATATATAAACTGATGTTACATATCAGCCCTTCAAGATTTCTTTATTATCAAAACTGACCTAAACTTGTATTAGAACAAATGAAGTCTTCAACTTGTCATTAATAGTCCTTGTACTTCTAACAAAATTATTAATGGTACATGCTTATAGTGGTGACCGAAAGTGGAAGTCAACTTACTTGCGGGTAGTGACTGTGCAAGACCATTATCGCAGGATGTGGTTGTTTGGGAATGCCGAGAAGTGCACATACATTTTGCAATATAGCAACCAGACTGAAAAGGTGAACGAAAACTAAGATTCTACAGCACGCATGTCGAAGATAAAGCACAAATAAGAAGGGCGTTAAAATCAAGAGATCACTAACAATGTTAACCACATGATTTAGCGACTTCTATGTCGGTTAACAGAAGATAAAGTACAAATAAGAGGTTCCTTACTTTAGTATTTGATGATTTATGTGACTTATGCTTCCTGTGTGAATCTTTATCTGAACTTTTACGCCTTTTGTTATTACCTTCATCTACAAAATAATCATCAATAATATAGTATAATAATAAACACCAATTAGTAGAAAAATATATTAAAATTGGAGCTAATGAATGGAAAGAGTGATAACCTTCGGGTGAAGATGATCGTCTTTTCTTGGATTTCCGTTCGCTTCCCGATTCCATTGAGTTTTAAGTTTCACCCAAATAAAACAACCTCTTATTTGTACTTTATCTTCTCTTCCCGATCCCAAATAAAATAAGAGGTTGCTTACTTTAAAAAAGCCTAAAATAAAGTTCACTAAAATTAGTTCATGACCATCTCATCATTTTATAAAAAAGTCGTAAACAACCTAGATTCATACCTCCTGATTTTTCATCATGTCATCATTTTTCACCACTTGATACTGCGAAAAACAAATAATAATCATAATAAATAAATAAATAAATTACAACAATTTACAACGACGAAAACCCTAACTCTCAAAACCCACACAATTAAACCGAAAACCACCAATTTCTTACTCAAAATTTTCTAACTGAAACTCAAATTCAAAGGTCATGTTTACCTAAGTCACAAACAAACCCTCTTTTTTTTCACATCAATCCTCTACTGGCTCCTTGGAATACCTCACCTACAAATATTAAAGAAAAAAAAATTAACATATCATAGTGCAAAATTAACGAAACCTCCTGCAACACACTATCAACTTAATTATTGTAATTAATTTTTCAGATTCACAAACAAAGACTGTTTAAGCATAATCACTTACATGTGGTCGAAGATTTCCCTTTACTTTGACGTTGTTCTTCGCCATCTGTTTCCCACTGTTCTTCTTCAATACCGAATATACTAACCTCAAAACCCGGAAAATTAAACATAATTAAACTTAAAACCACGAAATTTGTAGTTAGAGTATTTGCCTAATCGTTATAGAAAAGCCTCAAAACTTACTTGGGAGATCAGGTGTTGACAACTTTAATCATCTACTTTTAATGATTCCATAGATAGATTACACATGAGCACGGCGGACGATTAATTAGGGTTCCACCCAACCAACCACCTTCGAAGAAACCTAGGGTGCGTTTGGTAGAGAGAAATTCAGAGAAAAGAAATGAAATAGAGAATAGAATCTCAGAGAATAGAAATCAGTAGAGAATTTTGTTCAATTCTAATGTTTGGTAACAATAGAGACTTGACCCGAGAAATGAAAATTTTTTTATTTAAATAATATTTTGTCTAAATAAAAATTCTTAAAAAATATTTTAAAAAAATTATTTAAAAAAAAATATATATCTTTTTTTTTAAATTTATTTTTTAAAAATTTATGTACTTTCTTTAAAAAAAATTATTAAAAAAAACTTATTTTTCTAAAATGTATTTACTTAAAAAAAACTTGTTTTAAAAAAATATATATATTTTTTAAAATGTATTTATTTAAAAAAACTTATTTTTTAAAAAATATTTTTATTTTTCTAAATAACAATTTTAAAAAATATTTAAAAAATTATTTAAAAAAATTATTTTAAAAAATTATTTAAAAAATATATATATTTTTTTTAAATTTATTTTTAAAAATTTATGTACTTTCTTTAAAAAATATTTTTAAAAATGTTTTATTTAAAAAACTTGTTTTAAAAAAATGTTTTTAAAAATGTATTTATTTAAAAAAATATTTTAAAAAAATTCTTTTAAAAATAATTTGTTTACATATATATATTTTTTAAACAAAATCCATTATTTAACAAAATTATAGTTGTAAAAAAAAAAAAAATCAAAATAATAATAATCTATTTCTCCAATTTCTCCACCAAATAAGGAAATGGAGCTAGCCAAATTACACTACCCAAGCTCTCCATTTCTCCATTTCTCTTCCAAATTCTCCGCTTTTTCAATTCTCCTCAGTACCAAACAAGAGAATGGAACCATTTCCACCCTCTTGCCTCAATTCCCGCCACCAAACACACCCCTAAGTCGGGGCCGCCTCCGGAATGCCTAAAAAGACGAGGCCGAGGCAAATGGAAAAAAATAGGCCCCCAAAATTCAAGTTGAAAAGTTAAATAAAAGTCAATAATAAAGCATAAGTGTGATAACAATAATTCAATAAAGTATTATAGCAAATAAAAATATAGCTTACATATTCAAAGAAAACGTGCGGCTCTCCTCGAATTTTTCACAGCAAATATCTAGTTTTTTGGGCCCCTATACAAGTTGGGCCCTAGGCTTGGGCCTTGGCTGCCTACCCCAAGAGCCGGCTCTGCGTAATAAGCAATCAAAACATTAGAAAAACATAAAACGAAAACCTGGCTGGCAATAATCAAACCTTCATACACGTACATCTAGGTATGCTACAAAAACCATTTGCACCGTCAAAAGTTGCACCCAAAATCTTCCAGAGAAATCTGGGATATAAACTGGATACAGTAGTATTAGTAACCACCAAACGGCAATATTATGGGCTAAGTAACCGCCCAAGAAAAGAATATTTTAAAAAGATCAGACAATAAAATAATATAGTTTAGATGTTCTTGCTTATCTTTATATAATAAAAGAATTACATCATTTCGAAGATTTTTAAAACCCTTCTTATTGAAAAAAAAATTAAACTATAGAGAGCTCGAATTTGCCACGTAGGCAAAATCGAGCAATATGATTGGTCAATAGAAAGTCAAAATTAAATTGGTTTTGGTCAAACTTAATAATTTTTGTGGAGAAATTTGGTTAAGAAAAAAAAAATGCATAAGAATATAGGTGCCAAATTTATGAAAACATAAACTTAAAAAAAGAGTGAGTAATTAATAAAACTTTAGTAGTTGAATTTTAAATAAATTATATAGAGCTAAGTGTAAAATTACAAGTTTCCATATTTTTTAATAACTTTAGAAAAAAAAAAACAAATAACCCCTTACACTTTATACCCCCTATACTTTATAATATTAGTAACGGAATATAAATATCAAATGGTAAGACGAAGTTCTTGTTATATGAAAATAAATATATGCGATTCTACTTATAACAATGACTCGTGAATTATTATTTAAAATTTATATATGGATATCCATAAAAACATTTTAAAAACTTTACGAAGCATATTTTAACTTCATCAACGCTCATTATTTGTTACTAAACTCGCACATTTTGTACAAGATGATATCAATAGTTAATGTTAAACAACAACATCAACATCAACATCAACCTCAACCTCAACATGTTTAAAAACGTTTTACAAAGCTAATTATTTAAAAAAAAAAAAAAAAAAAAAAAAAAAACGAATAGTTGGTCGTTGTAAAGAAATAAAAGTATGTACATGAGAATTATTAAGCAAGAATATATAGTTTTAATCGGTTATTATGTTACTATATCGCGATAATGTTATTGAGTTAGAATCACGGACGTGAGATACAACCATTCTTCTATACTTATGATTTATGTGTTAACCTCTTTTTTCTTCGAATAAAATCGAAAGAGACTTAATAGAAATTTGGCTTATGCCTTATCTAGTGATAGTTTTAGTAACTTTTTATGGTTTAATTTTTTGTTATACACGTAATTTTTAGTAATTTATTATTATTATTATTATTATTATTATTATTATTATTATTATTATTATTATTATTTTAATGTTTTATTGAAAAGTTCTACGCTTAATATTTGTGTTTTACTATAAACACACTAAGCTATGATAGAATTAGTTGTGAGTTCGGGGTTTTTACTAAGCTTCTAAAAAGCTTATAGCTTTATCATAAACTTATTGTGTTATGGTAATTGAATAAGCCAATAAGCACATTTAATAAGCATACCAAACACCCTTTAGTTCTAATATGAAGTTTTCTTATTTGATGTTATGACTAACTTTGTTGTTATCCTCACTATAATGCAACACGTTAGTGGTTTTGCTTTACGATCTTATCGCACATACCAAAGTGTAATGCAAATTTTTTGTACGCTTTTAGAAGAGGATTAAGTATCAACACATGATTGTCGTGGAAGGATTTTCTACGCCCGCTCAAGGTATGAATGTATAATTAAGTTGAGTTGCTGATTTAGATAATATATGAATGTATTTTAATGTACCAACGATGTGTTTTAGTGCCTCTACAGGGATATTTATGGTAGGAATATTCGAATATGTGAGTCGGATACGCATGTTATACGGTTAGAAATACATGAGCTAATTGGGGCACACACGTAAGCAAAATTGTGAGATGTGATTGGTTAATAAAAGTCAAAATTAAATTAATTTTGATCAACCTTTAAAGCTGGACACAGTCATGACCCAAGTCACCGGGTGTCACATCAGCTTTCTCGACAAAATAACTTTGAAATGACCAATGTGGGGTGTAGGTCGAGGATCGGTCGAGGCAACCCAAAACGTTTTTTTTTTCATCGACCGCAGAATTTGGCGATGTGGGTGAGGTGGGGGTGAGCAAAACAAACCGAAAACCGAATCAAACTAAAACCGATGGTTTGGTTTCTACTTTTTCGAAAATCGAAAATGCGGTTCGGTTTGGTTTTCGCCCAAAACCGAACCGCAAAACCGAACCGAACCGAACTGTGTTTATTATATAATAATATCTAATTAATATAATATTATTAAATAACTAAATAAATCAAATTTATATATTCATATTCATTTTGTGAGTGGATTTATAATATATTTATCTTAACGCTTATATTTGTATGTGTGTTTGTCGTGTCACGCGTGTTTTGTGTGAACATATCAATAAGTATTCGATAACGATTATACTACGTGATGCTCACTCAGATGTGATTTCATTTATATGTTTGTAATTGTAGAATTATGAAATAAACAATAGAGTAAAGTCCTAAAACATCCCCGTGGTTTGCCCTGTCGTTCGATTACATCCCTAAACTTTTTTGGCACAAAATCATCCTCCGTTAGTAAAGTTGGCACAAATCATCCCTCCGTTAGCAAATTCGGTTAATAAGGACTAACGGTGCAAATTTTTCTCCGTTATCCGCCACGTGTCATCGGGTCGGATCAATGAACGGGTCGGGTTGCCACGTGACCAATGAGGTGGTGCCACGTGGCATTGGTAAGTAAAGTCCTAAAACATCCCCGTGGTTTCTTCGCCGTACTTGGTTACATCCCTAACGATTTTGTCACCCCTGGATTCGAACCAAGGTCATTTGGGTGGGAAGCAAAGCTTTGCCCAACTGGCTAGGCATAGCTTCAAGTATATTTCCTTAAATTTAATACATAACCTTACTAAAAGCCGAAGTTCTCAATTCATTATTATTAAAAGGCTCAATTTAAACTTTCGCTTATATTAATTTATGGAGTTATATTGACCGTAAAAAATAAATAAGTATACCGTCGGACTCGTTTTTCGTGCTCTTTCCAATGGTATGGTCGGGAATTTTTCGATTGTTTGAACCTCAAAAATGCGAAAATCATCGCTTTTTCTTTGTTTTGCATTTTCGAGGTCCAAACCAAGTTGAAAAATTCCCAGCATACCGTCGGACTCGTTTTTCGTGCTTTTCTAATGGTATGCTCGGGAATTTTTGACTTAGTTTGAACCTCGAAAAATGCAAAATCATCGTTTTTCTTTGTTTTGCATCTTCGAGGTCCAAACCAAGTCGAAAAATTCCCAGTATACCGTCGGACTCGCTTTTTCGTGCTCTTTCTAATGGTATGCTCGGAATTTTTCGACTTCGCTTGAACCTCAAAAATGCGAAAATCATCGCTTTTTCTTTGTTTTGCATTTTTCGAGGACCAAACCAAGTCGAAAAATTTCCCGAGTATACCGTCGGACTCGCTTTTTCGTGCTCTTTCTAATGGTATGCTCGGGAATTTTTTCGACTTCGTTTGAACCTAAAAAATGCGAAAATCATCGTTTTTCTTTGTTTTGCATTTTCGAGGACCAAAACAAGTCGAAAAAATTCCCAGCATTACATTGGAAAGAGCACGAAAAACGAAGTCTGACGAGAGTCGGGAATTTTTTCGATTGTTTTGGACCTTGAAAATGCAAAACAAAGAAAAATGATGATTTTCGATTTTCGAGGTCCAAACTAAGTTGAAAAATTCCGAGATACCATCGGAAAGAGCACGAAAAACGAGTCCGACGTGTATTTAGTTATTTTTGACAGTCCATATAACCTCATAAATTGATGGCCAAACCCAAATTGAACCTTTGTTATTATTGAATTGGGCCAAATAATAAGGAAGGGTTATGTATTAGATTTTGACTATTATTAATGAAACTATGCCTAGCCCAGTTGGGCAATGCATAGCTTCCCACACAAACAACCCGGGTTCGAATCCCACTCGAGCCAAAAATGGTATATTTTACCAACGCCACGTGGCACCACCTCATTGGTCCACGTGGCAACCCGACCCGACCCGACCCGTGACCGACCCCACCCATTTACCGACCCGACCCGACCCGTTGCCACGTGGCACCACTCATGTGGTGACACGTGGCGTTGACCAAACGTTGACCACAGGGACGAATTTGTAAATAAATTGAAGGACTTTGGTTGCAATTTGTTCCTTGCCACAAGGACGATTTACGTAAATATAACGGAGAAAAATTTGCACCGTTAGTCCTCATTAACTGAATTTGCTAACGGAGGATGTATTTGTCCTAACTTTACTAACGGAGGATGATTTTGTCTTAAAAAAAGTTTAGGGATGATATAAGACGACGCAAGAAACCATACTGGATGTTTTGTGACTTTACCTAAACAATATTATCTTAGATTGAAAAAAGTAAAAAAAAAACTAATTTCAGACGAAACAAGTTTGTTAGATAATTTGGTATACATAATATTAACTACAAGAACCAAAACCGAAAACCGAACCGAAACCGATAACAAACCGAAAACCGAACCGCTAAAATCGAACGGTTTGGTTTTGGGTTCTACAAAATCGAATATCATTGTGGTTCGGTTTTGGTTTTAAAAAACCGACCAAACCGAACCTTGCACACCCTTAGTGTCCGGTCATCGGAGAGAATTCATTATTTCGCCACGTAAAGAAAATCGTGTGACGCGATTGGTTAATAAAAGTCAAAATTAAATTGATTTTATTAAACTTTAATAAATTTTGGTGAAAAATTTTGGTTGATAGAAAAACACATAAAATATAGGTGTCAAATTTGTGAAAACAAAACTAAAAAAAAGATGAGGTAATTAATAAAACTTTAGTGGTTGAATTTTAAAAATTATATAGAGTTAAGTGTAATAATAGTTCTCCTGTTTTTTAATAACTTTGATTATAAACAAATACACCCTTATACTTTATACCCTTTATACTTTATATCTTAAAAAATACAATGTATATGTTGTTTTAAAATAACAACATATAAATTTGATAAGATTATAAATATCAATTTTTTAATTCTTACGCTCAATAAGACCCACTTATTTCATTTTTAAAAGTTTAACTTATGCGACACGAGTTTACATTTTAAATACTGGCTAAATTAATGGAACGAATATAATTATCAAATCAGAAGACGGGTTCTTTTAATAGAAAAATAAATATACGTGAATTATACTTATAACAATATTTGTAAAACAAAACTTAAAAAATATGAGGTAATTAATAAAACTTTAGTGGTTGAATTTTTAAAAATTATATAAGGTTAAGTGTAATATTATAAGTTTTCATGTTTTATAATAACTTTAGAAATTAAACAAATTCACCTTTATACTTTATACCCCTTATATTTTATATATTAAAAATACAATATATATGTTTTAAAATTACAACATATAAATATGCATAGGATTATAAATATCAAAATATTTCTTTTACTATATAATTACTCATTTATTTTATTTTAAAAGTATGATTATGTGGACACGAATTTGAATATTAAATACTGCTAAATTTTGAAAACGAAAATATAATTATCAAATCAGAATACGGAGTTCAGAATATGAAAAAAAAAATATACGCGATTGACTTATAACAACAAATCATGAATTTTATTTATTTATATAAGGATATGTAGAAAACATTTTTTAAAACTTTAAGGAATATATTTTAACTTCATTGACGCTAATTATGTGTTCTTAAACTCGTGATCTTGTATAAACATAATATCAATAGTGAAATTTAAATAAGAACATCAACATATACGTCTGCTAAATATAGTTAAATCTTGAGTTATTTAAGAGAAACTTTTACAAAATTTTATTTTAACAAATTCTAATGGATATTAATATATAATAGAAAACTCGTGCATAAGTATATAATTATATGTAATTACCTTTAAATACAAAATATTCAGTATAAATATTTTTTTTTTGGTCAAAACCCCGTGCGTGCACGGGTATTATAACTAGTATTATCTTATAAGAATGTGATGGTATTAGATATGGAAAAATAAAACTCTAGATATCTATAAACAAGCTCTATAAATAACTCAACTAATAGAATAACGAGGAAGTTTGAAAGATCTTTCATCAATATCTCTTCATAAATATTTTTTTTAGAGGTTCAAAAAATTGGGCCGATAAAAGCAAACCCAATATGGACACATTTGGGCCGAGGAAGCAGAGCACACATGCTTTATTGTTGGGTTTCTAAAAGATATTCGAATTTCATTGTATGGTTACAGTTTTAGGGTGCGTTTAGTATACATTTTGAATTGTTATAGTTGTAAGTTTAAAAATAAGAGGAAATGAATATATATAATAATTTTATATTTTTATTTCAAATGTTTGGTTACTTAAAGTTAGATGTGACTTATCTCCACTGGGTTGTAGTCTTACCATCAATATACTCACAAAATCTATAAATCCAACAATAAAATTGATGAAATGAGTTCAAACCAACCTCTAGTAGTCTAGTGAAATATATGGAGTATATATAGCAATTGTTATGGTATGACTTTATATTTGATAACAAAATATTTTTCATTCCTTTATTTAGATTCCTCTTTATCACACACTCCCTTCGTTTTTGTTAAAAAGAATAAAAATAAATAGTTATAGATGTAGCTATAAAAAAAACTAAAAACTCTCAGTAAAGTAGTAAATATTTTGTTTTGTTTTAGTTTAATTAGTTGATGGTTATGAGTTACAACCAACTTATCTATACTATATTATACAACATTTGATAGTATAGCGGGTTATGGTGAGCTCGATTTGCCGGACAAAGGAGGGGGAGAATTGTTCATGAGCCATGCATTGGATTGGTTATTCATCTATGTTGAATGTGATTGAAAGTGTATATGATAATATACGAGGTTAGTAAAATTGTGATTGCATGTTGGTTGTTTGTACGGAAAAATCTGTTATTTATTGAGAAAAATAAGATTTCAAAATTTTTGACCGTTGAAGTTATAGCCTTTGGATTCATAAACTAGAAAAAAAAATAAAAATAAAAAACGCCTCATCACATAAGAACCAAGTTTGAGATTTGTTCCAATTTAGTACTAAACTTCATATCAACCATAAAACTATCAAAGTTTAAAACTGTTTCATTCTTATGTAATTTTTATGTTAGAGTGACCAAATTAACACTTTTCAAACTTGAATACTTATTTCGCTGCTATTGTTTATGCGTTTGTTATAAAGTTGGTTGAAATTAGTTGAATTCGAGGGGTGAGTGTTTAAAACTAATGTACAACACGTTAAACGATAAATTAGACTTTAAGACAATAATTTTAGAAAATTACGTAGAACGAAACACTCTTGAAAGTTTTATGGCTTTTGTGATTAGTAGAAAGTTTGAGGTATCAAAGTTTTATTGGGTGACATATTCCCTTATAGGCATGGCGGTCTACCTATAACATGCGGATAAAGGGGGGACCAATGCAGTTTGGCATCATTATAGGTACTCAAAATTTCCTATGACGTGCACATAACAATAACAAACTGCACCGCATGCTTTGATAGCTATGTTTGAAAAACTTAAAAATGCATAAATAATTGTACATTGAGTTGGTTGAAAGCAATAAAACTCACAAATGTGCGATTTATTATTATGATACCAACAAATTAGGCATGTCTACAAACTTTGAACATAGTTTTCAAAACTATGTTTACCGTTTTTCTAACAGTGATAATAATTATTTCGTATTTTGTTTGTTACCTCAAACAGAAGCATGTGTGCTTTGCGTCCTCGGCCCAACAATGCTCATATTGGGTTCCGTTTTCTTGGCCCAGTTCTATGAATCTTGTTTTTGTCGGCCCACTTCTTAAAACTTCTTATTATTTCAAAAGATTTATAGTATGTCTTATAGAGAGATATCTGGAGTTTTATTTTTCCATGCTCATAGATAACACTATAGAGATATCGAGAGTTTTATTTATAGTTTTTAAAAACTAGTTATTAAATCATTTTGGAACGTTCAACTACAAGGTCTTCCTATATAAAGACGTTCACCTTATTTAATATTAGTATACGTAGTACTATTTTAGTTGCATCTTGGGGCAGGGGTGTTCACGGATCGGGTAATATCCACATCAGAATGTTTATGGATAATAAAATATGTGTTATTTTATTTGTTATATTGTATTCGGTTTATTGTTTTTCTGCAAATTGATTGCAAATATGTTAAGTGATAATAATAATTAAAAAAAAAAGGCAAATGGTTTGAAAATACATTCAAGTTGACATTTTTTTTTGTTCTGTGTAGGTAACTTTTTTTTCTTATTAAAACACAAACCTTTTGAATTTCGTCTATTGTGTGTATTTTGTGACCATTTTACCCTTACTTTTTTCAAATTTTGAGAGGTAAAATAGTCATTTTACATGCAAAAACGGTCACAAAATACACACAATAGACGAAATTCAAAAGGATTGTGTTTTAATAAGAAAAAAAGTTTCCTACACAGAATAACAAAAAATGTCAACTTAAATGTATTTTCAAGCCATTTGCCAAAAAAGAAGGCGGTAGATAGATAGAAACGGTTAATTTTAGTACGAAACACCACCGTTGATCATATCGTCAGTAGCTAACACCAAGATACACATCAGTTTTACAAATTAAGATTAGCATCCTCTTAACAAACATTACAAAAAAAGGCTACTCAGTTGACATCTATTGATCAGTCGGTATTTCTTTCAACGCATCCTCCGCTTTCACTTTCTCATGAACAAAATCTGAAAAAATTTACACAAAAAAAGGCTTTAATACAAGTTCAGGGGTAAAAAAAAGATAGGAAGTCCAGTTATCACAAATGTAACATTTTATTGTCTGCAAGCGTCGTATATGTTGTTCTCGTTTAGTTGGTTATAATAGTTTAACTAAGTTACCTAACCAACTTTTATGTCTGATAACGTGAGTTTATAACTTCAAACAAGATATAAACGAGCAAGGAAATACACAGATTTTTCAACGTTTAAATTCATGTGCTTTAAACTAAGCTGATGTTAAACTACTGTGATAAGTAATTCATTAAACGGCTATGAACAATCCTTAGTTTATATATTTGTGATTTGTATGACCAAAGCATATAATTGAAAGTAGTATCATCCTATATTCCTATACAACATTGGCCATAATCATCAAAAAAAGAATCTCCACGAAAAGTACTATCTTTAAATCCCATGGCATGGCATTGCGTTATGCATGGTTCTTGCGCTTTATCTCCGTCATTCTTACACGGAAAATTGATATAGGAAAATGCTGCCTTAGTTTCTGTCAAAAATAAATTAAAATAAGTTACTTATGTACAAGATGCAAAAATATTGAGGAATACATAAGTAACACTACTTTATCATAGATGAATAGTTATTGGAATAGGATCCTCTCAAGTTGAGAGGATCAACTTGAGTCAAGTTGAGAGGATCAACTTGAGTCAAGTTGGGACATTATGAGCCATTGGATCAAATCCAACTCAACCAGAGTTAACTCCTCCTTCTTATGTTTCAAGGTATGCTTGAAATCTTTTCAAGAAGGGGAAGTTTATCAATGACACAAGAGACTGAAATAGCCTCATCCATGTTCATATTGTGTTGTGTAAACCTTCCAAGTATACCAAGAAGTTCATTGTATTGTTCCATGACTGGTCTTGAATCACCATTTTGTAATTTATGAAATTACTTACAAGAAACTTCTTACTTGATGCATCCTCACCATATAATTGGCATCCAAGGAATCCACAGTTCTTTGGAAGATTCAAAGTTCGATAAATGTCAAAAGTGAATCGACATACCATTGAGAATTAAGCCTCTGCAAATGTAGTCATCATTCTCCCATTTGCTCCTTCACCGATCCGCTCCACAAGAGCATCATCCCCATCATCGAAATAGGTGTAGTCGAACATAGACCACACTCATGCTTGACCAGGAAGTGCATCTTCTTCGCCCATCTCCTAAAGTCCACCCTTCAAACTTGTCCACTTGGCAAAGTTTGAGCTGTGTGTTTCATTGCGTTGAAGAACCATTGATTATCACAAATAGTTTACTTTGATTGTTGGTGGTTGTCACAATTCTCAATTTCCTGTTATTTCTCAAACTCCATATTCATCATTTCATATCAATTTATGCATGGGTTTGCATTTTCATTAAACGAATAAATTTCATATTAAATAAACGTTATCGCAGAAACATTATTTTGAACAATTGATACGATACTTCAAAAATTAATCACAATATATTTTATACTCATATTAAGTCTATAAAATATTATTTTGAGTTTACCTAGTGTTTTAAATTTATTTTGTATATAAATCATTAAATTTATATTCTTACGATGATTTTCTTAAAACTACACGATAATTATTATATCACTCAAATTTTACAAGAATTATATTTTTACAATGTATATGATCTCAATATACTTTACTTTGATCCATTAAAGTTTATTTTAGACAACACTACCCTAATTACTCAAATGTACATACAATTTTACAAGTTATCCTTACCTATACATTTTATTTACACATTTTACATTATATACAATATTTAAAAAAAAAAAAAAAAAGGTATTTTTACAATACATTCCCCTTTGGCCGACCAAGGGGGTGAATGTATTAATGGGTTGGTGAAAATTTTCTTACATGTTGAGACTTATACTCAATGTTACTTACACTTCATTCACAATCAATAATTCATAGTTCAATCAAGATTTTCTCTCTTCCTTTCTTTGTCTCAAAACCGGTCATACATAAGGTGCAAGAAGAAATTCATCAAAAATTTCCATTATCAAGTTTTTACAATCTAGTATACACTCTTGTTTAGGTTTTGAAATAAAAACCTAGGGTGTTTAGGTTTAATCCTTGTTCTTATCACCTCATCATATCACTAGTAAGCATATCACTTTCATTTTACATCTTTCATTATCATTTCATATGTATTTCATCATTTTTGAGCAAAGCATGCAAGACATATGGATGTTTATACCATTTTTACATTGTTTTTAAGAGTTTTATATATGTAAGTCATCCTATAATTTATCCCTTGTTATATATTGGTCTTGATGATGTTTAGGAACCCATGACACCCTAAGAAGGTGTATGGTAGGATTAGAATAGCTTTGGAGTTGTTTTGAAGGGATTGGAATAGGTTTAGTACGAGAAAACTCTTTCGACAAGTATTAAAAGGGTCTGATCTTATTTTGTATTTCGGAAAATCCGATCAGAGACATAAAATTTTGGCCTAGATATTTAGAAAATATACTTTAAAACGAATCCGTGGCCGCTTGAACGGATTAAAACGGAGCTATAACGAAGAAGTTATGAATTTTTCAAGTTTGACGAGGAAAACTATTAAATTCGAAATTTCAAGATTTAAAATGTTACACCTTACGAGTCAAAAATGAGTCTTAAGCTTTATAAATTGTGTCGACTTATCAAAATATATTAGTATACTTTGACACGAATCTAAGGATGTAGAAAGCAGAAAACGGACTTGTAACGATTAAATTACACGCGATAAACCAAGTTGTCAGTAACTTTATTCTATTAGCAAAATTAATATATATTCTTTATTACAAACATACTACGGCAACTAAAGGACCATGTTGGCGGACGTTTTTAACAATGATGTAGAACTTTTATAACGTGATGTCTTCTAGTAAAAGTAAGTTCGCTAGCATATTTTCCAAAATGTCCAACCGTTTGTTGAGCGGAGTTGTAACGAATAACATATAGTCACTCAAACTTTGCCGAAAACCATCCTTTAACTCTATTTTTGGCCTAAAGTGCAATACTTAACCTATATTTTTCTTGGTGATCGAGACCTCTAGGATGGAAACTTAAACACCGAAACTTTGAGATATTGATACAAGCTTCCCAAAACCGTTGAGTTCGCTTTCCTAACGCTCGACGACACCATTTTACGACTAGCTTTTCAAGCCATTTTGTCACTTTCATGAAATTTCCAACGACATTATTTTACTGACGAAAAGTTATAATTTCACAATAAATCATTGATAAACTATTGTAGGATGACATTTTGACGTAAATACTTGTAAAGTAATTTAAGAATGGTCAAGACGCAAAAGAGTATTTTTCGACGATAAGTATTATTTTCAAAACTCACAAATGGTATAAATAACATACGAAATGCATGCACAACATTGTATCACACATTCATGACAACATATCATAACTCAAGTCATGACATTCATTTTAGGTCGCAGATAGTTTCCGAGCCTCATTTTAGTGCACTTCATTTTGTTAGCATATCAATCATACCAGGTGAGTTCCATAGCCCCACTTTCAATCGTTTTTATACTACTTTTGGGGGAGATACATGCTCAACTACTTGCTTTATTTTAACTTCTACATATTACCGTGAGTTTCATAGCCCCTACTTTTATACATTTTCAATTACTTTTGGGGGAGATACATGCTCAACTACTTACTTTTACTTTCACAAGTACTCTAAACTTTTACATATTACTGTGAGTTCATACCCCGCTTTTACTCATTTAAATTCCTATAAACTATTTGGGGCGAGATATATGCTTATTTATCCAAACATTTAAACTCTTTTGCCAAACAACATTACCTATACTTTAGACTTGATTGCGTTATATACTTGATTGGGTTATACTTGATTTCATATGCATATTTGGAACAAACATACAAGAATTAGTGGCTCCAAATTAAGTTGTTGGAAGGCTATTAATTTACAAACATACAAGAATTAGTGGCTCCAAATTAAGTTGTTGGAAGGCTATTAATTTACAAACATCCCAATATTTTTATGTTGGAAGGCCATTGTTATGGATACGACCCACGTGAGCGTTGAGGAACATCCCAACACGAGTTGTTGGAAGACCCTGTGGTGACATTTATACTTTTAACTATCTTAATGTGCATATACATGATTGTCATACTATTTTTAGCGATGGGTTGTAAACACACGGGTTGCAAGTTTTGTATGGGCGGGACTTGGAACCGAGTGGATTTACGATGCCTTTGCTTTGTAAACTATTCTATATGACCAAAACTTAGACTTTCTTTGCATGAACGTTCTTTAAAGGCTTTACATTTCAACACAAACTCTATGAACTCACTCAACCTTTGTGTTGACACTTTTAACATGTTTTATCTCGGTATCTAAGGCATTCACTTCATGGCTGCATATGGACATATCATAGAGTCGTGGTGACGACGCGTCTCACTTGGGTTTTATAAACTTTAAAACATCGTTTGGCTTGTAACAAACTTATTTCCGCACAAGTTGATTTTCATTTGAGACCAATACTTTGTAAACTCGATTGTTTTAATAAATTAAACGATGTGTTTTCCAAACGACACTTTAGGTCGCTCGATATAACAGTAACTTTGATGCTATGACGATCCTCCCCAAGGTATTCAATTCATTTGCAAAGCAGTAATTTGGGGTGTGACGATGGTAATAGCCTGCAAGGTAAAGACAATCAAGAGTAACCGCAATACCACTAAGTGGTTATCGGATATCACTTGGAATCGTGTGATCACTTTCCAAAGTAAACTATTCGACCGTAATGCACGGGTTACACGAATATCTACTTGAGATAAGACCAAATGTTAGTTATAGAATTAGGCACAATTCAATAACCCTTGCGCTTATCGATGTTTAGCTTTATGTTTGTTTCTCCCGATTTGATGTGTTTCTCAAGATATTCATGCCGATGAAAACCATCTCTATTTATAGTAGAGAATACTCACTCTAGTTAATGGACATTATGGATGATTAACGCCAATTAATCACTCATAATAAGCCTCCATTATCATAGGAATAATGGTTACATGACCAATTAAACGTGGTCATAAGCGGTCATATGACCAATTGAATGAATCAAAGTCGTTACAAATTAATTATCGCAACACTACCAGAGGAACCATTACACTAGCAACAGAACCATACACTACCAAAGCAGGAACCATTACACTAGCGGCAGGAACCATAACACTACCAGAGGAACCATAAGTTACTACACTAGCGTAGTAACCAATACACTAGCAAGACAAACCACTCTTGAGTCAAGTCGGGTGTTCAGGGACCTCGTGGGTGTACTCCGCACCTCAAACCCAAAACCGTGTGAACTAATCCCACAAGTGCACTAAATTTACCAACAATCCTCCCAAATTTAGTTCACTTCCTTTTCAAAAAACAAACATCAAACAAAACATGTGCATAAACGAAAATATCACGAAGATTGAATTTTCATCTTAGTACATTATCGCTCAAATATTTGAGAATCGGGGTGTTCTAAGAATTGAACCCTTCACCCATTTGAATACACGAAGATAAAATACACACAAGTTTACAAACACTTAAAAGCTCCTAACATTATACAAGCCATGTGTCCATATCCAAATTCATAAATGTTGTAAGAGCCAAAGTCCAAAGCTCCACAAGCGGCAAAACTTCAACATTCACATATGTGGTTCCTCTTTATTCATGCTCACCAAGCATGTTTTCAAAGAAAATTTACCATTAAGTAAAGACTTCATCCTCCTTTCAAGAGGTTCGAGCACAACCTTGGGATGTAAATAAACATGTGCTCCAAATTTGATGTTCGACTTTCCACATTGAACTCGGCTCCCAAGTTTCCTTAAGAGGAGTTGGGTGTCTTAGCATTTAGTGACTAAGTTGGACTTAAACCCATCCCTTTAGCGCACTTTATAACCAAGTCTCTAGCCAAACCCTTCGTCAAGTGATCGGCTAAATTTTGTTGAGATCTAACAAACTCTATAGATACCACCCATTCATGATAAGCTCATGAATCATGCTATGTCCCGACACCTAAGTGTCTAGACTTACCATTGTACATCGGCTATAAGCCTTAGCCAATGTAGTTGCACTATCACAACGGATAGAAATATGTGCTATAGGTTTAGGCCACAATGGAGTCTCGAAGCAAGTTTTCAACCATTCGACTTCTTTACCAAAGAATCGCTAAGCCACAAATTCATATTCCATTGTTGAACCGGTGATGCAAGTTTGCTTAGATGCCCAAGAAATTGCACCTCCACCAAGTAGGAATACCCGGCCAATGGTAGAGCGAATTTTCTTGTTGTTATTGATCCAACTTGCATCGGTGTAACCTTCTAACACCGAAGGATAACCGATATATGAGACTATAATCCATAGTTCTCTTGGATACTTGATACCCTCTGAACTGCTTGCCGCGATGACGAGCACTAGGATTACTAGTATACCGCCGCTTTTCCACCGCAAATGCAATATCGAGCCTTGTACAAGTCATGGCATACATCAGTGCACCAATTACCCTAGAATACTTAAGTTGAGATACAACCTTGCCATTATTAGGCATCGACTTCTCACAGTATCCATATGTGTATTCAACGGAGTACAATCAAAGTAATTGAATTTTCTCAACACATTCTCAATATAATGAGACCGAGAGATAGAAATTCTTTACTTTCATGTTTAATCCTTATACCAATGATAACATCGCCTCCCCATGTCCTTCATGGAGAACCTTGATGACAAAATTCCTTTGTCGTCAACTGATTTTGGTCGATGCAAAGATTAACATGTCATCAACATATAGACAAATGATGACTCCTTTACCGATTCATCAAATTTACTATACATACATTTGTCGCCTTGGTTAAGAACATAACCACTAGACAAAACCACTTCATCAAATTTTTATGCCATTGCTTAGGTGCCCGCTTTAGTCCATAAAAGACTTAATCGGTTTACACACCTTGTTTTCATTGCGAGCAAGATGAAGCCCCGAGGTTGGTTCATATAAACCTCCTCATCCAATTCACCATTCAAGAAAGTCGTTTCACATCCATCCGATGAATAATCGATTGTGAATTGATGCCAAAGCAATCGCCAGTCTTATGGTAATCGATCACGAGCCACGGGGGCATAAGTATCAAAATAGTCTATTCGACTTTTGTTTAAAGCCCTCGAATGACTAGTCTAGCCTTGAACTTTTCAATAGTTCCATCTACCTTCATTTTCCTTTTGAAAATCCATTTGCAACCCGAGGTTTGCAACTGTGGTAGATCAACCAACACCCAAGTGTTGTTGCCCATTATAGTATCCATCTCATCATTGATTGCTTCTTTCGTAAAGCAATATCCGTGACTTCATTGCTTCTTCAAATGTCTTGGGATCATCCTCAACAATGAAGCAATAGGAGTATTGGTCGAGACCTCATCTCTGTTCCTTCAACTAAGTATAGTTGAAACTCAAGTCCAAATGACTTTGGACTCCTAACCTTTTGCTCTTTCTACATAGGTTCAGTTGTTGAACCACAACTCATCGGGGACCTCGATGGCATTTCATCGGGACCTCGATACACCAAAGGTCATGAGTTTCATTAGGAATCCTCGACTTGGTCTAGGACCGATGAGAATCTATTCTCATCAAAGTTTGCATCCTTGATTCAATTATGGAGTTAATTGAAACATATTCATTAGGTTCAATAACATAGAACCTAAAAGCCTTGGAATGCTCAAGATATCCAACAAAGATGCGATCAATGCCTCTTTCACCCAAAGTCTTTAGCTTTGGATCGTGGAGTCTTACAATGACCTACAACCCTGACCACGAGATAGTTCAGTTGGGTTTCCTTTTAGTCCATAGTTCATAAGGGGTAACCTTGTTCCTTTTTTGGGAACCCTATTTAGTAAATAGCAAGTTGTTAACATAGCTTCACCCTAGAACCATTGACTCGATCTCCGAATAGGACAACATGGAATTAACCATCTCCTTCAAGACCTGCTTTTCCTTTCGAAATACCATTTCTTTGAGGAGTATAAAAGCGTTCGTTTCATGGATTATACCAACATACTGAAAAAATAGAGTATCCATGTACTCACCTCCCATATCAGTCCTTAATCTTTTGATCAAAGACCCAAGTTGTAATTCAACTTCAGTTTTAAGCACTTTGAATTTATCTAATGCTTCATCCTTGGAATGTAACAGATAGACATAACAAAACCTAGAAGCATCATCAATAAATGTCACAAAGTATTTCTTATTCCCCAAAGAGGGAGTGGCATGTAAATCACACAGGACACTGTGTATAAGCTCCAAGAGCTTAGTCTCACGACTAACACCCTGAAAAGGTTTCTTGGTTATCTTGGTCAACATGCAAGTTTTACACTTTTCAGTGTCCATGTCAAATGCTGGGATTAACCCATCCTTAGACATATCTTGCATCCTTTTATAGTGTACATGGCCAAGTCTTGCATGCTATAGGGTAGAGTCAGTTAGGTCAGTGGTCATAAAGGCTGAATTATCACTATCAGTGACAATATTAAGCCTGAACATTTGGTTACACAAATAGCCAAAACCAATAAAAACACCACTTTTAGACAAGACAAATTTATCAGACTCAATAACTTGTTTATATCCATGATTATTCAAAACACTACTTGAAACCAAGTTTTTCCTTATATCAGGAACATGAATAACATTAAACAAAGTTACAATCTTTCCAGAACTAAACTTAAGATCTACACAACCACGACCATGCACCAAGGTCATTGACTCATTTCCCATGTGAAGAATAGAACCATCATTCGGTGACTCATAAGTCTTGAACCGCCTTCTATCTTTACACACATGAACTGTTGCACCGAGTCAACCCACCACGCAACATCATCATCCCGCACATAATAAGATTCGATACATATGTAACATAATAAATCGAAAAGACTTATTAAACATATTCGACCTTTCGGTGAGTTGGTAGAACCACCACCCCCGAACCATTAATGCTCGATCCATTGGCTTTACCACCAACCTTAACACCTTTGCAATTCCTTTTAATGTGACCGGTTTGCCATATTTCCAACAAGTAGGTGTTGCCTTCTTGTTAGGATCCGCCTTGTGTTATCATGATATTTGCGTTTCCTTTGTTGTCATTGTACCGGTGGAGTTGTTATGCTCCACCATATTGACAACAAATGCACCAAGAGTATTGCTACTCTTTGGCTTGTCATTATCCCGCACCGAGAGATTCCTCAATGCGCATATGATCGCCAAACTCAACCGTAGTTAACTCTTCCTTCTTATGTTTCAAGGTATGCTTGAAATCTTTCCAATAAGGGGGAAGTTTATCAATGACACAAGAGACTGAAATAGCCACATCCATGTTCATATTGTGTTGTGTAAACCTTCCAAGTATACCAAGAATTTCATTGTATTGTTCCATGACTGGTCTTGAATCAATCATTTTGTAATTAGTGAAATTACTTACAAGAAACTTCTTACTTGATGCATCCTCAACAATATAATTGGCATCCAAGGAATCCCACAGTTCTTTGAAAGATTCAAAGTTCTGATAAATGTCAAAGAGTGAATCAGACATACCATTGAGAATTAAGCCTCTGTAAATGTAGTCATCATTCTCCCATTTGCTCCTTCTCCCGATCCGCTCCACAAGAGCATCATCCCCATCATCGAATAGGTGTAGTCGAACATAGACCACACTCATGCTTGACGCAAGGAAGTGCATCTTCTTCGCCATCTCCTAAAGTCCACCCTTCAAACTTGTCCAGCTTGGCAAAGTTTGAAGCCATGTGTTTCATTGCAGCAGCAGCCATTGATTATCACAAATAGTTTACTTTGATTGTTGGTGGTAATAGCCCAGAACAGGGTAAAGACAATCAGTAGCAACTGCAATACCACTAAGTGGTTACCGGATATCACTTGGAATCGTGTGATCACTTTCCAAAGTAAACTATTCGACGTAATACCTGGGTTACACGAATATCTACTTGGGATAAGACCAAATGTTAGTTATAGAATTAGGCACAATTCAATAACCCTTACGCTTATCAGTGTTTAGCTTTATGTTTGTTTCTCCTGATTTCAGTATGTTTCTCAGTATATTCATGCTGATGAAAATCATCTCTATTTATAGTAGAGAATACTCACTCCTAGTTAATGGACATTATGGATGATTAACGGCCAATTAATCACTCATAATAAGCCTCCATTATCATAGGAATAGTGGTTACATGACCAATTAAACGTGGTCATAAAGCAGTCATAACAATTGAATGAATCAAAATCATTATAAATTAATCAACGCAACACTACCAAGTAGGAACCATTACACTAGCGGCAGGAACCATTACACTACCGGCAGAACCATCGAACCATTACACTAGCAGCATGAACCATAACACTACCAGTAGGAACCATCAGTTACTACACTAGCAGTAGTAACCAATACACTAGCAGTACAAACCACTACCGAGTCGAGTCATGGTGTTCAGGGACCTCATGGGTGTATACTCCGTACCTCCTAACCCAAAACCAAGTGTGAACTAATCCCACAAGTGCACTAAATTTACCAACACAAAATTGGATGCAATGAGAACAACAAAAATGAGCATAAATTTTGTAGCATGCATGTTTTTGTGTTTTTGATTTTGTTTGAACCACAATTGTGTCATTCGATCAGCCGACTAACAAAACCGAACCAAGGACCCAGTCCTATACATACAAAACCGAAAATCTTGCCTATTTGGACACCGACCAAGACCGGACCGGACGCACCGGACGGACCGACCACATCGGTGTGGATTTTATCACTTTTGAAGTTTTCCTGACCGATGCTCACCCCTAGTCTGGACTAAGAAATCCTATACATACAACAAGCATGTGGATTTTATCACTTTTGAAGTTTTTGTCGTTTAGTGCTAGTGTTAATCGCTTTTGTGATTTATTGTGCCGACGACATGTCATCGGTACGATAAACTACAGAACTGATTAGCACTAATCTAACACTAATCTCGACCACTACTTGTGTATTTTTGGTTACCGACGACATGTCATCGGAAAGCATAGGGCGGGAAAAAATGTTGCCAAAAAATTGGGTTGAATATTGAAAGTCAATTTGATTAACATATTGCCGACGACGTGTCGTTAGCATTTTTAGCTTAAAAATTCAACGCATTGAAGTCTCGGTCAAGCGTTTTTTTTGTCGTTTAGCGTTTTTCCCGACGACACTATATTGTCGGAAAATATGTCGTAGCCAGTTCTCCTGTTACTTGTAGTGTGTGCTAATACATTAAGAAACTCATGGTGTATTAGCTATATTATTGATTAGTCCATATTATTATTTACGGGCCCAGCCCATTATGCTTTGTATTATTCTCTATATATTACAGTATTGTTTAAGCTTAACAAAACATTATGGAGAATTACCAATTCTAATAACTAGTTCTCGTCATGGCAACACAATCCTACCATATTCCCGCATTGATTACTCCGTTGTTGCTGCTGAGCTTGACGTCTACTTTTACTCAAACGCCGATGATCTTTATGCACAACAAACCGAAGTGATCCTCATGCTATCTACTGAAAAAATACTTAGCTCATTGCCACTATTAAGGTTGATCCATAACCCTGTTTTTGTAGATGTCTTATCATTTATAGAGTTCCCAAAAAACTTGTTCTTGACAAGATTGTCAGTTCATTTTGATAACATATGTACACACCCAATGTTCGGGCCGGACAGTGGGAAAATGAATGGCAAAATCAACCATTCATTACGAGAAAGTAAGGATCGGCCGAGATGCCTACAAAGTTTCTCATTGTGAGAAGATTCTAGAAATATTTGCGAGTGAAGGATGCATAATGTCAGAAATGACATGCGTTGAACATGATCGCCATGCCTCAAAATCTCAGTTTATAGCCCACAAGGTGGGAAGTATATGACATAACTTGTAAATACTTGCTAATATGAATGAAATAAAAATGCAAAACTTTTAAAGAAGATTAAAAATTGACATAAAAGGAGGAAATACTAAACACTATAAAATCAAAATGCTCATTGCTCACCGGTGCTTCAAAAACATACCTTATTTAAATAAATGACATAAAAGGAAAATACTACAATTAGGGGTTCAAAAATATTCATATTCGGATATACGAAAAATGATTGGAATTGATTCGAAAATTGGGATATATGAATTGTCACTTTGGAACTCATATAAGTTTTTAAAAAATTCAAAATTAGGATACCTATTTCGGATATTCAAATACATACCATTATCTGAAACTTTAGATATTTGAAATTCCTAGATCATGGTTTCGCTTTAGGCCTCCAAAAGACACGAGACGGCCTTGCTCTTATACGAACACTCATTAAAAGTTACACCGGATGACCATCGCTGACATTAGGTGGATGTGCAACCAATAATACCGGATTGCAACTTACAATGCCAGAATGTGATATAAGGTCAAAAGTCGCACCGATAAAGAAAGAAGAAATATAAAAGATACAAAAGAAAAACTCTAAGAGTTCGTTTAGTTGATGAAAAATATCCTATTTTTTCTAGAAATTTTCATATGAAAATGAAAAAATTGAAACTCCGTTTAGTCGCATTTTTTTCAGCAATTTTCAAAAAAGGTTAAATTCTCATTTTCAAAATTTCAACTAAAAAATTGAAAAGCTCATTCTACTCTTCTCACTTTTTTTTTTTTTCATTTTTCTCAATAAAAAAAGACGTGATCTACAAAACATAAACGATGCACATTTATAACCCTAATCTCTCGTGTCATCCTTCACCACTCACTGTCGCCGCCCACCCTCGCAATCCAAGGTAATCAATTTAAAAAGAAAAATATAACTCTAACTAAACGAGTTTTCAAAATTCTCAACTCTTCTTTAGAAAAAAATTATTCCTTTTGAATTTAGAAATGAAAAAACAAGAAAATTTTCTACAACTAAACGGCACCTAAGCCTTCGTAAAATAACATCCAAAAGAAAATGGGATACTATTGGTTGCGCAGCCACCTATCGTAGCCAACAAAACCGAAGTTTCCACACAATGTCGGAGATACGGATCACCACTCGCTCGCATCTACAACATAAAATTAAGTACTCAATTAACAATAATTTAAAATGCGAAATATATTTAAATCCAATTATTTGTAGACTAACCATAGGAAATTGCGCTTTCTTTCGCATTGAATGCCGTATCGATGGAAAAACTGCGTGACCAAGAAAGCAGAAAGTGAAAAGACTTGCGACCGTCGTCAGCCACTTCGAATGCATAGGTGTCCTTTCCCATGAAACCCAATATCGTCCATCACTCCTCCACACAATACATTAAATACAATAAGCAATGCAAGATTACATAGGATAGAACCTTTAAATCCTTCCATAGTGTTGTTGGTGGTACAACTACACTAGTCATGAATATAAAAACCTTTTTCCAGCCTAATACCATTCCAAATTAGTGAATTTTTTCCCTTAGGGAAAAGCTAGTGCAAATTGTCCGCCTCCATAATCAAAAACTCAACGGCTAACAAAATAAGCTCAAGGTACAAGAAAGTGGTGATGGCCAAACTCCCAATTTCCTCAAATGTTATTTGGATACCGGATAGCCGTGTCATTTTTAAGGCCTAAAATGAAAATATAAAATGAGATATTTTCGACAAATTTTTATTGTTGTTAATCTAAATAATTTAAGGGACTTGTCAATAGTTAGTTATATCACAAATTTGGATATCCAAAATTTGCGATGATTGTTTATGATAGACCCATTATTTTAGCTAAGTTTTATTCAATTCAGATATCCGAAATTTCGGATGACAATTTTATATATCCGAATATCCAAATAACTATATCTTTAGGAAACTTTTATATGAGTTTTAAAAATGACAATTTATAAATCTTAACTTTTTAATAAATTTGATAAATTTTTTGGATATTCGAATACGGATATTTTCCGAACACCCGGAATCTACAATTCTACATCAAGAAATGTTATAATGGCGGGGTTCTATTAGATAGGGGGCATAAAATTCGATATAAAATGATGAAGCATAAAAATTGGAGGCCTTAAAAAATCTGAGACCTAAAATTGGTAGCTTTAGCAACTTTATTCTCGAGACATCCTGATACGACTTTATTTCAGGATCTGCAACCATGCATTTGTCAAGAAGAATTCCAGTGTAGAAACATACACCCGCGACTGTCAATAGTAAGAGTAGACCGACCCCAACCTCCTTTAGAGAGTGAATATGTCATTGAAAGTATATATCCCCGCACCTTAAACACGAGTAACAAAAATATCTATAAACTTTAGTTGGGAAATATGATAATGCGTTAAGTTGGTAAGGTGTTGATAGAAATTTGCCACAGAGCGTATTGGCAGTGTTGAAACATGCATGCCCTCAAGAATGTCGTGCATTCATTTTTCTTTGGTTGGCATCTAATATATATAGGCATTTCCTACAAAGTTAAAAGAAAAAAGAAAGTTTCCTTTTGTCCCATTGATTCCCCTACTTAATGGGTAATAATCAATAACGTGTTTCATTTTTATGAAAAAAATTCATTTGTTTACTTTTATTTTGGTGTTTGTCAAATGATAAATTTTTATCATTCATCTATTTTAAATCAATGATGGTGATTAATCTAAAATTTAGTAGATAAACCTAATTACATATTTTTTTTTTGTCTTTTTGTCTTTTTTTTAATTCACGTTATTCACGTTTTTTTAATTCGTGTTTTTTTCTTCGCTTTCGACGTTTTTCTGCTTTAGTCATTTTCATACGCCGCCTGTTTTCCGCTTTCATACGTTTTAAATGCTTTTCTTACGCCGTCCATTATCCGTACGTTTTCGTCCGTTATTATACGTGTTTTTACGCTTTCATACATTTTCGTCCGTTTCCATACATATTCGTCTGTTTTCGTCCGTTTTTAAATGCTTTCGGCCGTTTTCAGACGTTTTTGAATACCACAAATGATATTATGAATATCACAAGTGATATTCTGAATATCACAAGCGATATTCTGTGATATTATGTGATATTCAGAATATCACAAGTGATTTTCAACTAATGTTTTGTAACATGAAAATCACAAGTGATATTCAGAATATCACAAAGTGATATTCATAATATCATAAAGTGATATTCAGAAAATTGCAAATGATGTTCAGAATATCACAAAGTGATATTCATAAAATATGTTTGAAAACGGACAAAAACGCATAAAAGCGTAAAAACAAGTCTGAAAATGGACGAAGTCGCATGAGAAATGGACGAAAACGAAAGAAAATGGACGAAAACCTATGAAAACGAACGAAAACGTATGAAAACGGACGAAAACATATAAAAACAGACGAAAACGTATGGAAAAAAAAGCTAACTAAAAAAAGAAAAAACTGCGAATTTAAACAAAAAATAATAAAAGAAAAACGTGAATTAAAAAAAAAAACAAAAACAAAAAACAAAAAACAACCTGAACTTAGGCTGCTTACAGTAAGTCGATCGAGGCATCGATCGATCGATTCAAGAATCGATCGTCCTTGATGTGAGGGATCGATCGTCCAATGTTTTTCACACAACTTCGTCGCAGGTACGATCGAGTATTTCAAACGTTTTCATACAAAAACTAACCGTTTATATGCAACGGTTTAAAAAAAATTACCTTTATAAATACACAATACAAACACACTTCAATCCACAAATCTATTTCACACAATTCAAACTCAAAATACTTCTCAACACAAGATTTAATATGGCTTGCCGTCTCCGCCATTCCGTTGAAGATATGCAAGTGTACGTTCAAAATCAATGCCATAACGACGGTGAAGCTCGAAAAAACGCTATTATAAGCATCATCGAATTGTTTGACCAGGCGAAGACGGAGAAGGAATAGATGAGAGAAAACTACAAGAGTTGCAATGACATTACGCCTGAACGAAAAGTCGGATCGAAATTTTTGAAAGATCAAGCCCGCAAAGATTGCGAGATTGCCGACAAGTTGTGGCGGTGTATTCAAAAGGTATCGGACAACGCCAAGACCAAAATCAATTGAGCTATCGGAGAACAAAACGATGGTGTAGGTGCATCAACTTCGAGCTACGGGAACCTCTCGCTAGACGAGGAAGATTTGGCTCGCTTGAGGATTTGTCGGTTCTCGTACTCAGTATGACTCGCATGCGGGAGCATTCAGATTAGATTTATGATTTATGTATTTCGTATCGTTTTTATATTTAATATATTATTATTTTTATTTAGTATTGTAACATTTTAATTATTAATGAAATTTTATTTTTGTTAAAAATGTTTTTTTTTTCTTTTTTTTTAATGAACTTGGTCGCCTTTATCGGGCACCTAATTGCTCGGCCATCAAGAGAAAAGACGACGCGATGAAAAAAGTAAGGGATTGAATCCCTTTATTGAAGCGACCCTTGGTTTACCTTTTAAATCTTAGGATAATCCTCACAGTAGATCAAACTAGATGAAACCTTGGTAAGCAAAAATTTATAGGTAAGCAAAATAAAGCTCTCATTTTTACGGCAAAAAAGAATTAATTGGGTATCGCATTATTAATTAGGATGGATGACCTTGAATATTTTCATTAAAGAGCCAAAATAAAACTAATCTTAAAGAATAAAAACACATAAGTCCTTTATTCCTGAAAAACGTCCAAGAAAAAGACACAAAATATATACTTATGCTGTACTTTTAATGTATCTAATTTTATTACTCTACAAATTCCGAATCAAAATCTTTAACAATTTCCTTCTCTATGTAAAACCTAGAGTAGAAATAACCTTTAATTAAGTCTGTAAAGTTATAAAAGGCAGAGCTTTGCATGGTTTAAAGTAAATACATTATAATATATAAAGAAATGCTTGTATTGCCCTGTAAATTTTCGGTAAGAAAATCTATAATTTATAGTTTCAAAATGTAATATATTGTTCTTAAAGATTAACCGAACATTTGTTCCTTGTCACACCAACTTTCCCTCCCTAAACTTGACAAATTCAACAACCATTTCCCATTTTAATCTCCATACAGTTAATCAAACTTTAACTTTTACCAAAACTTTCTAGATTATATTTTAACTTTGTGCATTAACCTTTATCAAAGCTTATTGATCTTGTTGCAATGAAAATCATCAAGATCGCGGTTTAAATCCTTATTTCATCACTGATCTAACAATGTCTAAGAGCTCTAGCAGCGGTTATGGCACACTCCCGACCAGCACCATCACCAACGACCTGCCGCCACTGTCATCATCACCGAACACATTTATCGCACGTGCAAGGTTCCATACAGAGAACTTCATTGCCAGCCGTCGTCCATGGAGGGAGTTTTTGGATTACACGAAAGTTACACGTCCCTCAAGTTATGAAGACTCCGTCCGTCGTATCAAAAGGAACCTCAACTACTTTCGTGTGAATTATGCCATGGTGATCCTTCTCATACTGTTCCTCAGTCTCATTTACCAACCGGTTTCAATGATTACCTTTTTGATTGTGTTTGTTGGTTGGTTCTTTCTTTATTTTTTTCGTGATCCACGTAATCCTGTTGTGATTATGAACCACGTGTTTGATGACCGTGTTGTGCTTATGGCTTTGAGTCTGTTGACTATTTTCGCATTGGCTTGTACTGACGTGGGAGTGATTTTATTGGTGGCTGTTGGTGTTGGGGTTGGTGTTGTGGTTGTGCATGCGGGTATCAGGGGCACGGATGATTTGTTTTTGGATGAAAACGAGAATGGTGATGGTGGTTTGGTTTCTGTTGTTGGTGGGAATTAGTACTTATGAACAAGTTTAATGTTGTTCTTATTTTTTGTCGTGCGTTTGATTTGATGTACAGTAGGTGAGGTACATTTATCGCATCTTTTTCCCTTTTAATTAGCTAGTTTGATTTTGTTATGTTCAATCGGTCTAATTACGAAATTTTGATAAATGCTCGTTACTTTTCATTGGATAATGCAGTAATGTTTTATAATAGATACGGTACAAAAGCTAAGACCGTGATATAGTGATCGGATAAGCTATATCAATCTTGTGTGGTAATGCATGATAGAAACAAATACATGCTACTGTATATTTAGTCTTATGTGACAAGTGATTTGTGTATATTGTTTTGCGTCACCCGTTGTGTTACTTCCATGACATTCCCTTCAGGTTTTCTGATCACCTGTGAGCCTTATGCCCAAATCAAGCTTCGCAAATGTCAAGATTAGGCATTGCTGATCTTGCTTTAGCTTTGTTTATTGTAGTCCTTCCCTAATTGCACTACTGATTATTTCACTCCATCCAACCCCATTTATTTTTCCCAGTGAAATGACTTTGAACCCTTGTGTGGATGCTAATGGAGTAATAAGGCAATAGACCAAACACAAGTATGCATTTCATAGGGCCCATATACTGTGAAATTTCCATGGAGCCTTTTTATTTGTGCACAGAACTTTAATGTAATTGACAATTATGCCCTCAACAATTTTTTACTGAAATAGAATCCATCTTCGCCGTTAATGAATATATATGTTTCCCTGAAAAGTAAAAACATCAAACTTCAATTCTTATAAAATATACATGAAGCACTCGCTATCAATCAACCCATTCCGATATCAATGAGTCACTGATGCCTTTGAGCGCCTACAAACTCATGCGGATGGTAATTTCAAGACGGATTAAATTGGACTAATTTTCACGTCGATGTCCAATAAAGTGTAACACAAGTTTCAAATTCACTCCAAATGAAATTTAATAGTGAAACAACAGTCATGCTCGATTCACTTGCAAATAGATTGATAGCCCACCTCTGTTTTAAGTCTAGTTTTAGGCCTTTTCCTTTGCAATTCTCGTTAAATAATTAGCTTAGAAACACGTATATTTGTTAGCTAATAAGGCATATTGGCCCGGCTCGTACTTTGTGTTGCTCTGATTCTGCATTTGTGTTTAGTTTTGTGTCGACTTTGGTCCCTCTGTTCTTTAGTTAACAATATTTAGTCGCACACCTCTGAACTATCGAAAGAAAATGCTTTTAACATTGGGAGATAACTTCTTTGTACACTGGACCGAAATGATTCACACATTAACTTTCATTCGTAACCAATAAACATGCTACATTAATTTCTTTTACATTTTGGGTTTTGGTTCTCAATAAAAATAGAAACAAGGAAAACAACGAAATTTCCATTTGGTCGATAAAGTGTGGCGGCGACGGTGAAACTTTGCTATCGTCACCTTTCGACCGGATCATTAGAAAATTTAGGACGGCCATGAGGGGTGAAGATGTGGGTTAATTATCCAAACATTCTGAAGTTTACAACATTCCGTTCATGGAATTATCTACCGGATTATAGGAACGAGAGTTCGCTGGCGACTTAGTATTGGTGATCAAATAGTCAATCATGGTGGATGAAGAAGTAGTAGTCGAGTTGCGTACTGCAAGTGTGGCTGCCAAAGATTAAATGGGCGCCAGTGAAAGTATAAAAGAAGACTAGAAGCCTAGAACAAACTTTTAGGGCAAACAAGTCAACATCTTGGTAAATAGATGTTGGGATTATAGGTGTCAATTCACGCTAAATATTAGTGTACCAAGTAAAAAGCTCCGCGTCAATATCACTTCCCATGACTCTATCCTCACTACAACATTGACCGGCTACCCCAGCGACATTTGGGGGCTTTCCCAAGCGACATGTCATTGAAAACTTTCCCAGTGACACGTCACGTCACGGGAATGGTCACGGGAAGTCTCGTAAGGGATTGTATCCCCAGCGACAATCCCCGGCGACGACGTGGGTCCCACTCAATTTTCAGTCAAAGAAGCAGTGCCACGGTGGCATAGTCGCTGAGGAATCATCGGATTAAGCTAAATGATTAACGCGCCTAATTAACGATAACGATAATATTTAATTATCCCCAGCGACAACTGCGTTTTCTCGTTGACTTGTCAACGCTTAGTGTGGGTTATCCCCGGCGACGTGTCGCCGAAAGTTCTCATTTTTTAAATACACTGATCTAGGCGATTTCCATTTTTCCGAAAAATCTACCAAAACCAGAAAGACTCACCACAACTTGTACCAAAACACAAATACAATATAACGGATCAACGCAATACAAATAGATCACAACTTTTACATAAACACGACTTAAAAGTCAATATGTGCATTGATAGATAGGGAAACAAGTGTTTAAATGTCGCCAAGATGAACCTAATAATATATAACACAACTACCTAAAGTACCAATGTAGCATACTAATAATATATAACACAACTACCTCTCGTCGTCGTTATCCTCATCACCGCCATTCTCTTCGTCATCACCACACCCGCCACTCCCGCTAGCACCACCCGACTCAAAGTCCCTAAACATATCCGCGTATCTGTCGTCGCTTCTGAAGAGACTCATCATAAAGTCTACCTTTCTGTTCACGCTCTTGAGCGACTTGTCGGGGGCGGGCATACTTGGCCTGGATGTGGCCCGTGATGGCAATACCCGACCCACACCGGGAATATGCCCACGGCTTACCCCTCTGCTAACGCATTGATTTGATCCTCCGTGTCTTGACCCGTAGCCTCAAGCCTTTTCATCTCGTCCCATGTAGTGACAAAACACAAGATAGTAAATATATTAGTCGGGTTGCTACATTGTTTCTCGATAATTCATTAACGTGTGTTTTGAAACAAAACTTACATATATCCGGCGGTCCTCATCGTTAGGAATACCCCACCAACAAGATGTGTTCGCCAAAAGTGTCGATGAGTGACGGTACTCCCGAGTGTCTAAGGCCCCTCTGTATATACACACGCATATAAGATGAATAATTTTAAAACGACAAATCACAACACACCAAAGCGTATAATAAGATATATATATATATATATATATATATATATATATATATATATATATATATATATATATATATATATATATATAATGTAAAATAATTATAATGTTTATTACCATATCATCTCGAAGGCGAGACAACGACCGGGATCCCAGCCGAGATATGACCTTGCTCTTTTCTTTGGTTTAGCCGATTTGTAGCGGCTCGAGCAAGGTCCTTGGGGTCATTCAAAACTTAATGTACTCATCCCAATCACCCACAGAATCTCCTCGGGACGTGCCGCCGATCACCTCCACATCGTAATTCCGGTGGTGGGGTCTACCTTCCAATGCTTGGCCTTGAAAGAAGCCTTGTTTGTATTTTAGGCTTTTTGCAAGTGCGAGTTTATGCCTTCGTAGATCTCGGGCCAGTGGGAGGATTCCATGTGCGGCCTGAGGTCAAACAAGGTCTGCAATCATATACAACAAAACGAAAACATAGTTAGAGATATAATTTATATATTTATTTAAATTTGTTTATTTATTTATACTGTTAATACAAATAAACCATAAAACCGTTTATTAATATTTTGCGATCTCTTTGTGTTTTGTTGATAACAAATATAATGTTATCTTAAGTACAATTATAAAGGATACATGTTAGTTTTGTAAAGCATTTACATATAACCATTTAAATACAAAAATGTAGTAATTAAGCATTTGTTGTAATAGTTTATTAGGATGGGTAAATATCATAACCCATGGATCTTAACCCATACCCAAAAGACTTGATACAATGTATACTTAGATACATTGAATCTAGATATAACCCATGGACCAACCCATGACCCATAACCAAAAACCCATGGGCAAAGAGGAGCGCCCACGGATCCCTAGGATTACACTAGACGGATCCTTGTGGAAGGGATCCGTGGGAACGATGAAGAAATTTGCCTATAAATAGAGAGCCATTTCTTCATTCTAACTCACCCTCTTCTTACTAAATCTATCATACACTCTCATTCTCTTCTAACATATAGATCACTTGATCTAGAGAGTTGTTCTTCTTTCTTTCTATTTGTGATCCTCATATAGGTCCTTCTCTAAGGCGAGATCACGAGCATTCTACAAGTCATCCAAGCAAGGGGTCCTTGATTGATTTGTCACTCCATAAGATTTCATGGCGAAGATCTTGTATTTGATATTTCACATATTTGTTGTGTAATAGTTGTGTTGGTTTGGTCCACCGTGCTACGGACTCGGTATCTAGCTTTGTACCGGAAAAAGTGTAAGCAACGTTGTGAAGGCTTCTCCACCAAGATAAAGGAGTTTGTTGACATAGTGCTTGAACTCTCGAGTAGGTGACTCGGGGAGTGGAGTAGGGCAAGGAAGGTGACCTTGTAGCAGAACCACTATAAATCGGTTGTGTCATTTTTATCCCTTGACTTTATTTATTTGCTTACATTATCATTAGATCTACACGTTCTCAACATCCATACGATTTCACATAATATCGAATCTAAAGTTTTTGAAATCAACATTAAAATCGGTAAAACTATTCAACCCCCCCTTCTAGTTTTCCACAATTGGCATCAAGAGCTAAGTTTATAAAAGTTTTAAAATAAAATTGTATTTTAAAAACTTTTCGATCACTATGGGTTCTGAAAATTATAAGGAAGGGCAATCTATGCAACGACCACCACTACTAGAAACTAATGGTTTTATATATTGGAAAAATAGATTCGAAACATATGTGAAGTCTAAAGATATTGATCTTTGGTACATTATTGTTGAAGGTGATTTTGAGGCTACCTCAAATGATGATAAAGGAAACTTAATTCACATACCTCATGATAAACTAAATGATGAAATGAAGAAAAGCTTTCTAAAAATAGTGAAGCAAAATGGTTTTATATAATGCTTTACCGAAAAGGAATTCAAAGAATTTCTATGCTTAAAACCTCTAAAGAAATTTGGAATTCTTTAGTTGTAACTCATCAAGGCAACCAACAAGTTAAAATAATAAAATCGATTTATTTGTTCAACAATATGAATAATTTTCAATATCGGATGAGGAAACTATAGATCATTCATTTGCTAACTTTAATACTATTATTACATCTTTACAAGCACTTGATGAATCCTTTTCTAGCCGTAACCATGTTAGGAGATATCTAAGGGCACTTCCATCAAGTGGAGATCCAAGGTGACGGCAATCGAAGAGTCAAAAGATTTGACAATCCTCACCCTCAATGAACTCATAGGTAACCTAAAGTCTACGAGCTTGTCCTTGCTAAAGATTCCAAAGCCTCAAAGGTGAAAGAGAAACACAAATCTCTTGCCCTTAAAGCCAAAAAGGCTTGAGTGATGAGGAGAACTCATCTTCGAGTAGTGACGACGAAGAGTACGCTATGGCGGTAAGGACTTTAAAAGTTCTTTAGAAGAAATGGTAGATACGTCAAACAACCGTATGACGATAAGAAAGGCTTTTGGAAAAGCAAAGAGGACGAAGCCAAAGGATGATCATACTTGCTTTAAATGTGGGACCCAAACCACTTTATTAGTAAGTGTCCCAAACGGATGATCAAAAGGCGTTCGTGAGCGGAACATGGGGAATGAGCGACGAGAAAGACGAAGAAATTTGTCTCATGGCAAACGACGAGGTATGTCACGAATACTATAGTAGCTCATCACTTGATGACGACTCATTGCATAATGAATATGATAAACTATGCAATATTAGCTTAAAATTAGTTAACAAAAATAAGCTTTTAAAGAGTCAAAATCAACGTTTAGATAAAGAAGTCATAGTATTAAAAGCAAAACTAAAACGTTTAGAAAAAGGTAAAATAGCAAGTGGTGAATGTGAACTTTATGCTCAACTTCAAACACTAGTGGATAACTTAGATTCTAAAATTGCTAGAATGAGTACAAACACTTTAGATTCAATACTCAAGGTGTTAAAACCGGTAATAATCAAAAGGTCTAGGTAGTCAACAACTTGATCCATCAACTAGTGAAAGTAAAGAAACAAAATTTGTTAAGGAACTAGAAAACCACCATCATGTTGTGGCGGATCCCACGGATCCCCAAAAAGGGAACCGGCTAGTGTACGTAAAGGGATCCGTGGATCTGCTGTAAACAAGAGCAATAACGTTGCTTCCTTACCTAGAACCGAGTTTGTTATAGTTAATAGGAAGAAACAAACTCATGTCACCACTAGACAACCACCTCCAAAATATAATCCTACTTTTGCAAGAAACAAAGCTCCATCTTTTCGAAACCTAATTCATTTAGGAGACCTAATAACGTTTACCCAAAAGTAACCATCAAATGGGATGGAATCCAAACATGCAAAACGGTTTTCCTTTTCAAAACTTTGCTCCATGGAATGCATACTCATCTTATCCATACATGTCTAACATGAATGGAATGTTTAACACTAATGAACCCATGAACAAATGGGGACCAAACTTTGAGTTTATTATTGTTTTAGGTGTGCTTAAAGGTCGACCTAGACCCCGATGAATGGGTCAAGGATAGCGGGTGCACAAGGCACATGACCGCAATAAGGATCTATTCTCCACGCATTTAATCCTTCAATGGAGGTAATGTGGTGTTTGGAAATAGCAAAGTTGAATCATCGGTAAAGGTACGATTTCTAACAAATCTCTAACCATTAACGATGTGTGTCACATAGAAAACCTAAACTTTAATCTCTTAAGTATAGGAAAATATGTGATAAAAAGTGCAATGTACTTTTACCGAAACCGTAGTAAGATACTTAAAATGGCATAACCATAGGAAGAGGAATTAGGAAACATGGAGTCTATGTCATTAAAATCGGTAATGAACCTAAAGACAAACTATGTCTTACCTCTATGGATGATACTTGACCTTATGGCATCGAAGATTGGTCGCCAACATGCGACTTCTTCAATCGCTATCATCTAAAGATCTAGTAAGAGATCTACCTAAGTTAAAATATGAACATCATTTTGTGATGCTTGTAATATAGGAAAACAAGCTCATTCGAGTCATAAAGCTAAAACATGGTGTCCACAACTAAGTGTCTAGAATTACTACATATGGATTTATTTGGTCCATCCGCTATCCAAAGTTATGGAGGCAACTACTATACTTTGGTAATAGTGGATGACTACTCTAGGTATACTTGGACAAAATTTTAAAGAACAAAACGGAAACCTTTAACTATTTAGAAATATTAAGCAAAAGATCCAAAGACAACTAGGAAGACCCATAGTATCTATTAGGACGGATCATGGTAGGGAATTCGATAATGAAGTGCAATTGAGCTTTTGTGACGCTAATGGTATTACTCACAACTTCTCGGCTCCACGCACTCAACAATCGAATGGGGTAGTAGAAAGAAAGAATAGAACTCTACAAGAAATGAGTCGAACCATGCTTAATGAACAATCCATACCTCAAAAGTTTTGGTGTAATGCCGTTGATACTTCAACGTATATACTCAATCGAGTCTTGATTAGACCAATCTTAGGAAAAACTCCATATGAGTTATTTCGAGGCAAAAAGCCTCGTTAAATCACCTTAGAGTCTTTGGTAGTAAATGTTTTATTCTTAACACTAAAGATTACCTTACAAAATTTGATCCTAAATCAACCGAAGGTATCTTTTAGGTTATTCGCCAAATAGCAAAGCTTACGTCATATTAAACAAAGAAACAATGAAGGTAGAAGAGTCATTAAATATAAAATTTGATGAAAGTCCACCCAAACCCTCTCCACCTCTTGTCGATGACGAGATTATAGAAAGTGAAGCCATAGTAATAAAGAAAAGATAAGTGAAGAAGAAAACCTCTAAGTGATGTAATAGTAAACATTAAAAGTCCAAAGATCACCCGTAGATAAAGTCATAGGAAAACTAAACGAACGAACATTAAGGTCTCAAGTTCAAAACCAAAGTAGCTTGTTTTGTTTCGTTTCAACCTTAGAACCTAAGAATACACAAGAAGCCATAAAAGATGAAAGTTGGGTAATGGATTTGCAAGAAGAACTAAATCAATTTGTTTCTAATGATGTTTGGACACTTGTCCCTCCACCTAGTAATCAAACCATAATAGGAACCAAATGGGTTTATAAAAACAAATTAGATGCAAACGGAGTAGTGTCAAGGAACAAGGCTAGACTCGTTGCTCAAGGGTATAACCAACAAGAGGAATAGACTTTGATGAGACCTATGCCCCGTGGCTAGATTAGAGTCTATAAGAATACTTCTTGTATGCTTGTGCTAATGATCTAAAGCTTTATCAAATGGATGTCAAAAGCGCTTTTCTAAATGGTGTCATAAATGAAGAAGTATATGTAGCTCAACCTCCGGTTTCATTGATTTTGAAAACCCAAACATGTGTATAAATTAAAGAAAGCCCTTTACGGTCTTAAACAAGCTCAAAGCTTGGTATGATAGACTCAAGTCATTTCTAGTTAAACACAACTAAACCATGGGGTTAGTTGACAACACACTTTTTACTAAGAAAAGATAGTCACATATAATCATAGTACAAATATATGTAGATGATATTATATTCGGATCCACTTGTCAAGACATGTGTGATGATTTCTCTAAAATCATGCATGAAGAGTTCGAGATGAGTATGATGGGAGAACTTAGTTTTTTTCTTGGTCTACAAATAAAACAAGTAGAAGATGGTATCTTCTTTAATCAATCTAAATACATCAAGGAGATGTTAAAGAAATTCGGTCTAGAAGAGTCAAAACCAATTAGGAATCCAATGTCATCCGACACCAAACTCACAAAAGACGAGGACGGAGAATCCGTTGATAATACTAAATATCGTGGCATGATAGGTAGCCTTCTCTACCTCATGGTAAGTAGGCCGGATATCATGTTTAGTGTTTGCTTATGTGCTAGGTTTCAAGAAGACCCTAAAATATCACACCTAGAAGCCGTAAAAAGAATATTTAGATATATTAAGGGTATAACACAATTAGGATTATGGTATCCTAAGGCACGGAGTAGAAACAATTGTATATGCGATTCGACCATGCGGTGATTACGTTGATAGAAAAAGTACAAGTGGGGTATGTACTTTTATGGGATGTTGTTTAACATCATGGTTTTTAAGAAACAAACGACACTTGCAATATCAACAACCGAAGCCGAGTCGTCTCATGGGCAAAGCATGCCAACAAGCACTATGGATGAAACATGCGTTAGTAGACTACGACATCCATCTAAGCGACATAGCCATCCTATGTGACAACAAAGGTGCAATCGACTTAAGCAAGAATCCGGTATTACATTCTCGCACAAAGCATATAGAGATTCGTCATCACTTCCTAAGAGACAATGTTGAAAAGGGGAACATCTCTATTGAAAAGGTTGCATCCGAAGACAACATAGCCGACATCCTCACCAAACCGTTGAAGCGGGAACAATTCAACCTACTTCGTCTTGGTCTTGGTCTAATGGAACAAACGTCATAACTTTATTGACTCTACAAGGTATGTAAACACTAGCCTTCTTCTTTCTGAGTCTAGGATATCTATTTCACGCACAACTCACATACAATACGGGAATTTTCAAAACCCAAGATAAGTCTTCCATTTATAATTTTTTTTTTCACATAACTACATACACATTTTTTAAGAAAATCTCCTTTCAAAATGTTTTCTAAAAAGAATGATACCTTCTCGTATCAATTTCACAAAAGCAATTTCTCACGTCTAGGACAAATCACTTTTTCATTATTAATACAAAGTAAAAAGCCGTTTTCATTGCATCTCATGTCTTTTGAATGCTAAAGGGAACATATAACTAATATATGTTTTCGGGTACATTCATTTAAGCAAAAATGAATTAGGAGCATTGATAACACAATATTACGTACTTATGTACCAAATGTGTGTTTTCGGGTTATCTCAATTAGGATTTATTTTTCTCTAGTTATTTTCCTTCCTTTTAGAGGTCGAGAAAACCGCAACTCCAAATAGTTTGCATATAGGCACACAATAGGCAAAATTGTTTCCAAAAAGAAAATTTGGTCTTGCTGAATCACTGGACCCACGGATCCCAAATTCATGCCGGACGGATCCCTCAAGGAAGGATCCGTGGATTCGTGTAAATGTGTCGCTTTCAACTTCTATTTTTCCACTTTGGATGAAAAATCCACATTTGCCTCATTTTGGGAGTATGCTCTTTAATGCCTGTGTTCTCATGATCACATGCCTTGAATTCATATCTAATCATTAGATTTTAATCCACATTTGGGTCAAGCATTCATTACAATGTGTTGTTTTTCTATATATAACTCCCAAAATGCTTGCATACTCCATCTCCTTCTCACAAACACCCTTCATCATGTCATCCAAAAACCCTTTAGGAGAATCATCTAGTACAAAGAATCATGATATCCAAACCTTTGTACTTCCACCATCCAAAATACCACAATCAAATGCTAGGATATCCGCACGGATTAGTATCCGATCTTGTTGTTTAGCAAAACCAACCTCAAATGATTCATCCTCAACAAATAACTCATCACAAGATGCTTCCATTATAGCACCACCCTCATCACCAACAAGTACACCAACTTCATGACCACCTAAAATAACTCTTTTGGAACTCCTTAAGACTCCAACAAGATCTAATCAACCTAAAGAAAAGAATTAGTCTTTTCAACACCCCCACATCTCCAAATACTATATTTCAAGATCTTGAAACATCACCACCATTAGCTCCCATCACATCACAAGAACATCTAGGTTCTTTTCCACCACCATTTACTAACATTCGGATATTGATCCATATTTTCCTATTTTTCCACCACAACTTCCGATAACTCAAATCAAATCAACCCGGAAAACTTCCGCACTCATCACCCACATCATTTACATTGTGAACATTGCCAATCCACTAGGGAAATTGCAATAGAAGTTAGGGAAGAAATGCGTTTCATACTCAACCTCATCCTTGAACGCATCAATACCATTACTCATCAAAACCTCCATCCATAACCTTATGCAAGCATGGAAGGAATCACTACTACTACTTTTCTATTTTTAAGTATTATTTTTTGAAGTCATTTTTCAAGAACAAGTCTTGTTCTTATTTTTACATGCTTGTAAGTGGCTTACATACCACTACAATTTGTTGTTTTATTACAAGGCCTTGTTTACATACCTTGGCTCCCAATCTTGATTCTCGTCAAACACAAGATTATATAAGCATGTTACTAACCTTTCTTTTTGTAGGATTTTTATTTTTCTTCACTGACGCCCAAACAAGGGGAGCTACCGTCAAGGGGAGTTAGAAGTTTGTTTATTTCTTCCAAGGGTTAACTTTTGTTTCGACAAAAGGGGAGAAGAAGTAAAACTTAGGGCTTTCAAAACTTACATCTATTCTTAAGTTTTACTCATCATAACATTATGTTTTGTCATCAACAAAAGGGAGATTGTTAATACAAATAAACCATAAAACCGTTTATTAATATTTTGCGATCTCTTTGTGTTTTGTTGATAACAAATATAATGTTATCTTAAGTACAATTATAAAGGATACATGTTAGTTTTGTAAAGCATTTACATATAACCATTTAAATACAAAATGTAGTAATTAAGCATTTGTTGTAATAGTTTATTAGGATGGGTAAATATCATAACCCATGGATCTTAACCCATACCAAAGAGACTTGATACAATGTATACTTAGATACATTGAATCTAGATATAACCCATGGACCAACCCATGACCCATAACCAAAAACCCATGGGCAAGAGGAGCGTTCCACGGATCCTTAGGATTACACTAGACGGATCCCTTGTGGAAGGATCCAGGGGAACGATGAAGAAATTTGCCTATAAATGAGAGCCATTTCTTCATTCTAACTCACCCTCTTCTTACTAAATCTCTCATACACTCTCATTCTCTTCTAACATATAGATCACTTGATCTAGAGAGTTGTTCTTCTTTCTTTCTATTTGTGATCCTCATATAGGTCCTTCTCTAAGGCGAGATCACGAGCATTCTACAAGTCATCCAAGCAAGGGGTCCTTGATTGATTTATCACTCCGCAAGATTTACATGGCGAAGATCTTGTATTTGATATTTCACATATTTGTTGTGTAATAGTTGTGTTGGTTTGGTCCACCGTGCTACGGACTCGGTATCTAGCTTTGTACCGGAAAAAGTGTAAGCAACGTTGTGAAGGCTTCTCCGCCAAGATGAAGGAGTTTGTTGACATAGTGCTTGAACTCTCGAGTAGGTGACTAGGGGAGTGGAGTAGGGCAAGGAAGGTGACCTTGTAGCCGAACCACTATAAATCGGTTGTGTCATTTCTATCCCTTAATTTTATTTATTTTCTTGCATTATCATTAGATCTACACGTTCTCAACATCCATACGATTTCACATAATATCGAATCTAAAGTTTTTGAAATCAACATTAAAATCGGTAAAACTATTCAACCCCCCTTCTAGTTTTCCACATATATGATATAAATAAATAAGCGAATTTAGATAAATATACACAATTAAATAAATGAACATGATAATGAAATAAACATAAAAGGATAATCAGCCCCAATATCCGAAATGATTGCCGCCTTCTTCTCCTTCGGGACCTTCTCCCAAGAAGGGTAGTAAACAGCACACCCTAACGACCTCCCGATGTAGTTAGACCCGGTGAGCCGCATGGGGCCGAGAGGGTTTAGGGTTTGTTTGTCACCCACATCAAAAGTGATCGAGACGGACCTTTTTCTTCTGCGATTTCCTTCAGCCGAAGGTTCCGGTCTTGTCACGGTATTCATCCCGCCTGCTCCCCGCCGCCCAAATTGGGCTTTCGTTTACCTTTGCTCGCAAAATCAAGTTAGTGATAAAGTCATAAAAATTCAAGGCAAGCAAGTTCAATATATGTATCAAATTTTGCTTGTATTACAATAATCCGTAAATTCTTACCTCGGTTAATGAAGCACGCCCAAGAACCGGTGGGTACGCTGCCGGAGGGGACGATCCTCACCGCCACCGTCACCGCCGTGGGACCATGCAACATCTGTCGACATCTGTACAAGTACAATTATCATAAGATATAGAAATTCATGAACAAAATAATATAAGCATGCACACATCCAAATACATACACATCCAAATAAATATACACATTTAAACAATCCACAACAATTTCATTCATTCATTCAAATATATAAGTGTATTTTGCAAGTTACAACTCAAGATCAATCTTCTTCTTCACTAGAATAAACTTTCTCAACACCATCATCATCAACATTGATGAGGGCTTCAACATCGAATCGCTAAATCATGAGGAAGGCGTCTTCATCGGCAATAATATCATCGTCTTCGTCAGAACATCAATGATATCTCGGCGGTGCGGCCAACCACCGTTAATTGACCATCTATATGCAAGGTCGCATTATCCAAGTCATTCAAACTAGTAGAAAGTGGGAGATCGGATGAGTTGTTGAAAAGTATAATATCGGGATCGCCCTCTACCACGATGACACCCCGCCGGAAAACTTTTATGATTAACATGTTCGACGACCTTCCGTGGGGTTTGGTCTTATCTTCAAGGTAGAAGACTTGTTTGACTTGTGTTACGAGAATGTATTGGTCATCTTTAAATGCCTCAAGCCTGCAGTCGACGATTTGTGTCATGTTGTTTCTAAAGACAAGTTTTTTGACTTTACGTCCTTTGTTGCTAGTGTCGAACCACTTAACTCGGAACAACGCAACTTTGAACAACAAATACTTAAACTCGAGGATTTCTTGAATCTGACCATAATACATTTCTCCGTCACGGCCAGGCGAACAAATGCCGCTGTTTTGAGTTGTGCGACATTCATCACGGTTGTGCATGACATACCTCACACCGTTGACTACGCAAGAGTTTACTGAGATTGGAGTCCATGATGGTCCATTAGCCAAAGCGAATAACTCGCTGGTTGTGCTAACCTCTGAGTATTGGTCATTGTCTATGTGACGTTGACGGATCTATGAAGAAGACAGGATTAGCTAGATAGAGAACACAAAATATGATATTGTTATTTTTACAGTTAAGTAGACAAAATAAGTCTTAAGTTTACCTGCGACCCAAACCAGTCGGGGAATTCTTCTTGCATGTCTTTGTTAGGAAATAAACTGAAAAACGTTCATGGTATTCGAATAAGTCGTCGAAATGATAAGTTAAGAAAAAGAAGTTTCAAAATAAAAAAACGCGTACCTCTTGAACTGGGTCCGGTACGTGTCGATCTCAGGATTGTTGTGAAGTACATACCATTTCACTTTTTTCAACTCTTGGGCATCAAACCTAATAAATGAACGTAAACCAATCGATTTACATATCGATCGAAACACCTGAAACTGACACGTTGGGGGAGGGGGTCCTCATTACGGTCGGGACGATTAAATTTCGTGGTAACATCCCAAAAATAATGAGAACTGAATGTCAATGCTTCTTCAGCAACATAACCCTCCGCAATCGAACCTTCCGGCTTAGCTTTATTGCGAACATAACCTTTTAGCTTCTTCATGTATCTTTCAAATGGATACATCCACCGGGGGCGAATAGGCTCGCCTTCAAGAGCCTCTATAGGTAAATGGATAACCAAGTGAACCATAATGTCAAAGAAAGCAGGAGGACAGAATATCGACCACCTTGATCTGAGCTTTCAACATGTCATCCTCCATCAAAGTTGCAGAGCATATTTGCTTAAAAATGGAACACAACTCAATTAATGGTTTTGCAATCTTATCGGGCAAGTAATTTTGAAGTCCGTAAGGAAGTAAACGTTGCATCATTATATGACAGTCATGAGACTTCAGGCCCATTATATTGGTATCATTATCGGTCACTCTGTGCTTTAAGCATGATCCGAACCCATCTGGTAGTTTAACTCCTTTGATGTACTGACAAAACTTTTTTCGGTTCTCTGGTGTGAAAGAATACGCAGCCTGAGGCTTCAAGTACTTCCCGTTTTTGGTTTGGCCGAGCCACAAGCCACTTCGAATGCCCAACATTTGCAAGGCTTGTCTTGCCTTGACGGTGTCTTTAGATTTATCATTCATTAACAAAGTGTTCAAGATGGCCTCCAACACATTTTTTTCGATATGCATGATGTCTAAATTGTGTCTTAGTGAAAGAAAAGACCAATACTCAAGCTCGTAAAAAATAGACCGTTTAGTCCAGTTAAGCTCGACATGAAGATTGCGTTTTATCTTCACACCTCCATAACTCAGATGTTTACCCTTCACACGCGTTGGCAATCTATCAAGTTGAGCCAGGATTACATCCCGGCCAAATTCTTCAGGAGGATCTGCGTTATCGGTTTGGCCATTGAATTCAAGTGAGCGTCTTCATTTATGGGGCTTCGTTAAGAATCTTATGTGGCCAAAATAAGCTGTTTTGCTTAACACACGAACAGATGGAGTATCTTTATTACATGTAGGGCATGCCTTGTAACCTTGCCCACTCCACCCAGACAAACTACTTCGAGCCGGAAAATCATTGATGGTCCATAAAACCATCGCTCTCATATTGAACTTCTGGCCTAAGGCAACGCCTATACTCGATACCTTTCTTGTCCCATAAATCCTTGTGTCCTCAATCAAAGGCCTCAAGTAAACATCAATGTCCTTGCGATTTAGGACCGTGAATTAACAACGTTAGCATAAAAGAACTCTCTTTCATACATATCCACGGAGGCGATTGTATGTTGTCAATATCACCGGCCACATGTTGTAGGCCTGACTAAGGTTCCCAAACGGATTGAAACCATCGCAGACCAACCCTAGTCGAACATTTATTGGTTCTTTGCAAAATCTGGATACTTTGTGTCAAATTTCTTCCATGCTCCACCATCAACCGGTGTTGCATCTTACCGGCCCGTGACACTTTCCAAAGAGCATGCCAAATCATATCCTTTGCGGTGTGACTAGACTTGTACAAACGTTGTAGTCTAGGAATGATCGGAAAGTAACGCAACACCTTCTTAGGAACTTTCTTCCCGGCGTGTTCTTGTCTTTCCATCTACTCAGACATGCATCGGACAAAAATCCAAATCTTTGTTCTTGTCTCCCGAAATAAGCAAGAATCGTGTTCACAAGCATGTATCGACTTGTACCCTAACCCAATCATTTTAAATGTCTTCTTTATTGAATAGTATGATGGTGGGAGCTTGAATCTTTATCGATGGGAAATACATTTTGTAAAACTCTAACATTTCATTAAATATAGAATCACCAATCTACCTTTAGCCTTAAAATAGGTAAACTTTGCCACAAAGTCTAATCGAGTCACATAGTCACAACCGGTCTGACTCTCGTTGGCACCGGCATATAACTCTTCAAACTCGTTACGTGTAGCTTGAGTCGGTTTGTTACTTGTCTCACCAATATCTCCTTGAGTTGGTTCATTGTGTTCATTATTCGGAGGAATATAGCTAAGATCATTAATTAACGCTGTCATGTCACTCATCAGAGGTTGTCTTGTGTTATCTATTACTGGCGGTGGCATAGGTGGAGCCGGTTCACCGTGTTCCACCCATATTTTATAACGTAGGTCCCACCCTTCTCTCATAATGTGGTTTGAAAAGTTTTTGATGTATACCCATAATATATTTCGACAAGACTTGCATGGACATCTTATTCTCCCGGCACTAGTCACTAACGACTTGCAATGATTGACGAATTTTTCAAGACCGAGAATAAATAATGGTTCATGACGCTGTAAAACTGTCCAAGTCTTATCATCGAATACCATAACTGCGTTTTAACGATACATTTAGTTATTATATGCAACTTAATTAAACACATTCAAACGAGGAATACCGGATGTTTTGTTCACCTAGTGCAACTATGGAAGGCAATCCTAACTCACTCTTGGAATGATTTGTCTCATATGAATGCGTATAATCGATTTACTATTTAAGAAAATTTGGCAAAGATTTCCTCAACTCCCAAATATGTGTTTAAAGACATATTCATAGGAGTAAAGGAGAAACACCGTCGAAATCATCTCAAATAGTAAACCAATTATACGATTCATATCCTAAATGAGACAAAACATTTAAAAAGCAGTCCCAAACGGGGGACTTTCCGAAATTAATTTCTAATAAATTATTTTCGGACGGGTTTTCTATAGGATGATTAATTTTAGATGGGGATTTTCCAAAATTAATCACTAAAATCCTAAAACATTCCTAAAGGGTTCAAACGGCTCATATCAACAAATAATAACTATAAACTAACAAAATTTAAACAACTAATTATTATAATTATAATTGAGCACATTTCAAGGCAATTCAACTAATAATAACTATAAACTAACAAAATTTAAACAATAAACATTCTCCAGCGACATGTCACCCGGGATACCGAAAGGAGGAAAAAAAATTATTACATACCTCGGCTCGTGCTCCTTCTTGCTCCTCGTCGCCTACTGCCAAAACCAAAAAAAAAAAACTTAACTTTTCTAATTAACAACAACGTACAACAATAATAATCTGAAAAAATCATATTATAATTAACTAATATAGTTGAATAACATTTAAAATTTGTAAAACAAACCGTGTAACTTGTGGTGGTGGTGGTGGTGGTGGATGCGGTGGTGGTGATGGTGGATGCGGTCGTGTGATGGTGGATGTGCTCGAATTGCTGCAAAATCGCCAAAGGAGGATAAGTTTTTTTTTTCGTTTTCTGCAGTGAAGAAGATATCCAGATCTACTTTATGATAAAGTTTTTTCCCCGGCGACAATCCCCGGCGACGTCACTGGGGAAAGATATATTTTTTGTCGTTTAGCGTAATTGGCGCGATAACGAAAATTTTGGTGGGTGGGTATCCCCGGAGACATGTCGCCGGGGAAAATCAATTTATTTATTTTTTCGTTAAAATTAATTACATTATGTTGTTACGTTAAAGTCAACGAAGTCAAAAGAATCCCCAGCGACATGTCGCTGGGGAAACCTAGAATATATTTTTTTACTCAACGAAACTTGATGTTTAGCGATAAAAAAAATCAATGCTACAAGAAATATATGTTGCTAAGAAATTGTTTAACGAAACCTTTGCTCCTTTATATTAGGGTTGTCACGCTTTCACATTACACACTACCGCCACACTCCGGATATCCATCCTCTTCCTCTTGCACATAACAACTTGCACACTACAAAACCAGCCACCGCTTCTACCGTAAGTTTTAATGGTTTCCTTCTTTTTCGTACATTTAAACGCTTCAAGGCTACAAGGCTACAAGCAAGTGACAAACTAACCAAATACAGTAATATATAAGCCGGGCCTGTTATGGTTACACATTAGACGTTCAACGGATGAGTCGGTATGTTATGGTTACACATTAGACGTTCAACGGATGATTCGATATGTTATGGTCACATATTAGACGCTCAACGGCCGAGTCGGTATGTTATGGTCACATTAGACGCTCAACGGATGAGTCGGTATGTTATGGTCACATTAGACGCTCAACGGATGAGTCGGTATGTTATGGTTACACATTAGACGCTCAACGGATGAGTCGGTATGTTATGGTTACACATTAGACGCTCAACGGATGAGTCGGTATGTTATGGTTACACATTAAACGCTCAACGGATGAGTCGGTATGTTATGGTTACACATTAGACGTTCAACGGATGAGCCGGTATCTTATGGTTACACATTAGACGTTCAACGGATGAGTCGGTATGTTATGGTTACACATTAGACGTTCAACGGATGAGTCGGTATGTTATGGTTACACATTAGACGTTCAACGGATGAGTCGGTATGTTATGGTTACACATTAGACGTTCAACGGATGAGTCAGTATGTTATGGTTACACATTAAACGTTCAACGGATGAGTCGGTATATTATGGTTACACATTAGACGTTCAACGGATGAGGTATGTTATGGTTACACATTAGACGTTCAACGGATGAGTCGGTAACATTCAACGGATGAGTCGGTATGTTATGGTTACACATTAGACGTTCAACGGATGAGTCGGTATGTTATTGGTTACACATTAGACGTTCAACGGATGAGTCGGTATGTTATGGTTACACATTAGACGTTCAACGGATGAGTCGATATGTTATGGTCACATATTAGACGTTCAACGGCTGAGTCGGTATGTTATGGTCACACATTAGACGTTCAACGGATGAGTCGGTATGTTATGGTCACACATTAGACGTTCAACGGATGAGTCGGTATGTTATGGTCACACATTAGACGTTCAGCGGATGAGTCGGTATGTTATGGTTACACATTAGACGTTCAACGGATGAGTCGGTATGTTATGGTTACACATTAAACGTTCAACGGATGAGTCGGTATGTTATGGTTACACATTAGACGTTCAACGGATGAGCCGGTATCTTATGGTTACACATTAGACGTTCAACGGATGAGTCGGTATGTTATGGTTACACATTAGACGTTCAACGGATGAGTCGGTATGTTATGGTTACACATTAGACGTTCAACGGATGAGTCGGTATGTTATGGTTACACATTAGACGCTCAACGGATGAGTCGGTATGTTATGGTTACACATTAAACGCTCAACGGATGAGTCGGTATATTATGGTTACACATTAGACGCTCAACGGATGAGGTATGTTATGGTTACACATTAGACGGATGAGTCGGTATCAACGGATGAGTCGGTATGTTATGGTTACACATTAGACATTCAACGGATGAGTCGGTATGTTATGGTTACACATTAGACGCTCATGAGTCGGTATGTTATGGTTACGCGCTCAACGGATGAGTCGGTATGTTATTGGTTACACATTAGACGCTCAACGAATGAGTCGGTATGTTATGGTTACACATTAGACGCTCAACGGATGAGTCGGTATGTTATGGTTACACATTAGACGCTCAACGGATGAGTCGGTATGTTATGGTTACATGTTATGGTTACATTAGACGCTCAACGAATGAGTCGGTATGTTATGGTTACACATTAGCCGGTACGGTTACTCAACGGATGAGTCGGTATGTTATGGTTACACATTAGACGCTCAACGGATGAGTCGGTATGTTATGGTTACACATTAGACGCTCGCTCAACGGATGAGTCGGATGCTCAACGGATGAGTCGGTATATTATGGTTACACATTAGACGCTCAACGGATGAGGTATGTTATGGTTACACATTAGACGCTCAACGGATGAGTCGGTATGTTATGGTTACACATTAGACATTCAACGGATGAGTCGGTATGTTATGGTTACACATTAGACGCTCAACGGATGAGTCGGTATGTTATGGTTACACATTAGACGCTCAACGGATGAGTCGGTATGTTATGGTTACACATTAGACGCTCAACGGATGAGTCGGTATGTTATGGTTACACATTAGACGCTCAACGGATGAGTCGGTATGTTATGGTTACACATTAGACGCTCAACGGATGAGTCGGTATGTTATGGTTACACATTAGACGCTCAACGGATGAGTCGGTATGTTATGGTTACACATTAGACGCTCAACGGATGAGTCGGTATGTTATGGTTACACATTAGACGCTCAACGGATGAGTCGGTATGTTATGGTTACACATTATGTCAACGGATGAGTCGGTATGTTATGGTTACACATTAGACGCTCAACGGATGAGTCGGTATGTTATGGTTACACATTAGACGCTCAACGGATGAGTCGGTATGTTATGGTTACACATTAGACGCTCAACGGATGAGTCGGTATGTTATGGTTACACATTAGACGCTCAACGGATGAGTCGGTATGTTATGGTTACACATTAGACGCTCAACGGATGAGTCGGTATGTTATGGTTACACATTAGACGCTCAACGGATGAGTCGGTATGTTATGGTTACACATTAGACGCTCAACGGATGAGTCGGTATGTTATGGTTACACATTAGACGCTCAACGGATGAGTCGGTATGTTATGGTTACACATTAGACGCTCGCGGATGTGTCGGTATGTTATGGTTACACATTAGACGCTCAATGGGATGAGCGGTATGTTATGGTTACACATTAGACGTTCAACGGATGAGCCGGTATGTTATGGTTACACATTAGACGTTCAACGGATGAGCCGGTATGTTATGGTTACACATTAGACGTTCAACGGATGAGCCGGTATGTTATGGTTACACATTAGACGTTCAACGGATGAGCCGGTATGTTATGGTTACACATTAGACGTTCAACGGATGAGCCGGTATGTTATGGTTACACATTAGACGTTCAACGGATGAGCCGGTATGTTATGGTTACACATTAGACGTTCAACGGATGAGCCGGTATGTTATGGTTACACATTAGACGTTCAACGGATGAGCCGGTATGTTATGGTTACACATTAGACGTTCAACGGATGAGCCGGTATGTTATGGTTACACATTAGACGTTCAACGGATGAGCCGGTATGTTATGGTTACACATTAGACGTTCAACGGATGAGCCGGTATGTTATGGTTACACATTAGACGCTCAACGGATGAGTCGGTATGTTATGGTTACACATTAGACGCTCAACGGATGAGTCGGTATGTTATGGTTACACATTAGACGCTCAACGGATGAGTCGGTATGTTATGGTTACACATTAGACGCTCAACGGATGAGTCGGTATGTTATGGTTACACATTAGACGCTCAACGGATGAGTCGGTATGTTATGGTTACACATTAGACGCTCAACGGATGAGTCGGTATGTTATGGTTACACATTAGACGCTCAACGGATGAGTCGGTATGTTATGGTTACACATTAGACGCTCAACGGATGAGTCGGTATGTTATGGTTACACATTAGACGCTCAACGGATGAGCCGGTATGGTTACATTAGGCTTACATGAGCCGGTATGTTATGGTTACACATTAGGCTCAACGGATGAGCGGTATGTTATGGTTACACATTAGACGCTCAACGGATGAGCCGGTATGTTATGGTTACACATTAGACGCTCAACGGATGAGCCGGTATGTTATGGTTACACATTAGACGCTCAACGGATGAGCCGGTATGTTATGGTTACACATTAGACGCTCAACGGATGAGCGGTATGTTATGGTTACACATTAGACGCTCAACGGATGAGTCGGTATGTTATGGTTACACATTAGACGCTCAACGGATGAGTCGGTATGTTATGGTTACACATTAGACGCTCAACGGATGAGTCGGTATGTTATGGTTACACATTAGACGCTCAACGGATGAGTCGGTATGTTATGGTTACACATTAGACGCTCAACGGATGAGTCGGTATGTTATGGTTACACATTAGACGCTCAACGGATGAGTCGGTATGTTATGGTTACACATTAGACGCTCAACGGATGAGTCGGTATGTTATGGTTACACATTAGACGCTCAACGGATGAGTCGGTATGTTATGGTTACACATTAGACGCTCAACGGATGAGTCGGTATGTTATGGTTACACATTAGACGCTCAACGGATGAGTCGGTATGTTATGGTTACACATTAGACGCTCAACGGATGAGTCGGTATGTTATGGTTACACATTAGACGCTCAACGGATGAGTCGGTATGTTATGGTTACACATTAGACGCTCAACGGATGAGTCGGTATGTTATGGTTACACATTAGACGCTCAACGGATGAGTCGGTATGTTATGGTTACACATTAGACGCTCAACGGATGAGTCGGTATGTTATGGTTACACATTAGACGCTCAACGGATGAGTCGGTATGTTATGGTTACACATTAGACGCTCAACGGATGAGTCGGTATGTTATGGTTACACATTAGACGCTCAGCGGATGAGGTCGGTATGTTATGGTTACACATTAGACGTTCAACGGATGAGCCGGTATGTTATGGTTACACATTAGACGTTCAACGGATGAGCCGGTATGTTATGGTTACACATTAGACGTTCAACGGATGAGCCGGTATGTTATGGTTACACATTAGACGTTCAACGGATGAGCCGGTATGTTATGGTTACACATTAGACGTTCAACGGATGAGCCGGTATGTTATGGTTACACATTAGACGTTCAACGGATGAGCCGGTATGTTATGGTTACACATTAGACGTTCAACGGATGAGCCGGTATGTTATGGTTACACATTAGACGTTCAACGGATGAGCCACATTAGGTATGTTATGGTTACACATTAGACGCTCAACGGATGAGCCGGTATGTTATGGTTACACATTAGACGCTCAACGGATGAGTCGGTATGTTATGGTTACATTAGACGTTCAACGGTATGTTATGGTTACACATTAGACGCTCAACGGATGAGCCGGTATGTTATGGTTACACATTAGACGCTCAACGGATGAGCCGGTATGTTATGGTTACACATTAGACGCTCAACGGATGAGCCGGTATGTTATGGTTACACATTAGACGCTCAACGGATGAGTCGGTATGTTATGGTTACACATTAGACGCTCAACGGATGAGTCGGTATATGGTTATTAGGTTCACACATTAGACGCTCAACGGATGAGTCGGTATGTTATGGTTACACATTAGACGCTCAACGGATGAGTCGGTATGTTATGGTTACACATTAGACGCTCAACGGATGAGTCGGTATGTTATGGTTACACATTAGACGCTCAACGGATGAGTCGGTATGTTATGGTTACACATTAGACGCTCAACGGATGAGTCGGTATGTTATGGTTACACATTAGACGCTCAACGGATGAGTCGGTATGTTATGGTTACACATTAGACGCTCAACGGATGAGTCGGTATGTTATGGTTACACATTAGACGCTCAACGGATGAGTCGGTATGTTATGGTTACACATTAGACGCTCAACGGATGAGTCGGTATGTTATGGTTACATTAGACGTCAACGGATGAGTCGGTATGTTATGGTTACACATTAGACGCTCAACGGATGAGTCGGTATGTTATGGTTACACATTAGACGCTCAACGGATGAGTCGGTATGTTATGGTTACACATTAGACGTTCAACGGATGAGTCGGTATGTTATGGTTACACATTAGACGCTCAACGGATGAGTCGGTATGTTATGGTTACACATTAGACGCTCAACGGATGAGTCGGTATGTTATGGTTACACATTAGACGTTCAACGGATGAGTCGGTATGTTATGGTTACACATTAGACGCTCAACGGATGAGTCGGTATGTTATGGTTACACATTAGATGGTTACGCGCTCAACGGATGAGCCGGTATGTTATGGTTACACATTAGACGTTCAACGGATGAGCCGGTATGTTATGGTTACACATTAGACGTTCAACGGATGAGCCGGTATGTTATGGTTACACATTAGGCGCTCAACGGATGAGCCGGTATGTTATGGTTACACATTAGACGCTCAACGGATGAGCCGGTATGTTCAACGGATGAGCCGGTATGTTATGGTTACACATTAGACGCTCAACGGATGAGTCGGTATGTTATGGTTACACATTAGACGCTCAACGGATGAGTCGGTATGTTATGGTTACACATTAGACGCTCAACGGATGAGTCGGTTATGTTACACATTAGACGCTCAACGGATTACACATTAGACGCTCAACGGATGAGTCGGTATGTTATGGTTACACATTAGACGCTCAACGGATGAGTCGGTATGTTATGGTTACACATTAGACGCTCAACGGATGAGTCGGTATGTTATGGTTACACATTAGACGCTCAACGGATGAGTCGGTATGTTATGGTTACACATTAGACGCTCAACGGATGAGTCGGTATGTTATGGTTACACATTAGACGCTCAACGGATGAGTCGGTATGTTATGGTTACACATTAGACGCTCAACGGATGAGTCGGTATGTTATGGTTACACATTAGACGCTCAACGGATGAGTCGGTATGTTATGGTTACACATTAGACGCTCAACGGATGAGTCGGTATGTTATGGTTACACATTAGACGCTCAACGGATGAGTCGGTATGTTATGGTTACACATTAGACGCTCAACGGATGAGTCGGTATGTTATGGTTACACATTAGACGCTCAACGGATGAGTCGGTATGTTATGGTTACACATTAGACGCTCAACGGATGAGTCGGTATGTTATGGTTACACATTAGACGCTCAACGGATGAGTCGGTATGTTATGGTTACACATTAGACGGATTAGACGCTCAACGGATGAGTCGGTATGTTATGGTTACACATTAGACGCTCAACGGATGAGTCGGTATGTTATGGTTACACATTAGACGCTCAACGGATGAGTCGGTATGTTATGGTTACACATTAGACGCTCAACGGATGAGTCGGTATGTTATGGTTACACATTAGACGCTCAACGGATGAGTCGGTATGTTATGGTTACACATTAGACGCTCAACGGATGAGTCGGTATGTTATGGTTACACATTAGACGCTCAACGGATGAGTCGGTATGTTATGGTTACACATTAGACGCTCAACGGATGAGTCGGTATGTTATGGTTACACATTAGACGCTCAACGGATGAGTCGGTATGTTATGGTTACACATTAGACGCTCAACGGATGAGTCGGTATGTTATGGTTACACATTAGACGCTCAACGGATGAGCCGGTATGTTATGGTTACACATTAGACGCTCAACGGATGAGCCGGTATGTTATGGTTACACATTAGACGACGCTCAACGGATGAGCCGGTATGTTATGGTTACACATTAGACGCTCAACGGATGAGCCGGTATGTTATGGTTACACATTAGACGCTCAACGGATGAGCCGGTATGTTATGGTTACACATTAGACGCTCAACGGATGAGCCGGTATGTTATGGTTACACATTAGACGCTCAACGGATGAGCCGGTATGTTATGGTTACACATTAGACGCTCAACGGATGAGTCGGTATGTTATGGTTACACATTAGACGCTCAACGGATGAGTCGGTATGTTATGGTTACACATTAGACGCTCAACGGATGAGTCGGTATGTTATGGTTACACATTAGACGCTCAACGGATGAGTCGGTATGTTATGGTTACACATTAGACGCTCAACGGATGAGTCGGTATGTTATGGTTACACATTAGACGCTCAACGGATGAGTCGGTATGTTATGGTTACACATTAGACGCTCAACGGATGAGTCGGTATGTTATGGTTACACATTAGACGCTCAACGGATGAGTCGGTATGTTATGGTTACACATTAGACGCTCAACGGATGAGTCGGTATGTTATGGTTACACATTAGACGTTCAACGGATGAGTCGGTATGTTATGGTTACACATTAGACGTTCAACGGATGAGTCGGTATGTTATGGTTACACATTAGACGTTCAACGGATGAGTCGGTATGTTATGGTTACACATTAGACGTTCAACGGATGAGCCGGTATGTTATGGTTACACATTAGACGTTCAACGGATGAGCCGGTATGTTATGGTTACACATTAGACGTTCAACGGATGAGCCGGTATGTTATGGTTACACATTAGACGTTCAACGGATGAGCCGGTATGTTATGGTTACACATTAGACGTTCAACGGATGAGCCGGTATGTTATGGTTACACATTAGACGTTCAACGGATGAGCCGGTATGTTATGGTTACACATTAGACGTTCAACGGATGAGTCGGTATGTTATGGTTACACATTAGACGTTCAACGGATGAGTCGGTATGTTATGGTTACACATTAGACGTTCAACGGATGAGTCGGTATGTTATGGTTACACATTAGACGCTCAACGGATGAGTCGGTATGTTATGGTTACACATTAGACGTTCAACGGATGAGTCGGTATGTTATGGTTACACATTAGACGCTCAACGGATGAGTCGGTATGTTATGGTTACACATTAGACGCTCAACGGATGAGTCGGTATGTTATGGTTATTATCATTATATATCACATGTTTACTTTGTCATATATACATGTTTACTTTGTCATAGTTCTCAATGATCATATTTTAACTTTAAACACAAAATGTATAATTGAACCGTAGTCATATCATATGGATAAATATAGAATGGATGTCCATTCTTATTCTTAGTAGTTATTTTAATTAGAATAATGTATCTTGTGGAATACCCACCTTTGTAACTATATATACGCCTTTCGAGATGAATAATACAATTCTTCCTTTGCATCTATCTTCTTGTTGTTCTTGTTATTCTTCTTATTAGTTTTACAACACTATCAAGACGCCTAGATTTGTGTTTAATCGCTAAAGGCACGCTTTTTATTTTGATCGTGTATTGTCTAAGAGTTGCTATAGTCACATGCTTTGTCAAATAGTGCTATTATAATACATTATAAACATTATAAACACAATGGTTGCTATTATAGTCACAATGCTATTATAATATCGCTAACGTGGTCGAAATTGTACGCCTTTTTCCTTACATTTTTTCTTCTTTGATCGATATTTTTGATTTGAGAAGTACTTATATTGTCTAAGAGTTTATACTTTATATTGTTGTTTGTTGTACGCTAACAAAGTTAACCTGATTTGTTTCTTTTTTGCCAAGTTCATTAGTTTTGATATCGCGTTTCTTACACTTATTAAATATATGTCATGCATATCATGTTACTAAATCCATTAGTAGTTTTTTTTTCTTTAATTAGTTTTATTAAATTTAACTTAAACGAGATTGCCTTAAGATAAATTCATTAGTTGGTAGATTTAATGGTTGACTATAAGATAATTTTCAATGCATAATCTTGATGAAAAAAAAAAAAAAACGATTTAACAACTTTTATGTTAATGTTATGTATAACTTTGATATTTGGTCTAGTATAATTTTTCTATCATAGCTTTTAGCATATTAACCGAGTCATATTATTAGTATATAGCTTTGGGGCATCAATTCTAAGTATGATTTTGTTGATAAAGTTAATTTTATATCTTAAACATTGAAGTTAATTGTTGGTTACTAGAATGAACTTTTAAAGAAGTCTTGTTAAAGTTGATTTAATTGTTGACTAATAGAGAAAAACTTTGAATTGTCATATGAATTGTCCTATCTACATTAGACTCTTAAACGATAATGATTTTAGCATACTACTATATGTTAACCTAGGTAAGTTACATCTAAACTACTAAACATATGCAGAGATGTACGCTTGTTAGTATATGGTTTAGTGGATGCTTATAGTTACATCTTAATTGATTTTGTCACTCATGACATGTGACCGATATTATAAACTTCTCATATATTTGATATATGCTTCCATATGACATGATTTTAATTATTATGATGTCAAATTGTATGCGTAATTTATAAATATTACTTTATATGTGATATTACATGTTTTTATAAAATTATTTTTGACTCGTCACAATCCTATATAAACCTAAAGAGTAAGCATACTGTGTATATTGTTATGTGTTTGACGCTTTAACATCGTGAACATGGGATTTAGATTTTGCATGTATGAACGATTATAGTAGTGGACAATTAACTAAACTAGCCATAACTATATGTTTTAATAATTAAATCCACAATTATTTTTACACCATGCTTTTGTTAATATCTTTCGACAAATGCATTGACTAGCTCCATTATTTTACATGCAAGCATGGTTAACCGCCTAGCTAATGCTTGATTTCAAACATAATTTTTACAAACTTAATCTTGTAGAACGCTTCATACTATATAATATATTAATACGAGACTAAACTTTAAGTTCAACATGGACATCGAGACCTAACATATAAAACAACGATCATTATTGACCCAACACATGTAACTAATATTCAAACTCAACCTAATCGACCTCCTCGCTCAAATTTGCCTTTGCCTTTAATTTAAAGGTTTGAAGATTATAAAATATAACATTAAATGTTGACTTCTATTTGTTTATACATTTAGATATGTGCGAACGTTACTAAGTATTTGCTTGCTAATTTGATCCTTACAATATGAGATATATATAGTTTGCATAATTTGATTTGACTTCTTGGTTTTATAAAAGAAAAGTGCAATTAAGCGGTGGTCATAAAGTATAAGTTTATGAGCCAAGATTGATGTATTAATTGGCATGACCGGTTGACCATGCCGAGTCAATAATGATGCGAATGTATAAAAGAACCATAGGTTCTTCAAGGTTGAGTTGTATATTCTTATTGTTCTCAAAGTTAATTGTTCATCTATTACCACCAAACTAGTAAGGATTATGTCCTATAAAGTGTTGAAATATATGGATGTATGTAGCCTATACATCCACCCATGAATCATTTTGAGTCTTAAAATCGATGCATCGTCAAAATGATCATTAAAGACGCAACTTAAGGTTAGCGTGATGAATGGCTCGCCTTATAAAATGCGAGCATGGTTTTCCAAATTGTATCTTTGGAAATGGTGGTGAATACTTCCATATGTTGGGCAATTATTGGAATAAGTGACAACTTAAAAGTAGCCCATGTTCAGACGAATTGCTTTTGTTGAAACGCTCATAAAACGCCTTCAGCTGATTGCAAAGCCAATAATTGTGAGAACAAAATGTTACTTTACGGGCATGTAAGTTTAAATGATAAAATATGAATTCAGATATTGCCAACAATTAATAATGAATTCTCCTTATTAGAATGGTTTCGGTCACAAACCATATGTTTCATACGCTTGTAAAATGCGAACTCAGATTGTAAATCCACCACAACGCACACAAGGATGTTGAAGTTGATAATTCATTCGGGGAGAATGAGCAAGAGAAATATGGAATGAATTATGATACAAAAATGTTGATCCTCACACGAAAATGAACTTAAAGTTGGGACAATTTACATTCCGGATCTAGTAGTTGCCGACAAGTTTTGTGACATAAATAAAGTGACTAGATCTTACAATACATCGCTAATGCTCCAATTAAAATGTGTGTCCTAACATTAAAACCAATGATTGAAAGAGTCTATGGCATGGTCAAGATGATAGATAATCGATTCCAAGTAAAAATCCTCGAATGATTAAATAAAATGGAGCAAGAAAATAAGATGGTCGAATCGAGGTAATAAAGTCCCCATAGTCTCATAAAGAGACACTAGATATGGGTAGTTGGAAAACCCCGGCACGTGAAAAACTATGAGATCTCAATAAATGATATAATGAAATGTCTAGTAAAGTGTGGAATCGAAAAGTAACGATCGATATGGTAATGATTATGTAAATAAATAAGATAGCGCTATAATCATGGTGCAGGATCATAAGCATACCAGGAAGTGCGATGTATAAATGAATGGCCAAAAGAAGTAAAGACGCAAAGAACTAATGAAAGATTAAAATTTTGTGACGAGATGGTTAGCGGACTGAAGTCCGTATATGAATGTGTAAAATTATTGGATATGGCCATTATGAGATAGCTAAATTAAAGTATTGAAACTATTATATTTAAGGCATAAATGATTACACAAATATTTTCGCAAAGACTTTCAGATATAGAGACTTGATCTCATGGTGGATCCAATAATCAATTTATATTTATAAGTCCGGCAATATAATAAGTAATTGATATGCGCCTAAAAGATAAATGAATAGAGCTCATACAAGATTTTATTATCGGATGTAAAATGCATGAAGAATGCTAGTGATTTTAATGCTTAAAGCATATAAGAGAAGTTCTAGAACACTACTTGATTGTATCAATTAATCATGTTTGTGACATACATTTAATAATTGCCTTAGTGTATAGTATTGTGCCAAATAAAGAATTATATTTGCCAATGAAACTTTATAAAGAGATCTAGATTTGAATATTGTTTGAGTTTCATGCGCTTTGATTTATGATTATAAAGGCAAATGAATGCATAGAAGTGAATTTGAAACAAAAGACATATTTTGTCTTAGCTTATGATTGAACATCTAAAAGATGAAATATGTACATCATGAAAACAAGATGTTAACTATCCTCATATGGATAAACGACGACATGTTTATGAAGCCACATGATGGAAAAGGCCCCTGATTTATAAAGATGATGATCGCAATATTGATTTTAGTCATATTATTAAATTTATATGAAATATTTATGATTCTCGCCAATGGTCGGACATGATATAATATGTCATTTGAATTAATTGTGTTTGCAATGAATGACTTAGGAAGCAATGATGTACTTGAATGAGATGTATGACGATGTTAATCTTTAAAATGGATATGCAACAACATGTGTAGAATATATATTCATGTGATTCTATCAAGACACTTTAATATGCATTTCACTGGAGCTTAAGTGATGTGATCATCGTGGGAGAAAAGATACGATTGCACTTTTTCCTTGACCATGGTTTTGTCCCCTGTGGTTTTCCCGCAGGTTTTTAATGAGGCAATATCCCCAAGTATAAAGGAGTTATGTACTTTTTCCTTCACTAGATTTTGTCCCACCTGGTTTTATCTAGTTGAATGACCAACCGTAAGTAACTTAAAACAATTTTAAGCGCAAATGCAATGAAGATCGGAGAGTATAGTGTTTCCCAGTCGTTAAGTCCCAACGAGTCAGCGAGAATACTCAAACGTAAAGTGATCGAGAGATTTGAACGGAAAGAGATTTGAATATGATTAAAACTAAGGAAAAGCCCATAAACTACAGGGCTTAAATGCAAATTAAAGAAAATTAAAAGATAAAAATATTAAATAAACGCTATCACTATTTTTAAACTTATGTTTTTGTTTTATGTTTTTATAAAACTGAATTTAAAAACTACGTAACGTACAAATAAAAACGTGAAACTTATACAATATTAATCCTAAAAATATGAAAATGATATTTTTACAAACCTAATGATAAAATAAAGTTTATAGAAAAAGAAAATTATCTTTATAACTATTTATCTAATTATTATTAATTAAAAACTATTTTTAACTATTTAATAATAACCTAAAATACAAAAAATTATGAAATAAAGCTAGAAAAATAAAATTATGACTTAGAAAAATCTAAAATATCAAAATAGAATTTTCAAAACTATTTTGTATTTTTCTCGATTATTTTCTATTTTTATGAATTTTAAACTATTAAAACTAATTAAATTATTTAAAAATACAAATTTAACTAAGAAAATCTAGAAAATATTTTTTGTCTTTTTATATTTATCTAAACTTAAGAAAATGAAAATTATTTTTTGAACCTTTTCTTAATTAATTGTATTTAAAGCTAATTAAAAAGGCCTAAAATTAATTTAAAACAAGAAAATAGCAAACAAGCTTGGAAAATCTGAAAATTTCAGGAAAAGTCTAAAATATTATTAGGAAGCTAGGAAAATAGAAAACAGGGGCTTGTTTGGAGGAAATAGAAACGATGTGCAAGTGCTTATTGAAATAAGCACTTAAATAAGCAAATGGAGTCCAAAAGCCACCAACTGAATACAAAAGCTACTATAAGCTAAAATTGACCAAATTCAACTAGAATCAACAAGCCTTGACCTCGATATGCAAGATTGATCGATTTGATGTTTTGAGCTATAAGCTAAAAACAATGGTGAGAGGTAGCTACTTGGGCTTAGAAATAAGCAACTAGATAAGTGGAAATTGGAAAACAGATAAAGGAACCTAAAGAAGCCCTGGGTGAGAGCTTATAAACCAAATGATGACCTAGAGAAGCTCTTATGAGCTTTGCACAAGCTCTCAAAAATCTGATAAACCTCTGCGGGGCTCGATTGCCTGCATGCGGATTTGACCCATTTTAACAAGCTAGTTAAGAGCTTAAGAAAAATTTGTAAAAATCTAGAAAATGGTAATAATAAAATAGACCAAGAGAGCTTTTAAAACCACAATTTACATCGACATTGACCCGAGATGAATCCATGAAAATTCCTCTAGTTGAGCCCAAATCGATTTTCAAGCTTTTGACTTTTTAACAAAATGTAAAGTTTGACTAAATGGAACTTTGATCATGATTTGTGGACTGAAATTGATGTAATAAGGTGAAACAAGGCTAATGCAAGTTATATCTAAGATTTACAAACACAAAACAAGATTTTGAATTGTTAAAAATCCAACAGCTAATGATTAGAACAATTGTGATGAACTTTTGACTTTGGTGGTTTTATGCACAAGTGAAAGACTTAAATGAGTTCAATAAGACTTAATAAGCATGACCCAAATGATTTTAACCACTACATACACCTCTAAGGCAGATTAGACAAAGGATCCAAACACCCTTGAAAACTACTGATTTGTAATTAAAATGAGCTAAACACCAAACCAACTTGTATGAATGATCCAACTGAGTCCAACTGACCTAAGTACAACTATCTAAACAGGTTTAAATCATTGGTGACTACAAATACTGTGACAAGCATGAAATGCAAAATTGACTAAAATGAAAAGTGAGAAATAAACTCACATAAGTCCAACTGCTATACAAAGCTAAAACCGCACTCCAAACTTGAGCTAACCTATCTATTCAAACCCCATCCAAGGCTCGCAACAACCCCATTATCCATTTCCACATCCAACTCGCACCATTTTGACTTTTATTGACCAAGTACCAAAATTGCTTAAATGATTCAACAGCTTGCTAAAGACTATAAAGAGCTTATTTAAGCTTATTTGATTTCAACAAATGCTTATGAGAAGCTTAAACATAGAATTTGAAACTGAAACTTTCAACAGTGAACCTGAAAATTGGAATCTATATAAAAGACTTGAATTGATGTTCAAAACACATTACAAAGATGATTTAACATAAATGATGTACCAAGAAACTGAAATTACAACATTTTAACTAAAACTAAAACATTTTATTGAAAAACGACATTAAAGAAAAAATATAAAACTAGCTACCACTGTTTCATCTTTCTTCTTCCTCTATTATACTTCAAAAAGTCTTGCCACATGTCTCTGAGCAAATCCCACCACCCTTGTGAGCCAATAGATGAGTGGAGGCCATATTGGCCTTTTTATGATTTTTGGCGGGAAAATTTGTTTGACCTCTGTGGACTTTTGAAACTGGCAACTAGGGGGGGTGGAATAGGTGTGATGATGAGGGGGTTGGGGATAAGGGATAAGGTGTGAGGGGTGATGGGAGAGGAGTTGCAGTTGCAGGCAAGTGGGGGGAAGAAAGGTAAACAGTGGGGGCGGGCTATGGTTTGGTTTGACTTTGTTTGACCAAGGGGTCAAAATAGGTTTGTGACAGGGGGTCAAAAAGGTTTAAAGGCAGGGTCCAATTTAGTTTTGACAAGGCATGGATAAGTATTAATGATAAGGACTAAACATGTAATTGCTGAAATCTTGAAGGACCAATTCTGCCATTATTCCAAAGTTGTGACAAGGACCAAAACTGACAAGTTCTAATAGTACAAGGACTAGTTTTGACATTTTCAAATTTTCCATGGACCAAACTTGACATTTCATGAAAGTTCAGGGACCTTTTCTGCCATTTAACAAAAGATTTATTCAAGGACCATTTTGACAGTTTAGAATATTTCGTGGACCTTGAATAACATTTTTCTTTATTTTGTTTTACCAGGGACCTGTTTTTGACAACTTTTGAAACTGGGGGACTAAAGCGCCAATTATGCAAACTTGATACGTTTTCACCGATTTTGATATTTTGCATTTAAAACATATAAAACACTTATTTGTGATATTTTTATCATTTTGATGCATTTCGAGTGTTTTCGGATGTTTTTGCGCTTAAATGGTACAAAAATGATGAGTATTTAGACACCATCAATCCCCACACTAAGATATTGCTAGTCCCTAGCAATGTTTTGAGAAAATTAATGGATTTGAATCTCTTTACCAAAAGCCATTACTCGGAGTAGCCAAATGTTTCAGCTCAAGTAAGAACCTTGGTACACCGATAACCAAATGATTTTGAGCAAATCATCATTTTTCAACGGATTTGATTTGTCTTTACCGTGCCGCTTGCTTCTCGGACTAGCCAACTCTTAGATAAATTATCAATATTATCTTTGGTGAGCCGATTACCAATTATGGTTTTTCCATCGCCTTTACCACAAGCCATAAACTTGCGGGCTAGCCAACTCTTCACTTTTAAGGATATGGTGAAATGAATACCATACAATTTTGGGCAAATTGCAAGTCGTCAACGGATTTGAGATATCTTTACCAAGAGCCGTTTGCTCTGGATTAGCCAATCCTTATGTGGGTTAGACATGGTGGACTAATTACCATTTGTTGTGTTTAGTACATAGTACTTCCACTAAAAAAATTTAATTTGGCCATTTTGGGGAAAAGGGACTAAAATGGTACATTTATGATCAAAATTAGCGAATTTCCCCCACACTTAGAAATGAATATTGTCCTCAATATTCAAAGTACCGTTATGTCGAACTTAGAACGTAAAAGATAATATTTACTAGCTAAGTGTGGAAACACAATAATTATTCTCTTTTAATATTTACAATTTTCATCATTTTAAGATCTATATACAACATGTGGGCATCTCCCCACACTAGGGTGGTACACACGGTGAAAACCCATGTAGCATGCTCTTGTTTTTGATCACCGAGTCGCTAGCTTGACTCGACCCAATTAATTGGTTCATGGGAAGTAAGTGGAAGAGACAATCTCCATCGGACTTTCATTCAAGATGTTCGGATAAACAATGAAGTACGTGAAAGTTCCACACCGATGAGATACGAGAGATGCACCCGGCTCACAAATGGTACATGGAAATGCCGGGTCAAAGATAATGTCTTCATTCCCGAAGGAGTGAAGAACAGAGAAGCCACGGATAGGTGAAGAAGAGATAGAAAATCATGATAAACATCATGACTAACTCATCTTCATCCATAGGAGCATCCATAATTTCGTGATTATGAATCTCATCATTTAAGCTTATGTGATCAAGACAAATCTCGGGTGTGTCATGATCAATTGAAGTTATCATACTCCGTGGAGATATGATATGAGTGAGTTCACCCGCGAACTCCTCGTGAAAAGAATCAATCACAAGATGTAAATCATGAATTCTTGTTCCATCAGAGACTCATCACTATCCTCAACTGAGTATCAAAGAGTTGATTCTCGGAATTAAGGTGAATTCAGGGGTTGAATTCAAATAGAGGATTAGTGAGAGTTGTTTTGAATGTTTCAGAACAAAGTGATTAATATTCTCTATTGACCGCTTGGATAAGAAGTGAGTGAACGATCATTATCAATGAGACTTTCGCCTCCCCGGATCGGCTTGAAATCAAAGAGTGGATTGATGTGAGTGAGTTCATTGGTGAACTCCTCAAGATGATGATCGACACCGATCGGGAGTGATGCCTCAACATACTCGATGTTTCCATGAGAAGTACAATCGTCGCTAACATCGGAGAAAGTTTCAAAATGATCTTTGAACACTCAAGAGGGAAATAGAATCACACACATGATCGAAGTTCCTCGTGACTCTCTTTGATTGGGACAAGGTTCTCAACACTAGACTTTATGAATTCGTCCGATTCCTTTTCGTGAACAAGGTCAAGATGCTCGTCCCCCATGTTCGAGAGTGAGTGGGAGCTTGGTGTGATAGCGCTTGTTCGAGATGGAATCTCAACTCTGGGATATCATCGATGAACTTGATGAATCAAGTGTATCCTCATCATCACCGCCATCGGGAATAAAATGAAATTGAGAGCTAGATCCGGTCGCTTTTTCTTTTGCAATTGATTCCTAATAGATTTTTCAAAGGCAATTGGGAATTTATTTTAGCAACCGATCTTCACTAGCAATTCTTCCATGGATTTCATGCGAATTTGAATGACGGGACATTGCGGGGTGGAGATTTGTCAAACCGGAAGGTTGACATTGATAATCATCATGAGGACCCCACAATATACACAAGAAATACCGGGAGCATTTTGAAATGTCGCTTTTACACAACTCCTCGCTTCTTTTCACCGATTCCGTAAGCTCTAGAAAAGTGTCTTGTTGGGCTTGCCGAGGAGTTTGATTCATTTGGCACCGCGGAGGTTGGTCGTGATATGGATAGTCGTAATTGTTACAAGGAAATGGATTCCCCGCTGACAATCGAGTGAAATGGGGACCTCCACAAGACTCACAACAAAATGATTGTTGTGGGTGGTTTGGTGAATCATATGGATATTGGTCATAACCAAAGTTCCGAGCATCACCGAAAACTGCTCATAGACAAACGCGTTTCCGGATTGACACTCAAATCCTTGGTGAGGACCTCCACAAAATTCACAAAGCAGCTATGTTGGTTATATGAAGATAAGTCGGGTTTGTGGTGGGTAATTGGAAAAGTTTGAGGGTCGTTAAATGAGTTCGATTAGGATTATAATCAAATGAATTCCTCGAACCACAAAACAAACAACTCCCGTTACGAATATCATTACCACATTGTACACACGTACACCAACGGCTGTGGTGAACCATAAAGAGGCTCACCACAACCGACACAAGGAATAAACGATTCTATTTGAGAGTTATGAGAAGGAATCTGCTTATTCAAAGGATCAACAAAACCAACATGGTGACTGAATGACTATTAAGTCTCAAGAACATTTTGAAAAATCCGGAGGTGGGACAAGTGGTGTGCTCGAGAGCTAGCAATTTCCACCACTTCCGTTATGGTCTCTGGTTCGGTTCTTGAGAAACGTGAAGATTAGGCAAGTCATTCTTGCGAGTCACCGGTCTAAATTTCGCATGTTTGCTTTTAACCGTAAATCGTGAAAGTTTAGGATCAATTCTAGACGGCTTAGGAGCAATTGAGGATTAGATCTTTGGATAACCGTAGGTTGGACGTATTTAGCACTTCCTTTATTAGAAGGAAGTACCGGTCCTTTGTCACCCGGTTTCTCGCTCCATTTCCCTCACGCAATTAATGGATCTTCACGAACAACACGAATTCTAGACATTTGTGATAAAGTCCGAAGCTTTTCAAACCGTCCCGAATCGTCGTAGTCGAGAGATTCCATGAGAACGTAAGAAGTTAGAATCAAATGGATGAGGGTAAAGGGATAAAGAATCAAAAGGGTAAGAGGGTAAAGAGGAATATTTTGGTATTTTTGAAAACATGATGTAAAAACAAAGAATGAAAATCTTTTGGTTTTTGATTTTTTTAAAAGATGGTATGAACAAGGAGTGAATATCCAAATCACTAATCTGCTAAACGTAAGACTATTAGCACTGCTCCCCGCAAGGCGCCAAAATTTGATCTGCGAAACAACAAGTTTTCTCGCGCGTGATGGTCACTTGTGAATGACCAACCGTAGTAACTTAAAACATTTTAAGCGCAAATGCAATGAAGATCGAGAGAGTGTAGTGTTTCCCGTGTCGTTAAGTCCCAACGAGTCATGCGAGAATAGTCAAACGTAAAGTGATCGAGAGATTTGAATCGGAAAAGAGATTTGAATATGATTATAACTAAGGAAAAGCCCATAAACTACAGGGCTTAAATGCAAATTAAAGAAAATTAAAAAGATAAAAATATTAAATAAACGCTATCACTATTTTTAAACTGATGTTTTGTTTTATGTTTTTATAAACCGAATTTAAAACTACGTAACGCATAAATAAAAACGTGAAACTTATACAATATTAATCCTAAAAATATGAAAATGATATTTTACAAACCTAATGATAAAATAAAATTTATAGAAAAGAAAATTATCTTTATAACTATTTATCTAATTATTATTAATTAAAACTATTTTTAACTATTTAATAATAACCTAAAATACAAAAATTATGAAATAAAGCTAGAAAAATAAAATTATGACTTAGAAAATCTAAAATATCAAAATAGAATTTTCAAAACTATTTTTGTATTTTTCGATTATTTTCTATTTTTATGAATTTTAAACTATTAAAACTAATTAAATTATTTAAAAATACAAATTTAACTAAGAAAAATCTAGAAAAATATTTTTTTGTCTTTTTATATTTATCTAAACTTAAGAAAAATGAAAAATTATTTTTTTGAACCTTTTCTTAATTAATTGTATTTAAAGCTAATTAAAAAGGCCTAAAAATTAATTTAAAACAAGAAAAATAGCAAACAAGCTTGGAAAAATCTGAAAATTTCAGGAAAAGTCTAAAATATTATTAGGAAGCTAGGAAAAATAGAAAAACAGGGGCTTGTTTGGAGGAAATAGAAACTGATGTGCAAGTGCTTATTGAAATAAGCACTTAAATAAGCAAATGGAGTCCAAAAGCCACCAACTGAATACAAAAGCTACTATAAGCTAAAATTGACCAAATTCAACTAGAATCAACAAGCCTTGACCTCTGATATGCAAGATTGATCAGATTTGATGTTTTGAGCTATAAGCTAAAAACAGTGAGAGGGTGGCTACTTTGGGCTTAGAAATAAGCAACTAGATAAGCTGGAAATTGGAAAACAGATAAAGGAACCTAAAGAAGCCCTGGGTGAGAGCTTATAAACCAAATGACAGACCTAGAGAAGCTCTTATGAGCTTTGCACAAGCTCTGCAAAATCTGCATAAACCCTGTGCAGGCTCAGTGCCCTGCACAGGGGATTTGACCCCATTTTAACAAGCTAGTTAAGAGCTTAAGAAAAATTTGTAAAAATCTAGAAAAATGGTAATAATAAAATAGACCAAGAGAGCTTTTTAAAACCACAATTTACACTGACATTGACCCAGAGATGAATCCATGAAAATTCCCTCTAGTTGAGCCCAAATCAGATTTTCAAGCTTTTTGACTTTTTAACAAAACAGAAAGTTTGACTAAATGGAACTTTGATCATGATTTGTGGACTGAAATTGATGTAATAAGGTGAAACAAGGCTAATGCAAGTTATATCTAAGATTTACAAACACAAAACAAGATTTTGAATTGTTAAAATCCAACAGCTAATGATTAGAACAAGTTGTGATGAACTTTGACTTTGGTGGTTTTTATGCACAAGTGAAAGACTTAAATGAGTTCAATAAGACTTAATAAGCATGACCCAACAGATTTTAACCACTACATACACCTCTAAGGCAGATTAGACAGTGGATCCAAACACCCTTGAAAACTACTGATTTGTAATTAAAATGAGCTAAACACCAAACCAACTTGTATGAATGATCCAACTGAGTCCAACTGACCTAAGTACAACTATCTAAACAGGTTTAAATCATTGGTGACTACAAATACTCAGACAAGCATGAAATGCAAAATTGACTAAAAATGAAAAGTGAGAAATAAACTCACATAAGTCCAACTGCTATACAGGCTAAAACCAGACCCAAACTTGAGCTAACCTATCTATTCAAACCCCATCCAAGGCTCTGCAACAACCCCATTATCCATTTCCACATCCAACTGCACCATTTTGACTTTTATTGACCAAGTACCAAAATTGCTTAAAATGATTCAACAGGCTTGCCAAAGACTATAAAGAGCTTATTTAAGCTTATTTGATTTCAACAAATGCTTATGAGAAGCTTAAACATAGAATTTGAAACCGAAACTTTCAACAAAGGAACACGAAAATTGGAATCTATATAAAAGACTTGAATTGATGTTCAAAACACATTACAAAGATGATTTAACATAAATGATGTACCAAGAAACCGAAATTACAACATTTTAACTAAAACTAAAACATTTTATTGAAAACGACATTAAAGAAAAATATAAAACTAGCTACCACTGTTTCATCTTTCTTCTTCCTCTATTATACTTCAAAAGTCTTGCCACGTGTCTCTCGAGCAAATCCCACCACCCTTGCAGCCAATAGATGAGTGGAGGCCATATTGGCCTTTTATGATTTTTGCGGAAAATTTGTTCGACCTCTGTGGACTTTTGAAACCGGCAACTAGGGGTGGAATAGGTGTGATGATGAGGGGTCAGGATAAGGATAAGGTGTGAGGGTGATGGGAGAGGAGTTGCATTGCAGGCAAGTGGGGAAGAAAGGTAAACAGTTGGGCGGGCTATGGTTTGGTTTGACTTTGTTTGACCAAGGGTCAAAATAGGTTTGTGACAGGGGGTCAAAAAGGTTTAAAGGTAGGGTCCAATTTACTTTTGACAAGGCATGGATAAGTATTAATGATAAGGACTAAACATGTAATTGCTGAAATCTTGAAGGACCAATTCTGCCATTATTCCAAAGTTGTGACAAGGACCAAACCGACAAGTTCTAATAGTATAAGGACTAGTTTTGACATTTTCAAATTTTCCAGGACCAAACTTGACATTTCATGAAAGTTCGTGGACCTTTCTCGCCATTTAACAAAAGATTTATTCAAGGACCATTTTGACAGCTTGGAATATTTCAGGACCTTGAATAACATTTTTCTTTATTTTGTTTTACCAGGACTGCTTTTGACAACTTTTGAAACTGGGGACTAAACCGCCAATTATGCAAACTTGATATGTTTTTCACCGATTTTGATATTTTGCATTTAAAACATATAAAACACTTATTTGTGATATTTTTATCATTTTGATGCATTTCGAGTGTTTTCGATGTTTTTGCGCTTTAAATAGTACAAAATGATGAGTATTTAGACACTCATCATTTGAATCGATCTCTTTCAACCGATAGTTCGGGAGGTAACTCTTCATTGTCCGCTTTTAGTGATAATATTGATTGCACCGAAAAGAAGGCATTTTAGCGCTGATGAAGCGCACTCCGCAATTGCCTATTGACATACGACATCGGGTCCCGGATGCTCTAGATGAATATGCGTAAGTGAAAAACGCCTCGCCGATCTTTTGATTATTTTTTCGATCATATGGAAATTTTGGCCTAGAATATTTGAGGAAACCTACTATGACTATATCGTAGTGCTTTATCGACATCAAAAACACACGGTTTTGGGATGTTAGAAAGCCTCGATCAGATAGATTGGGAGTGGTTTGGTTGTCCGAATGAACACAAAGGGCAATATGTTAGCGTGATCATGGTCCGAATCCGCTCATTTTGCCGAAGCTATGCATCTCAAGACTTATAGATATGACATGCTTTGGTGTTTCGGTCGAACAACGACATCAACGTTTTGATCAATCCCTTTATTTAACGGTCTTAAACAGAGATAGCAAAAGATTCCGTTGTTAATGGGTAACTTACCCATTTGGTTACTATCTTGTTGACGGATATATCCGAATTGGCAACACTTGTTAAGACGATTCTAGAACCAAGCAGATGATTACCGAAAAGAATAAGGTATAAGCAACCATTGATTTTGTATTGATGGTTGAGATGAGTCCTCAGATGTAAAGAAGTTTAGACAGAAATAACTCTACTGATACTTATATGTTAAAAAAGAAAAATCATTTCAAAGAGCACGCTTAAAAGCATCAAGATATGTTATAAAACTTTTATATTTTTTTGTGTTATTGCTCCTTTATTTTAGGGTAAATTAAATTTTGCGCTTAATGTTTTTGAAAATTTCAAGAAAACCACCGAAAAAGTTACAACTTTGTCACCGGGTTAACGTGGATGCAAAATAGCCATCGAGTTAACGAGCGTTAGTTCTACCTTAGTAAAGGTCAAACGCATGAAATGACTAATAAACCTCGCCTTCTTCCTCACTCATTTTCTTTTGAATTTGAAGCTTTTTTGTCTCATCATATCACAAACATCCAACAACACCACCACCTCTACCACCACACAACCAACAACACTACCCCACCACCATCACCCTCTACTATCACACAACCACCACCATCAAATCCTCTTTTGTTTTTGCAAACCGAATGCACCCATGATAAAATAAATGCTCCTAAAATTGGTTTTATTATAGTTGATTTTCTAAATCTTTATCATTATATATCACATGTTTACTTTGTCATATATACATGTTTACTTTGTCATAGTTCTCAATGATCATATTTTAACTTTAAACACAAAATGTATAATTGAACCGTAGTCATATCATATGGATAAATATAGAATGGATGTCCATTCTTATTCTTAGTAGTTATTTTAATTAGAATAATGTATCTTGTGGAATACCCACCTTTGTAACTATATATACGCCTTTCGAGATGAATAATACAATTCTTCCTTTGCATCTATCTTCTTGTTGTTCTTGTTATTCTTCTTATTAGTTTTACAACACTATCAAGACGCCTAGATTTGTGTTTAATCGCTAAAGGCACGCTTTTTATTTTGATCGTGTATTGTCTAAGAGTTGCTATAGTCACATGCTTTGTCAAATAGTGCTATTATAATACATTATAAACATTATAAACACAATGGTTGCTATTATAGTCACAATGCTATTATAATATCGCTAACGTGGTCGAAATTGTACGCCTTTTTCCTTACATTTTTTCTTCTTTGATCGATATTTTTGATTTGAGAAGTACTTATATTGTCTAAGAGTTTATACTTTATATTGTTGTTTGTTGTACGCTAACAAAGTTAACCTGATTTGTTTCTTTTTTGCCAAGTTCATTAGTTTTGATATCGCGTTTCTTACACTTATTAAATATATGTCATGCATATCATGTTACTAAATCCATTAGTAGTTTTTTTTTCTTTAATTAGTTTTATTAAATTTAACTTAAACGAGATTGCCTTAAGATAAATTCATTAGTTGGTAGATTTAATGGTTGACTATAAGATAATTTTCAATGCATAATCTTGATGAAAAAAAAAAAAAAACGATTTAACAACTTTTATGTTAATGTTATGTATAACTTTGATATTTGGTCTAGTATAATTTTTCTATCATAGCTTTTAGCATATTAACCGAGTCATATTATTAGTATATAGCTTTGGGGCATCAATTCTAAGTATGATTTTGTTGATAAAGTTAATTTTATATCTTAAACATTGAAGTTAATTGTTGGTTACTAGAATGAACTTTTAAAGAAGTCTTGTTAAAGTTGATTTAATTGTTGACTAATAGAGAAAAACTTTGAATTGTCATATGAATTGTCCTATCTACATTAGACTCTTAAACGATAATGATTTTAGCATACTACTATATGTTAACCTAGGTAAGTTACATCTAAACTACTAAACATATGCAGAGATGTACGCTTGTTAGTATATGGTTTAGTGGATGCTTATAGTTACATCTTAATTGATTTTGTCACTCATGACATGTGACCGATATTATAAACTTCTCATATATTTGATATATGCTTCCATATGACATGATTTTAATTATTATGATGTCAAATTGTATGCGTAATTTATAAATATTACTTTATATGTGATATTACATGTTTTTATAAAATTATTTTTGACTCGTCACAATCCTATATAAACCTAAAGAGTAAGCATACTGTGTATATTGTTATGTGTTTGACGCTTTAACATCGTGAACATGGGATTTAGATTTTGCATGTATGAACGATTATAGTAGTGGACAATTAACTAAACTAGCCATAACTATATGTTTTAATAATTAAATCCACAATTATTTTTACACCATGCTTTTGTTAATATCTTTCGACAAATGCATTGACTAGCTCCATTATTTTACATGCAAGCATGGTTAACCGCCTAGCTAATGCTTGATTTCAAACATAATTTTTACAAACTTAATCTTGTAGAACGCTTCATACTATATAATATATTAATACGAGACTAAACTTTAAGTTCAACATGGACATCGAGACCTAACATATAAAACAACGATCATTATTGACCCAACACATGTAACTAATATTCAAACTCAACCTAATCGACCTCCTCGCTCAAATTTGCCTTTGCCTTTAATTTAAAGGTTTGAAGATTATAAAATATAACATTAAATGTTGACTTCTATTTGTTTATACATTTAGATATGTGCGAACGTTACTAAGTATTTGCTTGCTAATTTGATCCTTACAATATGAGATATATATAGTTTGCATAATTTGATTTGACTTCTTGGTTTTATAAAAGAAAAGTGCAATTAAGCGGTGGTCATAAAGTATAAGTTTATGAGCCAAGATTGATGTATTAATTGGCATGACCGGTTGACCATGCCGAGTCAATAATGATGCGAATGTATAAAAGAACCATAGGTTCTTCAAGGTTGAGTTGTATATTCTTATTGTTCTCAAAGTTAATTGTTCATCTATTACCACCAAACTAGTAAGGATTATGTCCTATAAAGTGTTGAAATATATGGATGTATGTAGCCTATACATCCACCCATGAATCATTTTGAGTCTTAAAATCGATGCATCGTCAAAATGATCATTAAAGACGCAACTTAAGGTTAGCGTGATGAATGGCTCGCCTTATAAAATGCGAGCATGGTTTTCCAAATTGTATCTTTGGAAATGGTGGTGAATACTTCCATATGTTGGGCAATTATTGGAATAAGTGACAACTTAAAAGTAGCCCATGTTCAGACGAATTGCTTTTGTTGAAACGCTCATAAAACGCCTTCAGCTGATTGCAAAGCCAATAATTGTGAGAACAAAATGTTACTTTACGGGCATGTAAGTTTAAATGATAAAATATGAATTCAGATATTGCCAACAATTAATAATGAATTCTCCTTATTAGAATGGTTTCGGTCACAAACCATATGTTTCATACGCTTGTAAAATGCGAACTCAGATTGTAAATCCACCACAACGCACACAAGGATGTTGAAGTTGATAATTCATTCGGGGAGAATGAGCAAGAGAAATATGGAATGAATTATGATACAAAAATGTTGATCCTCACACGAAAATGAACTTAAAGTTGGGACAATTTACATTCCGGATCTAGTAGTTGCCGACAAGTTTTGTGACATAAATAAAGTGACTAGATCTTACAATACATCGCTAATGCTCCAATTAAAATGTGTGTCCTAACATTAAAACCAATGATTGAAAGAGTCTATGGCATGGTCAAGATGATAGATAATCGATTCCAAGTAAAAATCCTCGAATGATTAAATAAAATGGAGCAAGAAAATAAGATGGTCGAATCGAGGTAATAAAGTCCCCATAGTCTCATAAAGAGACACTAGATATGGGTAGTTGGAAAACCCCGGCACGTGAAAAACTATGAGATCTCAATAAATGATATAATGAAATGTCTAGTAAAGTGTGGAATCGAAAAGTAACGATCGATATGGTAATGATTATGTAAATAAATAAGATAGCGCTATAATCATGGTGCAGGATCATAAGCATACCAGGAAGTGCGATGTATAAATGAATGGCCAAAAGAAGTAAAGACGCAAAGAACTAATGAAAGATTAAAATTTTGTGACGAGATGGTTAGCGGACTGAAGTCCGTATATGAATGTGTAAAATTATTGGATATGGCCATTATGAGATAGCTAAATTAAAGTATTGAAACTATTATATTTAAGGCATAAATGATTACACAAATATTTTCGCAAAGACTTTCAGATATAGAGACTTGATCTCATGGTGGATCCAATAATCAATTTATATTTATAAGTCCGGCAATATAATAAGTAATTGATATGCGCCTAAAAGATAAATGAATAGAGCTCATACAAGATTTTATTATCGGATGTAAAATGCATGAAGAATGCTAGTGATTTTAATGCTTAAAGCATATAAGAGAAGTTCTAGAACACTACTTGATTGTATCAATTAATCATGTTTGTGACATACATTTAATAATTGCCTTAGTGTATAGTATTGTGCCAAATAAAGAATTATATTTGCCAATGAAACTTTATAAAGAGATCTAGATTTGAATATTGTTTGAGTTTCATGCGCTTTGATTTATGATTATAAAGGCAAATGAATGCATAGAAGTGAATTTGAAACAAAAGACATATTTTGTCTTAGCTTATGATTGAACATCTAAAAGATGAAATATGTACATCATGAAAACAAGATGTTAACTATCCTCATATGGATAAACGACGACATGTTTATGAAGCCACATGATGGAAAAGGCCCCTGATTTATAAAGATGATGATCGCAATATTGATTTTAGTCATATTATTAAATTTATATGAAATATTTATGATTCTCGCCAATGGTCGGACATGATATAATATGTCATTTGAATTAATTGTGTTTGCAATGAATGACTTAGGAAGCAATGATGTACTTGAATGAGATGTATGACGATGTTAATCTTTAAAATGGATATGCAACAACATGTGTAGAATATATATTCATGTGATTCTATCAAGACACTTTAATATGCATTTCACTGGAGCTTAAGTGATGTGATCATCGTGGGAGAAAAGATACGATTGCACTTTTTCCTTGACCATGGTTTTGTCCCCTGTGGTTTTCCCGCAGGTTTTTAATGAGGCAATATCCCCAAGTATAAAGGAGTTATGTACTTTTTCCTTCACTAGATTTTGTCCCACCTGGTTTTATCTAGTAAGGTTTTAACGAGGCATAATCCTCAAATGGACATCCAAGGGGAGTGTTATGGATAAATATAGAATGGATGTCCATATTCTTATTCTTAGTAGTTTTCTTAATTAGAATATCTTGTGGAATACTCCACCTTGTAACTATATATACATGCCTCCTTTCGAGTGATGAATACAATTCCTTTGCATCTATCTTCTTGTTGTTCTTGTTATTCTCTTCTTATTAGTTTTACAACAATATCCTTGTTTATGTTTTACAATTCTATGATCCGTGTAAAACCGCAAGTTTTCTCACGCAAGTGACCACTGTGAATGGCCAATCAGTAAGAAACTTAAAACAGCTTAAGCACAAATGCAATGAAGATCAGGAGAGTATAGTGTTTCCCCAGGTCGTTAAGTCCCAACGAGCTGTGTGAGAATAGTCAAACGTAAAGTGATCGAGAGGATTTGAACGGGAAAGGATTGTGATTGATCTATACCTAAAGAGAAAACCCATAAACTACAGGGCTTAAATGCAAATTAAAAGAAATTAAAAAGATAAAAAAATATTAAATAAACGCTATCACTATATTTAAAATGATGTTTTTATTTTTATGTTTTTATAAAACTTAATTAAAAAACTACGTAGCGTACAAATGAAAACGTGAAACTTACACAATATAAATCCTAAAAATATGAAAATGACGTTTTTACAATCCTAATGATAAAAGAAAATTATTAGAAAAAGAAAATTATTTTTATAACTATTAAATTAATTATTATTAATTAAAAACTATTTTTAACTATTAAATAATAATCTAAAATACAAGAAAATATGAAATAAAGCTAGAAAAATAAAATTAAGACTTGGAAAAATCTAAAATAACAAAATAGAATTTTCAAAACTATTTTTGTATTTTTCTGATTATTTTTCTATTTTCTATGAATTTTAAACTATTAAAAACTAATTAAATTATTTAAAAATACAAATTTAACTAAGAAAAATATGGAAAAATATTTTTTTTACTTTTTATATTTATCTTAACCTAAGAAAAATGAAAAATTATTTTTTTGAACCTTTTATTAATTAATTGGATTAAATGCTATTTAAAAAGGCTTAAAACCGAATTAAATGCGAAAAATAGGAAACAAGCTTGGAAAATATGAAAATTTCAGGAAAAGTCTAAAATTATACTAGGAAACTAGGAAAATAGAAAACATGTGGTTGTTTGGAGGAAAATGAAATCGATGAGTCAAGTGCTTAAGAATAAGCACTTTTAATAAGCAAATGGAGTCCAAAACCACCAACCTAATAAAAAGCTATAATATGCTAAAGGAACTCAAAAGCAACAAGTCTCAACTGCTTTAGACCTCAAAATAACAAGATGATAAGATTTGATGACTTTGAGCTTTTGGCTAAAAATCAGACTTGAGGCCAACTTTGAGCAGAAGAATAAGCACAAGAATAAGCTGCAAACTGAAAAGCAAATACTAGAACTTAAAGAGGACCTGGCTAAGAATGTCTAAACCAAAATACAGACCATGATGAGCTCAAATGAGCTTTGTACAAGCCTGCAAAACCCCTGTGCAGACTCAGCTTTCACTGAGTCAGTTGCACAGGGGAAATGATCCCATATTGACAAGCCAGAATGAAGCTTCTATAAAATTCACAAAAATATACTAAAATGTAGATAAGAAACTAGACCAGTAGGACTTTTTAAAACCACAAATTTCATTGAAATTGACTCAGAAATGAGTCCAAGAAAATCTCCTAGTTTGCCAAACCGGATTTTGCAAGATCGACTTTTGACAAAGAAATGGAAATGTTGACCAAATTGAGATTTGAAGACAATTTATGGACTGATATCAATGTATTGTGATGAAATTGAACTAATGCAAGCTAGACCTATGAATTTGGAACTCAAAACAAACTTTTGAATTTGTAAAAATCCAACAGTGAAGCATGTAAGACAGTTAAGGAGTAATTTTGACTTTCACTTATTTGATGTACAAATAAATGACTCAAATGAGTCTAATATGCCTAAAGGGGACTTACCAAACTGAGTCTAACAACCTATAAGCTCTGCAATCTCAATTGCCGACTTATACCAAACACAGTTTAGGAAACTTGTGAGCAAACTTTACTAACAAACCACTTAACTAGTGTGAGTTACTTCCTATCCTAACTATCACTAACCAAACCGAACCTAATTGCAATGACTTGAGTTAACAATTGATACTAACTACATGAAACAATCTCATACAGATTTGAACAAAAAATTAACATGAAGAGAAAGAAAAGCTCACAGCAGTCCAGCTACTATGCAGCTTATACCAAACACAAAATCACTATTCTAACCCATTTCCAACCCATTCCAACCTCTGCATCAATCCCTTATCCAATTCCAAACATGCTTGAACCAATGTCTCACCAAGATTGACTTTTGTTGACCCAAAATGAAAGTTGCTTGAAACTATTTTCCAAGCTTACCAAAAGCTCTAATAAGCTGAAATAAACTTGTTTGAACTTAGAGTTAAGCTATTAGAAGCTTTATCATAAGACTTTGAAACTCAATTTTTCAACAGTAAACCTGAAATTGTGAAACTTAAGTGAAACCTTAAATTAGTACTTGAAATGAGTTTATAATGATTAAGTGGCATATGTTTATTACATTGAAGCTTAATATTACATCTTAAAACATTAATTAAGCTAACTACATAAAAAATGACATACAAAGGAATTTTAAAACTAACTACTCTCTATTCTTATTTCTTCTTCCTTCTTTTATAGCTCCCAATGCTTCCACGTGTCCTCTTGATCCAATCCCACCACTCTTTTGAGCCAATGGGTGAGCAGAGGCCATATTGGCCATTTGATGATTTTGGCGGAAAAAGGTATTTGACCTGTGTGGCTTCCGAGCTAGCAACTAGGGGGTGGATTTGTAGGGGTGATGATGGGAGGTGAGAGGTGTTGGGATAAAGCACAGGTGATGGGAGAGGGAGTTGCGGGATTAGCGAGCAAGTGGGAAGAAACCCATTAGGAGAGGAAAAGCCAAGATTTGATGGTTTTGACCAAAGGGTCAAAAAGGGAGGTCGAGGTTAAGGGGGTCACAATTGTTTTGGCGGGGGTCAAAATAGGTTTTGACAAGGCTTAGGTTAGGTTATGATAAGGACTTGTTTGTAAGTTTTCCAAACTTGAGGGGCCATTCTGTAATTTTCCAAAGTTGTTACAAGGGACCAATATTGACAAGTTCCAATAGTACAAGGACCGCTTTTGTCATTTTCAAATTTTCCGGGACCAAACTTGACATTTTATGAAAGTTCGTGGACCTTTTCGCCATTTAACAAAAGATTTATTCAAGGACCATTTTGACAAGTTAGAATAATTCAGGGACCTTGAATAACATTTTCTTTATTTGGTTTTACCAGGACTGCTTTTGACAACTTTTGAAACTTGGGGACTAAAGCGCCAATTATGCAAATTTGATACGTTTTCACCGATTTTGATATTTTTGCATTTAAAACATATAAAACACTTATTTGTGGTATTTTTATCATTTTGATACATTTCGAGTGTTTTCGGATGTTTTTGCGATCTAAGTGGTACAAAATGATGAGTATTTAGACACTCATCAATCCCCACACTAAGATATTGCTAGTCCCTAGCAATGTTTTAAGAAAATTAATGGATTTCATCTCTTTACCAAAAGCCATTACTCGAGTAGCCAAATGTTTCATCAAGTAAGAACCTTGGTACACCGATAACCAAATGATTTTGAGCAAATCACCGACTTTCAACGGATTTGATTTGTCTTTACCGTAGCCGTTTACTCGGACTAGCCAACTCTTAGATAAATTATCAATATTATCTTTGGTGAGTGATTACCAATTATGGTTTTTCCATCGCCTTTACCACAAGCCATAAACTTGCGGGCTAGCCAACTCTTCACTTTTAAGGATATGGTGAATGAATACCATACAATTTTGGGCAAATTGTGTCGTCAACGGATTTGAGATATCTTTACCAAGAGCCGTTTGCTCTGGATTAGCCAATCCTTATGTGGGTTAGACATGGTGGATGATTACCATTTGTTGTGTTTAGTACATAGTACTTCCACTAAATTTTTTTTTTTAAATTTGGCCATTTTGGGGAAAAGGACTAAAAGGGTACATTTACGATCAAAATTCGCGAAAATTCCCCACTTAGAAATGAATATTGTCCTCAATATTCAAAGTACCTACTGTAATGCCGAAACTTAGAACGAAAAGATAACATTACTAGCTAAGTGTAGAAACACAACAATTATTCTCTTTTTAATATTTACAATTTTCATTTATTTTTAGATCTATATACAACATGTGGGTAACTCCCCACACTAGGATGGTACACACGGTGAAGACCCATGTTTAGCTCTTGTTTTTGATTACCGAGTCGCTAGCTTGACTCGACCCCAATTCATTTGTTCATGGGAAGTAAGTGGAAGAGACAATCTCCATCGGACTTTCATTCAAGATGTTTGGATAAACATTGAAGTGCGTGAAAGTTCCACACCGATGAGATCTGAGACAGCACCCGACTCACAAATGGTACATGGAAATGCCGGGTCAAAGATAATGTCTTCATTCCCAAGAAGTGAAGAACAGAGAAGCCACGGATAGGTGAAGAAGAGATAGAAAATCATGATAAACATCATGACTAACTCATCTTCATCCATAGGAGGATCCATAATTTCGTGATTATGAATCTCATCATTTAAGCTTATGTGATCAAGACAAATCTCGGGTGTGTCATGATCAATTGGAAGTTATCATACTCCGGCGGAGATATGATATGAGTGAGTTCACCGCGAACTCCTCGTGAAGAGAATCAATCACAAGATGTAAATCGTGGATTCTTGTTCCATCAGACTCATCACTATCCTCAACTGAGTATCAAAGAGTGGATTCTCGAAATTAAGGTGAATTCGAGTTGAATTCAAATAGAGGATTAGTGAAAGTAGTTTTGAATGTTTCAGAACAAAGTGATTAACATTCTCAATTGAACCGTTGGGATAAGAAGTGAGTGTCGATCATTATCAAGGAGAGTTTCGCCTCCCGGATCGGCTTTGAAATCGAAGACTATCATTACTTTCCGATGAAAGTGGATTGATGTGAGTGAGTTCATTGGTGAACTCCTCAAGAAGATGATCGAGATCGACGATGGGAGTGATGCCTCAACATACTCGATGTTTCCATGAGAATTACAATCGTCGCTAACATCGGAGAAAGTTTCAAAATGATCTTTTGAACACTCAATAGGGAAAGAGAATCACACACATGATCGAAGTTCCTTGTGACTCTCTCGGGATTGGGACAAGGTTCTCAACACTAGACTTTATGAATTCGTCCGATTCCTTTTCGTGAACAGGTCAAGATGCTCGTCCCCATGTTCGAGAGTGAGTGGGAGCTTGGTGTGATAGCGCTTGTTTGAGATGGAATCTCAACTGCTGGGATGTCATCGATGAACTTGATGAATCAAGTGTATCCTCATCATCACCGCATCGTGAATAAACGAAATTGAGAGCTAGATCTGGTCGCTTTTCTTTTGCAATTGATTCCCTAATAGATTTTTCAAAGGCAATTTGGGAATTTATTTTAGCACCGATCTTCACTAGCAATTCTTCCATGGATTTCTCATGAATTTGAATGACGGGACATTGTGGGAGTGGAGATTTATCAAACCGAAGGTTGACATTGATAATCATCATGAGGACCCCACAATATACACAAGAAATACTGGAGCATTTTGAAATCTTGTTTTACACAACTCCTCGCCTCTTTTCACCGATTCCGTAAGCTCTAGAAAAGTGTCTTGTTGGGCTTGCCGAGGAGTTTGATTCATTTGGCACCGTGGAGGTTGGTCGTGATACGGATAGTCGTAATTGTTACAAGGAAATGGATTCCTGTTTGACAATCGAGTGAAATGGGGACCTCCACAAGACTACACAACAAGAGAATCTGCTGAGTCTGGATCGGTGAATCATATGGATATTGGTCATAACCAAAGTTCGAGCATCACCGAAAACTGCTCATAGACAAACGTGTTTCGGATTGACACTCAAATCATTGGTGAGGACCTCCACAAAATTCACAAAGATAATGTTGGTTATATGAAGATAAGTCGGGTTGTGGTGGGTAATTGGAAAAATTTGAGGGTTGTTAAATGAGTTCGATTAGGATCATAATCAAATGAATTCCTCGAACCACAAAACAAACAACTCCGCTCCGAATGTCATTACCACATTGTACACACGTACACCAACGACGGGTGAACCAAAAGAGGCTCACCACAACCGACACAAGGAATAAACGATTCTATTTGAGAGTTATGAGAAGGAATCGTTTATTCAAAGAATCAACAAAACCAACATGGTGACCGAATGACTATCAAGTCTCAAGAACATTTTGAAAAATCCGAAGGTGGGACAAGTGGTGTGCTCTGAGAGCTAGCAATTTCCACCACTTCCGTTATGGTCTCCGGTTCTGGTTCTTGAGAAACGTGAAGATTAGGCAAGTCATTCTTGCTAGTCACCGGTCTAAATTCTGCATGTTTGCTTTTAACCGTAAATCGAGAAAGTTTAGAATCAATTCTAGACGGCTTAGGAGCAATTGAGGGATTAGATCTTTGGATAACCGTAGGTTGGACGTGTTTAGCACTTCCATTATGAGAGGGAAGTACTTGGTCCTTTGTCACCCCGGTTTCTCGTTCTATTTCCCTACGCAGAATCAATGGATCATCACGAACAACACGGATTCTTGACATTTGTGATAAAGTCTGAAGCTTTTCAACCGTCCCTGCACTCGTTCTCGAGATTCCATGAGAATAGAAGAAGTTAGAATCAAATGGATGAGGGTAAAGGGATAAAGAATCAAAAGGGTAGGAGGGTAAAGAGGAATATTTTTGGTATTTTGAAAACATGATGTAAAAACTAAGAATGAAAATATTTTTGGATTATATAGATGGTATAAACAAGGAGTGATGTCAAATCACTAATCGCTAAACGAAGACTATTAGCATCGCTCCCAGTGGCGCCAAAATTTGATCCGCCTAAACCGTCAAGTTTTCTCACGCATGTCGACCACTCGTGAAATGGCCAACTGTAAGAAACTTAAAACGACTTAAGCACAAATGCAATGAAGATCGAGAGTATAGTGTTTCCCGTGTCGTTAAGTCCCAACGAGTCAATGCGAGAATAGTCAAACGTAAAGTGATCGAGAGGATTTGAACGGAAAGGATTGTGATTGATCTATACCTAAAGAAAACCCATAAACTACAGGCTTAAATGCAAATTAAAAGAAATTAAAAGATAAAAATATTAAATAAACGCTATCACTATATTTAAAATGATGTTTTTGTTTTTATGTTTTTATAAAACTTAATTAAAAAACTACGTAGCGTACAAATGAAAACGTGAAACTTACACAATATAAATCCTAAAAATATGAAAATGACATTTTTACAATCCTAATGATAAAATAAAATTATTAGAAAAAGAAAATTATTTTTATAACAATTAAATTAATTATTATTAATTAAAAACTATTTTTAACTATTAAATAATAATCTAAAATACAAGAAAATATGAAATAAAGCTAGAAAAATAAAATTAAGACTTGGAAAAATCTAAAATAACAAAATAGAATTTTCAAAACTATTTTTGTATTTTTCTGATTATTTTTCTATTTTCTATGAATTTTAAACTATTAAAAACTAATTAAATTATTTAAAAATACAAATTTAACTAAGAAAAATATGGAAAAATATTTTTTTTACCTTTTATATTTATCTTAACCTAAAAAAAATGAAAAATTATATTTTTTTGAACCTTTTCTTAATTAATTGGATTAAATGCTATTTAAAAAGGCTTAAAAACTGAATTAAATGCAGAAAAATAGGAAACAAGCTTGGAAAAATATGAAAATTTCAGGAAAAGTCTAAAATTATATTAGGAAACTAGGAAAAATAGAAAAACATGTGGTTGTTTGGAGGAAAATGAAACTGATGAGTCAAGTGCTTAAGAATAAGCACTTTTAATAAGCAAATGGAGTCCAAAAACCACCAACTGAATACAAAAGCTATAATATGCTAAAGGAACTCAAAAGCAACAAGTCTCAACTGCTTTAGACCTCAAAATAACAAGATGATAAGATTTGATGACTTTGAGCTTTTGGCTAAAAATCAGACTTGAGGCCAACTTTGAGCATAAGAATAAGCACAAGAATAAGTCGCAAACCGAAAAGCAAATACTAGAACTTAAAGAGGACACGGCTAAGAATGTCTAAACCAAAATACGCACCATGATGAGCTTAAATGAGCTTTGTACAAGTTTCAGAAACCCTCGCACAGACTCAACTTTCATCGAGTCACTTGCACAGTGAAATGATCCCATATTGACAAGCGAATGAAGCTTCTATAAAATTCACAAAAATATACTAAAATGTAGATAAGAAACTAGACCAGTAGGACTTTTTAAAACCACAAATTTCATTGAAATTGACTCAGAAATGAGTCCAAGAAAAATCTCCCTAGTTTGGCCAAAACTGGATTTTGCAAGATTGACTTTTGACAAAGACATGGAAATGTTGACCAAATTGAGATTTGAAGACAATTTATGGACTGATATCAATGTATTGTGATGAAATTGAACTAATGCAAGCTAGACCTATGAATTTGGAACTCAAAACAAACTTTTGAATTTGTAAAAATCCAACAGTGAAGCATGTAAGACAGTTAAGGAGTAATTTTGACTTTCACTTATTTGATGTACAAATAAATGACTCAAATGAGTCTAATATGCCTAAAGGGGACTTACCAAACTGAGTCTAACCACCTATAAGCTCTGCAATCTCAATTGCCATCTTATACCAAACACAGGTTTAGGAAACTTGTGAGCAAACTTTTACTAACAAACCACTTAACTAGTGTGAGTTACTTCCTATCCTAACTATCACTAACCAAACTGAACCTAATTGCAATGACTTGAGTTAACAATTGATACTAACTACATGAAACAATCTCATACAGATTTGAACAAAAAATTAACATGAAGAGAAAGAAAAGCTCACGTGATCCAAATACTATGCAATTTTATACCAAACACAAAATCACTATTCTAACCCATTTCCAACCCATTCCAACCTCTGCATCAATCCCTTATCCAATTCCAAACATGCTTGAACCAATGTCTCACCAAGATTGACTTTTGTTGACCCAAAATGAAAGTTGCTTGAAACTATTTTCCAAGCTTACCAAAAGCTCTAATAAGTGAAATAAACTTGTTTGAACTTAGAGTTAAGCTATTAGAAGCTTTATCATAAGACTTTGAAACTCAATTTTCAACAAGAAACTCGAAATTGTGAAACTTAAGTGAAACCTTAAATTAGTACTTGAAATGAGTTTATAATGATTAAGTGGCATATGTTTATTACATTGAAGCTTAATATTACATCTTAAAACATTAATTAAGCTAACTACATAAAAAACGACATACAAAGGAATTTTAAAACTAACTACTCTCTATTCTTGTTTCTTCTTCCTTCTTTTATAGCTCCCAATGCTTCCACGTGTCCTCTTGATCCAATCCCACCACTCTTTTGAGCCAATGGGTGAGCAGAGGCCATATTGGCCATTTGATGATTTTGGCGGGAAAAAGGTATTTGACCCTGTGGCTTCCGAGCTAGCAACTAGGGGGTGGTTGTAGGGGTGATGATGGGAGGTGAGAGGTGTTGGGATAAAGCACAGGTGATGGGAGAGGGAGTTGCGAGGATTAGCGAGCAAGTGGGAAGAAACCCATTAGGGAGGAAAAGCCAAGTTGATGGTTTTGACCAAAGGGTCAAAAGGGGAGGTCGAGGTTAAGGCGGTCACAATTGTTTTGGGGGTCAAAAATAGGTTTGACAAGGCTTAGGTTAAAGTTATGATAAGGACTTGTTTGTAAGTTTTCCAAACTTGAGGGGCCATTCCTGTAATTTTACAAAGTTGTTACAAGGGACCAATATTGACAAGTTCCAATAGTACAAGGACCATTTTTGTCATTTTCAAATTTTCCAGGGACCAAACTTGACATTTTATGAAAGTTCAAGGACCTTTTCTGCCATTTAACAAAAGATTTATTCAAGGACCATTTTTGACAAGTTAGAATAATTCAGGGACCTTGAATAACATTTTTCTTTATTTGGTTTTACCAGGGACTGTTTTTGACAACTTTTGAAACTTGGGGACTAAAGCGCCAATTATGCAAATTTGATCGTTTTCACCGATTTTGATATTTTGCATTTAAAACATATAAAACACTTATTTGTGGTATTTTTATCATTTTGATACATTTACGAGTGTTTTCGGATGTTTTTGCGATCTAAGTGGTACAAAATGATGAGTATTTAGACACTCATCCAAAGAAAACGAAAAAGACGAAAAACGTGAAAACCGATTTTTTTTCTTTTTCAAAGTATATCAAAGTGTCCGTCTATAGAAAGATAATTAAATGCTCGTCATGATGGTGTAATTATTTTGCTTAACGATTAACGTTTAAGAGATATTTAAATTATAAAAATATGTGAAATAATAAAATGCTTTTAATCTCAGCCATTGATTTCTTTTTAGATGGATGGTTGAGATGAGTCCCTTTGTATGTAAGAAAAGTTTGGTATGTAAAATAACTCTACTCGATACTTATATGTTAAAAAAGAAAAAAATCATTTCAAAGAGCACAGTTAAAAAGCATCAGTATATGTTATAAAAACTTTTTATATTTTTTTTGTGTTATTGCTCCTTTATTTTAGGGTAAATTGCAAATTTTGCGCTTAATGTTTTTGAAAATTTCAAGAAAACCACCGGAAAAAAGTTACAACTTTGTCACCGAAGCTAACGTGGCGTGCAAAATAGCCATCGAGAGTTAACGAGCGTTAGTTCTACCGTTAGTAAAGGTCAAAACGCATGTGAAATGACTAATAAACCCTCGTCTTCTTCCTCACTCTCATTTTCTTTTGAATTTGAAGCTTTCTTTTTGTCTCATCATATCACAAACACATCCAACACCACCACCCTCTACCACCACACAACCAACAACACTACCCTCTACCACCATCACCCTCTACTATCACACAACCACCACCATCAAATCCCTCTTTTTGTTTTTGCAAAACTGAATGCACCCATGATAAAATAAATGCTCCTAAAATTGGTTTTATTATAGTTGATTTTCTAAATCTTTATCATTATATATCACATGTTTACTTTGTCATTATATATCACATGTTTACTTTGTCATAGTTCTCAATGATCATATTTTAACTTTAAACACAAAAATGTATAATTGAACCAGAGTCATATCTGTTATGGATAAATATAGAATGGATGTCCATATCTCTTATTCTTAGTAGTTATTTTAATTAGAATAATGTATCTTGTGGAATACTCCACCTTTGTAACTATATATACATGCCTCCTTTGAGAGATGAATAATACAATTCTTCCTTTGCATCTATCTTCTTGTTGTTCTTGTTATTCTCTTCTTATTAGTTTTACAACACGTTATCAGCACGCTCTAGATTTGTGTTTAATCGCTAAAGGTACGTTTTTTATTTTGATCGTGTATTGTCTAAGAGTTGCTATAGTCACATGCATACTTTGTCAAATAGTGCTATTATAATACATTATAAACATTATAAACACAATGGTTGCTATTATAGTCACAATGCTATTATAATACGTTAACAGTGGTCGTAAATTGTACGTCTTTTCCTTACATTTTTTTTTCTTCTTTTGATCGTATATTTTCTTTTGATTTAGAGAAGTACTTTATATTGTCTAAGAGTTTATACTTTATATTGTTGTTTGTTGTACGCCTAACAAAGTTAACCGATTTGTTTCTTTATTTGCCAAGTTCATTAGTTTTGATATCGCGTTTCTCTTACACTTATTAAATATATGTCATGCATATCATGTTACTAAATCCATTAGTAGTTTTTTTTTTCTTTTAATTAGTTTTATTAAATTTAACTTAAACGAGATTGCCTTAAGATAAATTCATTAGTTGGTAGATTTAATGGTTGACTATAAGATAATTTTCAATGCATAATCTTGATGAAAAAAAAAAAAAACGATTTAACAACTTTTATGTTAATGTTATTATGTATAACTTTGATATTTGGTCTAGTATAATTTTTCTATCATAGCGTTTTAGCATATTAACCAGAGTCATATTATTAGTATATAGCTTTGGGGCATCAATTCTAAGTATGATTTTTGTTGATAAAGTTAATTTTATATCTTAAACATTGAAGTTAATTGTTGGTTACTAGAATGAACTTTAAAAAGAAGTCTTGTTAAAGTTGATTTAATTGTTGACTAATAGAGAAAAACTTTGGAATTGTCATATGAATTGTCCTATCTACATTAGACTCTTAAACGATAATGATTTTAGCATACTACTATATGTTAACCTAGGTAAGTTACATCTAAACTACTAAACATATGCAGCATGTACAGTTTTGTTAGTATATGGTTTAGGGATGCTTATAGTTACATCTTAATTGATTTTGTCACTCATGACATGTGACTGATATTATAAACTTCTCATATATTTGATATATGCTTCCATATGACATGATTTTAATTATTATGATGTCAAATTGTATGCAGAATTTATAAATATTACTTTATATGTGATATTACATGTTTTTATAAAATTATTTTGTGACTCGTCACAATCCTATATAAACCTAAAGAGTAAGCATACTTGTGTGTATATTGTTATGTGTTTGACGCTTTAACATCAGGAACATGGGATTTAGATTTTGCTTTGTGATGTACGTAACGATTATAGTAGTGGACAATTAACTAAACTAGCCATAACTATATGTTTTAATAATTAAATCCACAATTATTTTTACACCATGCTTTTGTTAATATCTTTCTCGACAAATGCATTGACTAGCTCCATTATTTTACATGCAAGCATGGTTAACCAGCTAGCTAATGCTTGATTTCGAAACATAATTTTTTACAAACTTAATCTTGTAGAACGCTCATACTATATAATATATTAATACGAGACTAAACTTTAAGTTCAACATGGACATCGAGACCTAACATATAAAACAACGATCATTATTGACCCAACACATGTAACTAATATTCGAAACTCAACCTAATCGACCTCCTCGCTTCAAATTTGCCTTTTGCCTTTAATTTAAAGGTTTGAAGATTATAAAATATAACATTAAATGTTGACTTCTATTTGTTTATACATTTAGATATGTGCGAACGTTACTAAGTATTTGCTTGCTAATTTGATCCTTACAATATGAGATATATATAGTTTGCATAATTTGATTTGACTTCTTGGTTTTATAAAAGAAAAGTGCAATTAAAGCATGTGTGGTCATAAAGTATAAGTTTATGAGCCAAGATTGATGTATTAATTGGCATGACCGGTTAGACCATGCCGAGTCAATAATGATGCGAAATGTATAAAAGAACCATAGGTTCTTCAAGGTTGAGTTGTATATTCTTATTGTTCTCAATGGAAGTTAATTGTTCATCTATTACCACCAAACTAGTAAGGATTATGTCCTATAAAGTGTTGGAAATAATATGACGGGGATGTATGTAGGCCTATACATCCACCCATGTGAATCATTTTGAGTCTTAAAATCGATGCATCGTCAAAATGATCATTAAAGACGCAACTTAAGGTTAGCGTGATGAATGGCTCGTCTTATAAAATGCGAGCATGGTTTTCCAAATTGTATCTTTGGAAATGGTGGTGAATACTTCCATATGTTGGGCAATTATTGGAATAAGTGACGAACTTAAAAGTAGCCCATGTTCGTACGCGAATTGCTTTTGTTGAAACGTTCATAAAACGTCTTCAGTTGATTGCAAAGCCAATAATTGTGAGAACAAAAATGTTACTTTATGGGGCATGTAAGTTTAAATGATAAAATATGAATTCGCATATTGCCAACAATTAATAATGAATTCTCCTTATTAGAATGGTTTCGGTCACAAACCATATGTTTCCCATATACGTTTTAGAAATGTGCGAACTCAGATTGTAAATCCACCACAACGCACACAAGGGATGTTGAAGTTGATAATTCATTCAGGGGGAGAATGAGCAATGAGAAATATGGAATGAATTATGATACAAAAATGTTGATCCTCACACTAATGAAAATGAACTTAAAGTTGGGACAATTTACATTCCAGATCTAGTAGTTGCCAGACAAGTTTTGTGACATAAATAAAGTGACTAGATCTTACAATACACTGCTAATGCTCCAATTAAAATGTGTGTCCTAACATTAAAACCAATGATTGAAAGTGAGTCTATGGCATGGCTGCAGCATGATAGACTAATCGATTCCAAGTAAAAATCCTCGAATGATTAAATAAAATGGAGCAAGAAAAATAAGATGGTCGAATCGAGGTAATAAAGTCCCCATAGTCTCATAAAGAGACACTAGACATGAAGGTAGTTGGAAAAACCCCGGGTACGTGAAAAACTATGAGATCTCAATAAATGATATAATGAAATGTCTAGTAAAGTGTGGAATCGAAAAGTAACGATCGACGTCGATATGGTAATGATTATGTAAATAAATAAGATAGCGCTATAATCATGGTGAGGATCATGGAAGCATACCTGCAGGAAGTGCAGATGTATAAATGAATGGCCAAAAGAAGTAAAGACGCAAAGAACTAATGAAAGATTAAAATTCTTGTGACGAGACATGGTTAGTGGGACTTGAAGTCCGTACATATGAATGTGTAAAATTATTGGATATGCATTGGCCATTATGAGATAGCGAAATTAAAGTATTGAAACTATTATATTTAAGGCATAAATGATTGCACACAAATATTTTCGCAAAGACTTTGCATATAGAGACTTGATCTCATGTGGTGGATCCAATAATCAATTTATATTTATAAGTCTGGCAATATAATAAGTAATTGATATGCGTCTAAAAGATAAATGAATAGAGCTCATACAAGATTTTATTATCGGATGTAAAATGCATGAAGAATGCTAGTGATTTTTAATGCTTAAAGCATATAAGAGAAGTTCTCGAGAACACTACTTGATTGTATTGAATTAATCATGTTTGTGACATACATTTAATAATTGCCTTAGTGTATAGTATTGTGCCAAATAAAGAATTATATTTGCCAATGAAACTTTATAAAGAGATCTAGATTTGAATATTGTTTGAGTTTCATGCAGTTTGATTTATGATTATAAAGGCAAATGAATGCATAGAAGTTGAATTTGAAACAAAAGACATATTTTGTCTTAGCTTATGATTGAACATCTAAAAGATGAAATATGTGTACATCATGAAAACAAGATGTTAACTATCCTCATATGGATAAACGACGCACATGTTTATGAAGCCACATGATGTGGAAAAGGCCCCCTTGATTTATAAAGATGATGATCGCAATATTGATTTAGAAGTGTCATATTAAAATTTATATGAAATATTTATGATTCTCGCCAATGGTCAGACATGATATAATATGTCATTTGAATTAATTGTGTTTGCAATGAATGACTTAGGAAGTACGATGATGTACTTGAATGAGATGTATGACGTATGTTAATCTTTAAAAATGGATATGCGAACAACATGTAGAGAATATATATTCATGTGATTCTATCAAGACACTTTAATATGCATTTCACTGACTCAAGGAGCTTAAGTGATGTGATCATCAGGGGGAGAAAAGATACGCATTGCACTCTTTTTTCCTTGACCATGGTTTTGTCCCCACAGGGTTTTCCGGCAAGGTTTTTAATGAGGCAATATCCCCAAGCGTATAAAGGAGTTATGTACTCTTTTTCCTTCACTAGATTTTTGTCCCACTGGGTTTTATCTAGTAAGGTTTTAACGAGGCATAATCCTCAAATGGACATCCAAGGGGGAGTGTTATGGATAAATATAGAATGGATGTCCATATCTCTTATTCTTAGTAGTTTTCTTAATTAGAATAATGTATCTTGTGGAATACTCCACCTTTGTAACTATATATACATGCCTCCTTTGAGTGATGAATAATACAATTCTTCCTTTGCATCTATCTTCTTGTTGTTCTTGTTATTCTCTTCTTATTAGTTTTACAACAATATCCTTGTTTATGTTTTTACAATTCTAATACTAGTTTATTTGTATACGCTGACACTTATTAATCCATATACTTTTTGATGTACTTATACTTTTTTCCTCAAGACACTACAAAAAAATAGTTGATTTTTAACACTTTTATTTTCTCATTTTTAAAAGCGTGTAAAATTTTATTACTGTAGTTTATTAACACTTAAAGATGTGTAAAATTTAATTACACTAAAGCTAGTGATCTGTGCAAAACCGTCAAGTTTTATTACTCAAGCCTGCCACTTGTGAATGGCCGACCGTAACAAACTTAAAACACTCAAGCACAAATGCAATGAAGATCGAGAGTATAGTGTTTCCCAGTCGTTAAGTCCCAACGAGTACATGCGAGAATAGTCAAACGTAAAGTGATCGAGAGGATTTGAACGGAAAAGAGATTTGAATATGATTATAACTAAGGAAAAGCCCATAAAACTACAGGGCTTAAATACAAATTAAAGAAAATTAAAAGATAAAAATATTAAATAAACGCTATCACTATTTGCAAAATGATGTTTTGGTTTTATGTTTTATAAAACCGAATTAAAAACTACGTAACGCATAAATGAAAATGTGAAACTTACACAATATTAACCCTAAAAATATGAAAATGATATTTTTACAAACCTAATGATAAAAGAAAATTTATAGAAAAATAAAATTATTTTTATAACTATTTATCTATTTATTATTAATTAAAAACTATTTTTAACTAATTAATAATAGCCTAAAATACAAGAAAATAGGAAATAAAGCTAGAAAAATAAAATTATAACTTGGAAAAATCTAAAATATCAAAAGAAATTTTTTAAAACTATTTTTGTATTTTTCTGATTATTTTTGTATTTTCTAGGAATTTTAAACTATTTAAAACTACTTAAATTATTTAAAAATACAAATTTAACTAAGAAAAATCTAGAAAAATATTTTTTTGGCTTTTTATATTTATCTTAACTTAATAAAAATGAAAAATTATTTTTTTTGAAACTTTTCTGAATTTTTTGTATTAAATGCTATTTAAAAATGCTTAAAAACTAATTTAAATAAAAAAAATAGCAAACAAGCTAGGAAAAATCTGAAAATTTCAGGAAAAGTCTAAAATAATATTAGGAAGCTAGGGAAAATGGAAAAACATGGGGTTATGTGGAGAAATATGAAACTGAAGTGCAAAGTGCTAAGAAATAAGCACTTTTAATAAGCAAATGGAGTCCAAAAACCACCAACTGAATACAAAAGCTATAATATGCTAAAGGAACTCAAAAGCAACAAGTCTCAACTGCTTTAGACCTCAAAATAACAAGATGATAAGATTTGATGACTTTGAGCTTTTGGCTAAAAATCAGACTTGAGGCCAACTTTGAGCAGAAGAATAAGCACAAGAATAAGTCGCAAACCGAAAAGCAAATACTAGAACTTAAAGAGGACCCGCTAAGAATGTCTAAACCAAAATACGAGACCATGATGAGCTCAAATGAGCTTTGTACAAGTCAGCAAACCCCGCAGCAGACTCGACTTTCATCGAGTCGGTTGCACAGGGAAATGATCCCATATTGACAAGCCGAATGAAGCTTCTATAAAATTCACAAAATATACTAAAATGTAGATAAGAAACTAGACCAAGAGGGACTTTTAAAACCACAAATTTCATTGAAATTGACTCGAAATGAGTCCAAGAAAAATCTCCTAGTTTGCCAAACCGGATTTTGCAAGTTCGACTTTTGACATAGAAATGGAAATGTTGACCAAATTGAGATTTGAAGACAATTTATGGACCGATATCAATGTATTGTGATGAAATTGAACTAATGCAAGCTAGACCTATGAATTTGAACTCAAAACAAACTTTTGAATTTGTAAAATCCAACAAAGATGAAGCATGTAAGACAGTTAAGGAGTAATTTTGACTTTCACTTATTTGATGTACAAATAAATGACTCAAATGAGTCTAATATGCCTAAAGGGGACTTACCAAAATGAGTTTAACCACTTTCAAATACTGCAAAGCCAAAAATCAGCTTAAACCAAACACTCCTTTATAGACTGATTATGCAGTCAAAACTGAGCTACAAACTAAACTAGCTAAAGCTATAGATCAAACTGAGCTACAATGACCTAATTACAACTATTTAAGCAGGTTAGAACTACCAGTGATCACAGATACAAGATAAGCATGAAATGCAAAATAGACTTGAAAATTTGAAAGTGAGAAGCTCACTCACATATGTCCAACTGTTATGCAGGATAGAACCAAGTCCAATATCACTAAACTAAACCATTTCCAACCCAAATCCAAGTCCTGCATTAACCAAACACCATTTCCATACCATCTTGCTTGTACAGTTGACTTTTGTTGACCATGGACCAAATTGCTTGAAACTGATCTACAAGCTTATCAAAAGCTATATAAAGCTTAAGTAAACTTGTTTAAGCTTACAATGAAGCTAATAGAAGCTTGTTCATAAGAAAATAAAACTGGAATTCTCAACAGTAAACTGGAAAATATGAATTTGCATGAAACCTTGATATTGAAGATTAAAAGTAAATTAGAATGATAAGGTGACTTGAGTTTAATACATTTGAAGCTTAAAACTACATTTTAGCACATTAATTAAGATAACTTAAAAGAAACGACATACAAAGGAAACTAAAAACTAACTACTGCCCTTCTCTTTCTCCTCTTGCTTCCTTTTTATACCCAAACTGTTTCTCTTTCATCTCTGAGTGATTCCCACTACTTTCCAGAGCAATTGGATTACTTTTGGTGCAAATTTGCCATTGGATGGTTTTAGCGGGAAAAGGTGATTTTGACCTCTGGGGCTTCTGAGCTAGCAACTAGGGGGTGGATTTGTAGGGGTGATGATGAGGGGTGAGAGGTGTTGAGATAAAGCCTGGGTGATGGGAGAGGAGTTGCAGAAAACAAGCAGTGGAAGAGGAAGCGGGAGGTGGGAGGAAAAGGGTAATGTTTGACCTGGTTTGACCCGGTAGTCCAAAACAGGAAGGGGGTCAAAATGGTTTAAAGCGAGGTCCAATTCGGTTTTGACAGGGCATGGTTTAATATTATAGGGACCAATTTGTAAATCTGCCAATTTAGAGGGACCAAAACTGTAATTTCTCCAAAGTTGTTACAAAGGACCAATATTGACAAGTTCCAATAGTACAAGGACCAATTTTGTCATTTTCAGATTTCCAAGGACCAATCTTGACATTTTATGAAAGTTGAGGGACCTTTTCTGCCATTTTACAAAAGATTTATTCAAGGACCATTTTTGACAAGTTAGAATAATTCAGGGACCTTGAATATCATTTTTCTTTATTTTGTTTTGCCAGGGACTGTTTTTGACAACTTTTGAAACTTGGGGGACTAAAACTGCCAATTATGCAAACTTTATACGTTTTCACCGATTTTGACTTTTGCATTTAAAACACATAAAACACTTATTTGTGATATTTTTATCATTTTGATGCATTTCGAGTGTTTTCGGATGTTTTTGCGCTTAATTGGTACAAAATGATGAGTATTTAGACACTCATCAATCCCCACACTAAGATATTGCTAGTCCCTAGCAATGTTTTAAGAAAATTAATGGATTTCATCTCTTTACCAAAAGCCATTACTTCGAGTAGCCAAATGTTTCGATTCAAGTAAGAACCTTGGTACACCGATAACCAAATGATTTTGAGCAAATCACCGACTTTCAACGGATTTGATTTGTCTTTACGAAGCCGCTTGCTCGGACTAGCCAACTCTTAGATAAATTATCAATATTATCTTTGGTGAGTGATTACCAATTATGGTTTTTCCATCGCCTTTACCACAAGCCATAAACTTGCGGGCTAGCCAACTCTTCACTTTTAAGGATATGGTGAAATGAATACCATACAATTTTGGGCAAATTGTGGCGTCAACGGATTTGAGATATCTTTACCAAGAGCCGTTTGCTCTGGATTAGCCAATCCTTATGTGGGTTAGACATGGTGGATGGTTACCATTTGTTGTGTTTAGTACATAGTACTTCCACTAATTTTTTTTAAATTTGGCCATTTTGGGGAAAAAGGGACTAAAGGGTACATTTATGATCAAAATTAGCGAATTTCCCCCACACTTAGAAATGAATATTGTCCTCAATATTCAAAGTACCGCTGTTATGCCAAAACTTAGAACGTAAAAGATAACATTACTAGCTAAGTGTAGAAACACAACAATTATTCTCTTTTTAATATTTACAATTTTCATTCATTTTTAGATCTATATACAACATGTGGGTATCTCCCCACACTAGGATGGTACACACGGGTGAAAACCCATGTTTAACTATTGTTTTGATTACCGAGTCGCTAGCTTGACTCGACCCCAATTCATTTGTTCATGGGGAAGTAAGTGGAAGAGACAATCTCCATCGGACTTTCATTCAAGATGTTTGGATAAACATTGAAGTGCGTGAAAGTTCCACACCGATGAGATACTGAGAGACGCACCCGGATCACAAATGGTACATGGAAATGCCGGGTCAAAGATAATGTCTTCATTCCGAAGGAGTGAAGAACAGGAGAAGCCACGGGATAGGTGAAGAAGAAAAGAAAATCATGATAAACATCATGACTAACTCATCTTCATCCATAGGAGGATCCATAATTTCGTGGATTATGAATCTCATCATTTAAGCTTATGTGATCAAGACAAATCTCGGGTGTGTCATGATCAAATTGGAAGTTATCATACTCCGTGGAGATATGATATGAGTGAGTTCACCGGCGAACTCCTCGTGAAGAGAATCAATCACAAGATGTAAATCGTGAATTCTTGTTCCATCAGACTCATCACTATCCTCAATCGAGTATCAAAGAGTGGATTCTCGAAATTAAGGTGAATTCAGGTTGAATTCAAATAGAGGATTAGTGAGAGTTGTTTTGAATGTTTCAGAACAAAGTGATTAATATTCTCTATTGAATTTGTTGGGATAAGAAGTGAGTGAGCGATCATTATCAAGGAGACTTTCGGTCTCTCCCGGATCGACTTTGAAATCGAAAGACTATCATTACTTTCGATGAAAGTGGATTGGTGTGAGTGAGCTCATCGGTGAACTCCTCAAGAGGATGATCGACATCGATCGTGAGAGTGATGCCTCAACATACTCGATGTTTCCATGAGAAGTACAATCGTCGCTAACATCGGAGAAAGTTTCAAAATGATCTTTTGAACACTCAAGAGGGAAATAGAATCACACACATGATCGAAGTTCCTGTGACTCTCTTGGGATTGGGACAAGGTTCTCAACACTAGACTTTATGAATTCGTCCTATTCCTTTTCGTGAACAAAGTCGGGATGCTCGTCCCCATGTTCGTAGAGTGAGTGGGAGCTTTGGGTGTGATAGCGCTTGTTTGAGAATGAATCTCAACTGCTGGGATATCATCGATGAACTTGATGAATCAAGTGTATCCTCATCATCACCGTCATCGGGAATAAACGAAATTGAGAGCTAGATCCGGTGCTTTTTCTTTTGCAATTGATTCCTAATAGATTTTTCAAAGGCAATTTGGGAATTTATTTTAGCGACTGATCTTGACTAGCAATTCTTCCATGGATTTCTCATGTGAATTTGAATGACGGGACATTGTGGGAGTGGAGATTTGTCAAAACCGAAGGTTGACATTGATAATCATCATGAGGACCCCACAATATACACAAGAAATCTTGGGAGCATTTTGAAATGTTGTTTTACACAACTCCTCGCTTCTTTTCACCGATTCCGAAGCTCTAGAAAAGTGTCTTGTTGGGCTTCTTGAGGAGTTTGATTCAATTGGCACCGTGGAGGTTGGTCGTGATATGGATAGTCGTAATTGTTACAAGGAAATGGATTCCTGTTTGACAATCGAGTGAAATGGGACCTCCACAAGACTACAACAATAGAAGCTGCCGAGTCTGGATGGTGAATCATATGGATATTGGTCATAACCAAAGTTCGAGCATCACCGAAAACTGTTCATAGACAAACGTGTTTCGGATTGACACTCAAATCCTTGGTGAGGACCTCCACAAAATTCACAGCAGAATGTTGGTTATATGAAGATAAGTCGGTGTGGTGGGTAATTGGAAAAATTTGAGGGTCGTTAAATGAGTTCGATTAGGATCATAATCAAATGAATTCCTCGAACCACAAAACAAACAATTCCGTTACGGATATCATTACCACATTGTACACACGTACACCAACGACGTGGTGAACCATAAAGAGGCTCACCACAACCGACACAAGGAATAAGCGATTCTATTTGAGAGTTATGAGAAGGAATCTATTTATTCAAAGAATCAACAAAACCAACATGGTGATCTAAATGACTATCAAGTCTCGAAGAACATTTTGAAAAATCCGGAGGTGGGACAAGTGGTGTGCTCGAGAGCTAGCAATTTCCACCACTTCCGTTATGGTCTCCGGTTCGGTTCTTGAGAAACGTGAAGATTAGGCAAGTCATTCTTGCGAGTCACCGTCAGATTTCGCATGTTTGCTTTTAACCGTAAACCGTGAAAGTTTAGGATCAATTCTAGATGGCTTAGGAGCATTTGAGGGTTAGATCTTTGGATAACCGTAGGTTGGACGTGTTAGCACTTCCATTATTAGAGGAAGTACCGGTCCTTTGTCCCCGGTTTCTCGTTCTATTTCCTACGCAGAATTAATGGATCATCACGAACAACACGAATTCTTGACATTTGCGATGACGTCTGAAGCTTTTCGACCGTCCCGAGTCGTCGTAGTCGAGAGATTCCATGAGAATAGAAGTTAGAATCAAATGGATAGAGGGTAAAGGGATAAAGAATCAAAAAGGGTAAGAGGGCAAAGAGGAATATTTTGGGTTTTGGATAAACATTTTGTAAAACTAAGAATGAAAATCTTTTGGGTTTTGGATTTATATAGATGGTATAAACAAGGAGTGATGTCAAATCACTAATCGCTAAACGTAAGACTATTAGCATCGCTCCCCGGCGTGGCCAAAAATTTGATCTGTCAAAACCGTCAAGTTTTATTACTCAAGCTCGCCACTTGAATGGCCGACCGTAACAAACTTAAAACACTCAAGCACAAATGCAATGAAGATCGGGAGAGTATAGTGTTTCCCAGTCGTTAAGTCCCAACGAGTCATGCGAGAATAGTCCAACGAAAGTGATCGAGAGGATTTGAAGGGAAAAGAGATTTGAATATGATTATAACTAAGGAAAAGCCCATAAACTACAGGGGCTTAAATACAAATTAAAAAAATTAAAAGATAAAAATATTAAATAAACGCTATCACTATTTGCAAAATGATGTTTTGGTTTTATGTTTTATAAAACCGAATTAAAACTACGTAACGTACAAATGAAAATGTGAAACTTACACAATATTAACCCTAAAAATATGAAAATGATATTTTTACAAACCTAATGATAAAATAAAATTTATTGAAAAAGAAAATTATTTTTATAACTATTTATCTATTTATTATTAATTAAAAACTATTTTTAACTAATTAATAATAGCCTAAAATACAAGAAAATAGGAAATAAAGCTATAAAAATAAAATTATAACTTGGAAAAATCTAAAATATCAAAGAGAATTTTTAAAACTATTTTGTATTTTTCGATTATTTTGTATTTTCTAGAATTTTAAACTATTTAAAACTACTTAAATTATTTAAAAATACAAATTTAACTAAGAAAAATCTAGAAAAATATTTTTTGGCTTTTATATTTATATTAACTTAATAAAATGAAAATTATTTTTTGAAACTTTTCTGAATTTTTTGTATTAAATGCTATTTAAAAATGCTTAAAAACTAATTTAAATCAAGAAAAATAGCAAACAAGCTAGGAAAAATCTAAAAATTTCAGGAAAAGTCTAAAATAATATTAGGAAGTTAGGGAAAATGGAAAAACATGGGGTTATGTGGAGAAATATGAAACTGAAGTGCAAAGTGCTAAGAAATAAGCACTATTAATAAGCAAATGGAGTCCAAAAACCACCAACTGAATACAAAAGCTATAATATGCTAAAGGAACTCAAAAGCAACAAGTCTCAACTGCTTTAGACCTCAAAATAACAAGATGATAAGATTTGATGACTTTGAGCTTTTGGCTAAAAATCAGACTTGAGGCCAACTTTGAGCAGAAGAATAAGCCCAAGAATAAGCTGCAAACTGAAAAGCAAATACTAGAACTTAAAGAGGACCTGGCTAAGAATGTCTAAACCAAAATACAGACCATGATGAGCTCAAATGAGCTTTGTACAAGCTCAGAAAACCCACATGCAGACTCGACTTTCATCGAGTCAGTTGCACAGGGGAAATGATCCCATATTGACAAGCCAGAATGAAGCTTCTATAAAATTCACAAAAATATACTAAAATGTAGATAAGAAACTAGACCAGTAGGACTTTTTAAAACCACAAATTTCATTGAAATTGACTCAGAAATGAGTCCAAGAAAAATCTCCCTAGTTTGGCCAAAACTGGATTTTGCAAGTTTGACTTTTGACATAGAAATGGAAATGTTGACCAAATTGAGATTTGAAGACAATTTATGGACTGATATCAATGTATTGTGATGAAATTGAACTAATGCAAGCTAGACCTATGAATTTGGAACTCAAAACAAACTTTTGAATTTGTAAAAATCCAACAGTGAAGCATGTAAGACAGTTAAGGAGTAATTTTGACTTTCACTTATTTGATGTACAAATAAATGACTCAAATGAGTCTAATATGCCTAAAGGGGACTTACCAAAATGAGTTTAACCACTTTCAAATACTGCAAAGCCAAAAATCAGCTTAAACCAAACACTCCTTTATAGACTGATTATGCAGTCAAAACTGAGCTACAAACTAAACTAGCTAAAGCTATAGATCAAACTGAGCTACAATGACCTAATTACAGCTATTTAAGCAGGTTAGAACTACCAGTGATCACAGATACAAGATAAGCATGAAATGCAAAATAGACTTGAAAATTTGAAAGTGAGAAGCTCACTCACATATGTCCAACTGTTATGCAGGCTAGAACCAAGTCCAATATCACTAAACTAAACCATTTCCAACCCAAATCCAAGTCCTGCATTAACCAAACACCATTTCCATACCATCTTGCTTGTCTGATTGACTTTTGTTGACCATGGACCAAATTGCTTGAAATCGATCTACAAGCTTATCAAAAGCTATATAAAGCTTAAGTAAACTTGTTTAAGCTTACAATGAAGCTAATAGAAGCTTGTTCATAAGAAAATAAAACTGGAATTCTCAACAGTAAACTGGAAAATATTAATTTGCATGAAACCTTGATATTGAAGATTAAAAGTAAATTAGAATGATAAGGTGACTTGAGTTTAATACATTTGAAGCTTAAAACTACATTTTAGCACATTAATTAAGATAACTTAAAAGAAACGACATACAAAGGAAACTAAAACTAACTATCGCCTTCTTCTTTCTCCTCTTGCTTCCTTTTTATACCCAAACTGCTTTCTTTCATCTCGAGTGATTCCCACTACTTTCCGAGCAATTGGATTACTTTTGGTGCAATTTTGCCATTGGATGGTTTTGGCGGAAAAGGTGATTTTGACCTCCGGGGCTTCGAGCTAGCAACTAGGGGGTGGATTTGTAGGGGTGATGATGAGGGTGAGAGGTGTTGGGATAAAGCACAGGTGATGGGAGAGGGAGTTGCAGCAACAGGCAAGTGGAAGAGGAAGCAGGAGGTGGGAGGAAAAGGGTAATGTTTGACTGGTTTGACACAGTAGTCCAAAACAGGAAGGGGTCAAAATGGTTTAAAGGTGGTCCAATTCGGTTTGACAGGCATGGTTTAATATTATAGGACCAATTTGTAAATCGCCAATTTAGAGGACCAAACTGTAATTTCTCCAAAGTTGTTACAAGGGACCAATATTGACAAGTTCCAATAGTACAAGGACCAATTTTGTCATTTTCAAATTTCAGGACCAATCTTGACATTTTATGAAAGTTGAGGACCTTTTCGCCATTTTACAAAAGATTTATTCAAGGACCATTTTGACAAGTTAGAATAATTCAGGGACCTTGAATATCATTTTCTTTATTTTGTTTTGCGGGACCTGCTTTTTGACAACTTTTGAAACTTGGGGACTAAAGCGCCAATTATGCAAACTTTATACGTTTTCACCGATTTTGACATTTTGCATTTAAAACACATAAAACACTTATTTGTGATATTTTTATCATTTTGATGCATTTCGAGTGTTTTCGGATGTTTTGCGCTTTAATTGGTACAAAAATGATGAGTATTTAGACACTCATCAGCTAGTCTGCAAGGGATCAATTCCACTCACCTTAAATTGCCACTCACGCGCGAGTGCCTTGGAGTGTCCAACCATTCACGCGCGAGTCTCGTGTTCGAAGATCATCTACGGTGAGCGAGTCACCTAGGTGAGTTGCACAAAAAAAACCGGCCCCACTTCCACTTTACCATTACATGTTTAAAAAAAATCACACTACCCTATTTTTTACCTATAAATACCCCAAAACTTAATTTTTATACATATCTCCTCATATTTCATTCAAACAACATATATCTCATTCCTTTAATTTTTCAAATGAATTCCGACATGATTATGTTCACCGACTCAGAAGAAGAACAAGAAATCGAAAATCAAAACTTGACTTTTATTGCAAGAGCGGTTTTGTTTATTTGAAATAGACGAAAAGCAATTCGCCCGACAATAAAACACATTAATCGAGATCATTATGGTGCTTATGACCGTTTAGTCGCCGCATATTTTAGTGACAACCCGTTCTACGATGCAGGTACATTTCGAAAGAGGTTCCGAATGAATCGATCTCTTTTCAACTGGATAGTTCGGGAGGTAACTCTTCATTGTCCGTTTTTTAGTGATAATATTGATTGCACTGGAAAAGAAGGCATTTTAGCGTTGATGAAGTGCACCTCCGCAATTCGTCTATTGACATACGACACGGTCCCGGATGCTCTAGATGAATATGTGCAGGTAAGTGAAAAAACGTCTCGTCGATCTTTTGATTATTTTTTCGCATCTGTTATGGAAATTTTTGGCCTAGAATATTTGAGGAAACCTACTATGACTCATATCGTAAGGCTTTATCGACATCACGAAAAAACACACGGGTTTTCGGGGATGTTAGAAAGCCTTGACTGTATAGATTGGGAGTGGTTTGGTTGTCCGAATGAACACAAAGGGCAATATGTTAGGCGTGATCATGGTCCGAATCCGTTCATTTTGCTGGAAGCTATTGCATCTCAAGACTTATAGATATGACATGCTTTCTTTGGTGTTTCTGGGTCGAACAACGACATCAACGTTCTTGATCAATCCCCTTTATTTAACGGTCTTAAACAGGAGATAGCAAAAGATTCCGTTTGTTGCTAATGGGGTAACTTACCCATTTGGTTACTATCTTGTTGACGGGATATATCCGGAATTGGCAACACTTGTTAAGACGATTCTAGAACCAGCAGATGATTACCAGAAAAGAATAAGGTATAAGCAAATGTAGGAATCGGCAAGGAAAGATGTAGAACGGCCGTTTGGTGTTTTGAAGAAGAAATGAGTGGTACTTGCCAATCCCACAAAGATAATGACAAAAGAAAGAATCCAGAATATGATGTATACATGTATCATATTACATAATATGATACGAAAGTACAAAAAAAAAGACAATATCTCCCAAATGGTACCCGGTGGAAGCACATCAACCGAATGACCACATACGATCTGATGAAGAAATGCGAAAAATTATGAGGTACATCAGATCACATCAAATGTATCAAAACCTTTGTGCTGATTTAGTCGAACATTTGTCTCGTAATATTTCATTTCATGTTTTATTGTAATATTTTTAGTTTATGAATAAAAGTTTTTCTATTTTGTCCGGTTACGTTTTTGTATTTATATGTTTATGTTTACGTTTTTAAATTCGTAATTATGAAAAAAAATGGGAGTTAAGGTGAGTGGAAGTGAGTCCCTTTTCCATTAAAAGGTGAGTGGAAGTGAATGGAAGAGAAAGGAGAGAGAAGCTGACGTGACTGTGTAAGGTGAGTGAAACCTTACCTTGCCATCTAGCCTAATAAGTGTGGAAAAAATTTGGAAAACAATAGATTTTCCTCATTCATAATTGTGTAAAAAAAAGTTCACACTTTTAAGTGTGAAGAATTATAAGATTTATCCACACTTTTATTTGTAATACCCGAATTCTCCACACTTTTATTTGTAATACCCGAATTCTCCACACTTTGAGGAAGTGTGGAGGTACCCGAATTCTCCACACTTTGAGGAAGTGTGGAGAGTTTAATTCTCCGCACTTTGATCAAGTGTGTAGAATTTGGGTGTTACAAATAACCTCCACACCTATAAGTGTGGAAATTTTTTAGATTTGTCCACACTTAAAAGTGTTAACTTTTTTTTGAAACAACTATAAGTGTGGAAAATCCATTGTTTTACAATTTTTTACCACACTTATTAGTGTAACCAATTTTTACACATCATTAAGTGTTAATAAACTAATTAAATTTTACACACTTTCTAAAAGTGTGAACATAAAGTGTGAAAAATTGATAAGATCGTTTATGAGCTCTAGGGGATCAATAACAAAGACTAATAACATGCACATCGGAATAATAAGAACATCAATGTTATTGAACAAGGTTTTCATTCACTAACACTAACTAATCCTAGACATTTATAGGAACACGTCTAGATAACTAAACTAATAACCTAGGCATTTACAATACTATACGCCTAGGACACACACACACACACCTTTAAGTCGACTACATCTTGGAAGACTTGTATAAAACCTACATCTATGTCCTCTTTATATACTAGAGGATTAGGTTTACAAAATACTACAAAGGACTAATAAATAAAACTTCTTTTGCAAGCAAGTCCTACCATCTTTTTGTAGGTTTCCTTCTTGTCGTATTTAGTCCCTCTTGTTTCATTCTTTTTGTCTTATCAACTCAAATGTATAATTCCCAACAATCTTCCCCTAGTTGATAATGACAAAACCATTCTTGAACGAACTTCCCTAGACGATGTAGAAATTGAGATCGTGATCTCACCATGAATGAAACAAGTATGTCTTCCTTTGTCTTCCCTTAATCCATGCCATGCCACTCAAACATCTCTTCCCCTTTTTGTTATTATCAAAATAGGGAACGTATGCAAATAATGATCTTGACCACCACGAACCAATATCATACTTCCAATCTAAGCCGTCCAATGTTTCGAATTTCCCTCCATGAAGAACACCAAAATGCTTACTAAAAATGAATCCAAAACAATAGAAAACTCCAACTAACAGTAGTAATAATGATCAACAATAGTAAAAATCAAACACTTCCCCTTAAGTGGTGCATGAACATCAAAGATTCTTCAAATCTGTAAGCTCCTTGTAATGATCACTTGTGAAGAAAATAAAATATAACGAACTTGATGAAGAAGTAAAATAACCCAGACTTGTGTCTTATGTCTTGTTTATCCACGTGACGTTGAACTTATACTGCTAACCAAAAATATAAATAGACCGCAATCTCTTGACAAAATCCTCATCTTCAATGAGACACTGAGCACTACAATGTAACTCCTTTAAGTGATATGTAACTAGGTCTTCTTCCATCCACCCCTTGACCTATGAAAACTAGATTTTGCAAGTCTTTGTCAACATCCTTTAAGCACGAACAAGTTATCTCCAAAGTGTAACACCCACTTTGAGATATGAAAAGAACACAAACCTGTGAAACTCAACTACAACATCAAATTAATGATATTTAACCTTCTTCGTAATCATCTAATCCAATAAACTAAATACGAGTTTTTTAAATCCTTTTAAGAACAAATTAACCAAAAACCAAACTTCATCTCTTGTGTGTGTAAACCAATAACCTTTGTGTGTGTCGTCAAAAATCCATAACAATTATTATGCTCAACTTCCCCTCAAATCCAAAATCATACGAGAACCAAAAATCATGTATAACATTAAGTAGTACTTTGACTTAAGCAGTACTTTGACTTAAGCAATACTTTGAAGCGAGCAGTACTTTCAAGTATAAATAGCAGTACTTTGAACTCGGAGCAGTACTTTCAAGTATAAACAACACTACTTTGAACTCGGAGCAGTACTTTGTCAGCAGCCATATTCCACAGCCTGTAACTTTTGCATAAAAGCTCAGATCAACGATCCCTCCAGTGGAAAGTTAGATGGGTATATAGAGAACGTCCACCTAAATTTCCGTCACGATCCAACGGTTAACGAACAAGTTATGATCGTTTCAAAATAGTGCTGTAATAACCTTACGATTTTTTTTTTTAGTTTTCTGCAACAGACTTCGACAGCTTATAACTTTTGATTGAGAGCTCTAATTAATAATCCCTTCAGTGAGATTAAAGATAGATATACCAAGAAGCTCCAGTTCGAATTTTAGCCCGATCCAACGGTTCACTAAAAAGTTATGCCCTCTTGAAAACAGTGCTGCAGAAGTATATATGAAAAATTTCAGACTCGAATTTCTCCTTCCTTTTTCGCCAAGAAACCTTGCGAATCCGTAGGTAACGAGCTCCCCGAGCTCTAATACCAAGTGTGAAGTTTTTTAGAACTCCTTTAGATCGTTTTGAGCCTTAGGGTTTAACAATAACAATGACAATACGCAGCGGATAAATCAAAACATAATTGTTATTGACACAAGGTTTTCATTCACTAACACTAACTAATCCTAGACGTTTATAGGAACACGTCTAGATAACTAAACTGCTAACTAAACTAATAACCTAGGCGTTTACAATACTATACGCCTAGGACACACATACACCTTTAAGTCGACTACATCTTGGAAGACTTGTATAAAACCTTCATCTATGTCCTCTTTATATACTAGAGGATTAGGGTTTACAAAATACTACAAAGGACTAATAAATAAAACTTCTTTTGCAAGCAAGTCCTTCCATCTTTTTGTAGGTTTCCTTCTTGTCGTATTAAGTCCCTCTTGTTTTATTCTTTTTGTCTTATCAACTCAAACGTATAATTCCCAACAAAAATGAACTTTTTTTGTAGTGAGAATATATGTTTTAAGCAATGTTGCAAAAATCGGCCAAATCGGCCGATTAATCGCCTATTAATCGTTAATCGGTCATGCATATAGCTTGTTGATTTTTAAAAATTGGTGGAAAAATCGGCCTAAGCAAAAAATCAGCCACAAATCAATCAAAAATCGGTCGAATCGGCCAAATCGGTCAACTTTTAAAAAATAATAATTTAGGCATTCTACTTAATTTGGGGATCATTTATTTCACTTGTAACGCACAATGGGCCTCATAATCAGAATTGGAGCATTTTATTGAAGTTTGGAAACGTAGTAGGCTTGGAATCAGTTAAGATCTTTAGTTTGGTCTCCAAAAATACCCGAAACTTGCAGGAAATGCCAATCCGATTAATCACCGATTAACCCCGCCTTGAGCGATTAATCGCTGCAGGCTGGTCGACCGCCCGACTACCGATTCATGATTTTTGCAACATTGGTTTTAAGTTTAAAATTGAAATTTTTTGGATAATTTACACAAATTTAAAGATGAAGTATAACATTACAAACTTATGGGCCTTTTGGAAGCCAAATGATTTGAAATGGACATCTTTGACTATGGAAAATTCAATAGAATATGCAACCTACTATAAAGAGTTTTATCATCATAAACTTGGGAGGCCTTAGCGCTCATGAACACTACTAAAACATCCGATTCAGAGTTTAGATCGAGCCAAAAATGCAGGTTGCCTTACTTTTGTTTCTTTGTGATTGCATGTTGGTTGCTAGACTGAGTGTTAAAAGTGGCAAGTAGCAGGATAAAGATGCCTATACACCATGTTTCAAGGTATTTAAGCAGGATGAATAAGAAAGAAAGGAGGTGATGTGGATACGAACGTGGGTGATCATACTTTGTTCCTGGCTACAATCAAGCATTTTGTTAGTCGATCAAAAAGTACAGTTAATGAGATAAACAATTATTGTAAATTTTGTTAAAGCTCCAATAAGCTAGAGTACAAATATCGACTCGAACATGAACACCAAGATTGAACTTAATCTGGTCGAGAATCAAAAGCAAAACACGAACTGCAAGCTTGTACGAAACCAAATCCATGACCCGATCACGAACCAAAAAATCAACCAAACACACTTAAGTATCATTGAATGTGAGCTCAAACCTCACGCTTGAAATGTGGAAGTAACCGAGCTCAATTCTGTAGAACAGTTTCGATTCGAGCTTAAGTTCAAAATCAAAAGCTCGATCAAGCTTGAGTTAAGTTTCGTGTTGTGATCATTGCTAATGTGTGAATTCGAGAGAATGAGATGGTGGAAGAAACTTCTGTATTTTTTGTATATTTCATTGATAACACATTCATATATTTATACAAGTGTATACAGAATAACTACCAAATATACATCCTTAATCAAAGGAACTTGATAAAGAATACATAACAAACTATCTGATAGGCTCTAGCCAAACTCCAGCTAAGCCTCATCTGATAAAGTCGCTCTCGCCAACACCCCCTCAAAGTGGAGAATGTATGTCTATTATTCCCAGCTTGTCAAGAGAGTATTGAAACACTCTCCCATATACTGCTTTCGTTAAAATATCTGCAAGCTGATCCTTTGGTGCAACATACGGAAGTTCCATAGTTTTCTTCTCGAGGTGGTCCTTGATGAAGTGTCGATCAATATCTATGTGTTTGGTTCTTTCGTGTTGGACTGGTTTGATAGCAATCTTCACAACAGCTTGGTTGTCACACTGTAGCTGCATATGGGATGTTAGGTTGATGCCCAAGTCCTTCAATTTTTTTTATCCAAATTAGCTCACACACACCATGTACCATTCCTCGAAATTCAGCCACGGCACTCGACCTTGAGACCAACTCGACCTTGGTACCGTAAGGGTTGTCCTAATTTTTGTGGTCGAAGGTGGCATGTTCGATTAATTCATGTTCATTTGTTACGTTCTCGTTGACTTGGAGATCCAGATCCAGGGTATATTCCATCCGTTGGTAGTAGGGGTTCGCTTCATCTTGTTTCTCCCTTTGAAGCAGACTCACATCTCCATAGTATTGAATGGTCTCATAAAAAGACACATCACATGTAACATACATTTTTTCCATGATTGGATCATAGCATCGATACCCCTTTTTTGATTAGCGTACCCCAAAAAGATGCATCTGATTGCTCTTGGCTGTAATTTTCCAATGTTCTGATGAACCTATTAAGAAGAATTTAAAACATACATTTTTAGAGGGTCATTTAAGCCCTAAACTAATGTATTTATGATCAAATATTGCCTAAATTCATTACTTTTCACTTTTAGGTACTTTGGAAGCAAAATCTGAAAATCATGCATATTTGGATGAAAATGTGAAGAAAACGACCAAGTCATAAAAAGTCTGGAAATAGGCACCAGACGGCGTCACAACCTACAAGGTGACGCCGTCACTTGCAAATAAAAAATATCAAAACAACCCAGATTTTACTAAAGATGGCTCAGTGGAAAAATGAAAAAATAACAAGTGACGCCGTCACTTGTTAAAGGAGCTGAAATTCTCTGTGGAAATTATAAGGTGACGACCTAGAAAAATCATAAAGCGACGGCGTTAGAGGATCGAAGAAGGCGTCTGAAGGCATAAAGCGACACCGCCACAAACTGACTTGGAAGAGACGAAAACCTAATGGTGGAGACTTGACAGCGTCACAACTAAAAAGTGATGCCGTCGCATGTGTAATCCTATATATAGTTTTAGAATTTTCAGCATTTAGGGTGCACACTTGGAGAGAAAGTTGGTGTATGAATTTTTTAGGTTTTTTGCAGTAACTTAGGGTTTTAATACCCTCATTTATTAAGAGATAAGTCTCTTAATCCAATCTATCATTATGTTTAATTCAAGTCCAATTATGTTTACTTGTTTCATTATGTTTTTCATGTTTAGCTAATTTAATATAGTGTTTGGTTAGATCTTGTTAGGAATTAGAAATTCCATGTGAAGTGTCGGTCACCCCAACTATAGACTAGTACAAGTTAGCTCGTAGACATATTGCTATTTACCAGTTATTTAGTTAGTTATTTAGTTTAGAGTAACACCGTGGAGGATGGACGGATCTTTACCCAATGTATGCCTGATCCACAGCCCGTAGGTGGCGTAATATGTAAGAACTATAAATAGCCCTCTCCTCATATGGAGAGGGTTAGTGCTTTCATTTCAATAAAATCTTTCTACTAGTTTTCTCTCATCTTTCTCTCTCTAGAAAGTATCCCACCCATCTCTCTCTCTCTAAAATCTTCTTGTTTGATTCGAACCTCATACATGTTCTTTGATTAAAACAATAACCAATATCCTTCAAATGATATCAAGAGCCATGGTTTGATCTTGGATATAGTGTGTGCTCGGATTTTAGTTTGGTTATTGTTGGGTTTCCTTTGGTTCGAATTTTTAATTGTTTATGCACCAAGTTCGAATTTTAATGGGTTAAATATGTTAAAGCTTTGTACTTTCATGTTTAGGAGGGGTAGATAAGCATAGTTTGATGCTTGGGTATGTTATATCATAAGTTTCGGGGCTGTTTTTGGGCTGTTTTTTTGTTAACTTTTGAGCTGTTCTTTTTTCCAGGTTCTGGGCTGCTATCTGACCTTCATCATAGCGACTTGTGCTCTTTTTAGAGTAGCGACTTGCGCTCTTTTTAGAGTAGCGACTTGTGTCTTTTCTTTAATAGCGACTTGTGCAGTTTCTTTATAGCGACTTGTGCAGTTATTTATAGCAACTTGTGCACTTTTTTATATAGCGACTTGTGCAGTTTTCAATAGCGACTTGTGTTTTGATTTATGTTTAAGCGATTTGTCCTAAGAATTGATAGCGTTTTGACGCTTATCATGCTATGAAGCGATATGTAAGGTTGCAGTTTAAGAAGAAGTAACAAACCATATCTAAACTGTAATCAACATTATCAAACATAACTTTTCATCACAAATCAAAACCCACTAATATCAAAACCCCATCACCAGCAATCTATCACAAAGACTCAAGATCTCCATACAACACCTCATACCCATCAATCAACATCAACATAACCGTAACCTATCCTAATCTCATACAACCTCTCGTTAATCTAAACTGGAAAAAAAACATTCAATCAAATGAAACGAATCTCAGATTTGTTCAAGTAAAGCACGAATCTTTAAAGGCTTTTCCGTGTTTGAACAACCTCCTCATAGATCATTTAAGAAGAGCACCTTCTTTCACTATCCGAAAATCAAAGTAAGCACAAAACATAATTGTTTCATCCTCACTTTCTTTCGTTCGACACAATTAACAGACAAATCCCTACCTTAGACCTTTCAAAGATCTTAAAGCCAAACCTTGAAAACGTGACTTACATCAGCCGATTTGTGTTGTGTTCGTGGTTATCATTTGCTAATCAAACCAATAACAAAAAGGAGAATATCAAGGGACGAACGTTTTTCTGATATGAGTTTATTCGGGTGTAGGCGTATTTTGTATGAGAGAAAAGTGGACTGCGTTTTTTTTAGATAGTGAGATTAGGGTTAGTGAGTGTTTTTAGGTTAAAAATGATATTAGGTTAAGTCTTATATAGCAGAATTATTAGGGTAGAGAATAGGTTGACTGGACAGCTTCTTGGGCTTCGGGTTAAGGCATATTATCTTGGGCTACGTAATAACAATATTAACTTGGGTTGAATTATTTGGACAATTGGGACGAAATGTGTGATAAGCTTGTGTGGTATAACTTTTGAACTAAAATTGTTGGTTAAATTTTTGGGTATAATTGTTAGACCACAACCGTGATTAAGCTTCGATTATCCGAGATTGAGTATTCATTGGATTGAGATTTCTCGGGTTCATTGGATATAACTACCGTGCTAGTTACATTGATATCGTGAAAGTTCAAATACAAAAAAATTACTTCTTTATCATCTACAAGATCCTTAAATTCATCTACAATCTCAAGACAAAATCTCAAGACACCATTATTTTCTTCGTCATCTACAATCCTTCTTAACCTCTCCCAATTTATCTTGTCTCACGGTTTCGTCTTGATTTTAGTAAAATCCCGCGAAAGATTCTATTTCTCGGTTTAAATCATAGACTTGTAAAATCCCGTGCATACTACCACATCATGTCTTACTCTACTGACCCAGTGATTTCAGAAGTGCTTAAATTGTATGATGCTGTGGACAACAATGAGAGTATTTGCTACACTGAACGGTTAAAAATGATTGAATCAATCAATAATGATGTGATATCTCCGGGTTCAGACTCTGAAAAGACTGAAATGCACCAGTCAATGTTACAGAATGCTTGTGCAAAGGATAAGGAAAGTTGCGTTGAACCTTATCGACAACTTCATTCACACCTCACGTTACTTTTATCTATGGGAAGTGAACGAACATTTACTGCACTTTTCCGTCAAGAATTATCAACGTTCACGAGCACATTATTCTTAAACTTAGAACAACTGGAGCTACAACGTGACAAAAAGAAGGTTCAAAATGATAGTTCCAATGCGGCACTTCAGGTGATCTACAAACAATTTCAGTCATATGACCGAAAAGCGCTTCAAGGATCACACTGGGATGGAAGCAAATGTGTTCAGAGAAACATTAATCCAACTCTTGGATAATGTTAAGAAGTATATTGAGGAAAGTGCACTGAACGATGACAAGGTGAATGAAGGTCGGATAAATGAGTGTCAAGTGCAATTGAGAGATAGTTATGGTGAGTCGGGTAATGTGTCAGTTGATGGATCAGTTGGTATGCGAATCTGAGGGCTCGAGGCGGATAAGCTTGAAACGACCGAGAGTTCGGTGACTCTTTTTCACATGATGTGGATGCGGATATCGAACCGATAAATGAACAAATGTCACGTGATGAGGTACCCATAATCGCTCAACATAGTGCATCGCTAATGTACCTAAACAAACCGATCTTAATCTTGAACATGATTCGATAAATGTTCCTTGGTTGAGGCGAGTCTAATAATTTCAAAACAAATGATATGGTTGATAAAAAGGCTTTTGATGAACTTTCAAACAAATTCTCAAAAATTGAAAAACATTGCATTTCACTTGAAATTGCAATACAAAGAAAGGAGGAAAGTTTTCAAACTAAGAAACCATGTAAAAATCCGGAATTTCCAGAATTTCATGAAGTTTTTGAAATATACAATTTAAAAGCTCAGCTTCATGCCCAAAACTCGACTATCAACAATTTGAAGAAATATATTTCTGATATGCACGTGAAAAGTAATTTGGTTACAAGTAATTCTGATGTTAATGCTATTGATGATATTCAAATGAGAAATGATGAATTAGGGATTTGTGTGGCCAAATTACTAAAGGAAAATGAGTCTTTAAGAAAGCATCACATAGAACTAAGTGACTCTGTCAAAGAAACTAGAACTAAGTCAATGGAATAATCAAACTCTGTGATAGAAAAAATTGATGATCTCAAAGCTCAACGTACTTCAGGAAAAGAGTTTCGCTATTGTTGCCTTAAAGAATGAGCTTAGAAAAACCGTAGGGAAAAATGTGAACACTAAGTTTACAAAACCATCAACCCAGTTTCTCATCCCACTAGAGACCGATCCGTTGTTAGGCAGCCTACTGCATTCATATCTTAAAGAACAAAGTCTTTAAAGACAAGGCTTGCCTCCCAAGTTGATGCGATAAAAGTTTTGTTAAAACCAGTCACTTCACCTGAATTACCTAAGAATAAGGCTTCTAGTTCAGTTAACCCTCAACAAGTAGCCACTTCCACTCCTAGCACCTCTAGGAATAGTTCGAAAACAGTATCAAAATCAAGCATTAAAACCTAGAATTCATATGATATGAATAACTTGTGGAAGAACTATTATCTAAAATAAGCTAGGAAAAAGGCACAAATTTGAAAAGACGGAATTTTAGGTGCAAGACCTAGGGTGATGCATTCCACAAGATTTCAAGGCACTGCTAGTAGTTGTAAACCATTACCTAGGAACATTCAAAAGACTAGGGGTTGGCTTGCATCTAAGAGTAGTTATATGAAGAAGAATGCTAAGCATGTAGAAAATAAAACAAGAAATTCCGAGTCTTTTCCGAATAAGAAACATTTTCCTAATTCACATGCTAAGGTACAATCCACTAAGACTACTAACATGGCTAAGGTTCAACATGTTATGATGTAAAACAAACCTAAAACTTCGCCTAGATGGATCACAACTGCTAAATCTTTAGAGTCTAGGAATAACGATAAGTCTTTCACTTTGCATAAGAATATCAACAATCCTAGACCTTGCCATAAGTGGATGCCGTCTGGTAGAATATTTAAGGATGTTTGACTTAGGTGGATACCTACCGGAAAGCTGTTTACTGATGGCAAAATCAAGGTTGACCGTGAAACCCCAAAGGGTTTGGATACTAATGTCACTAACCAATATATATGCAATCAAGCTTGTAATGTTAGTGCGGTAGTCCTTACTCGATTGCGAGATACTTGATCCTTCACTACATGGGTGGCTTAAAGTATGGATAACAAATGGATTGATATCTCATAACTCACGGGTTCAAGTAACTCAACCTTGATATTCATTCTGCTATGACGTTTTAACACAACAGTTCAAGCCTCATACTCTAAAGAAAAGAAAGGTGTACGCTTCAGTGTGCTTTATCTTCAAAAGAAGAGAAATATTCATGTTTATGACCATTCTCATCGACATTCTTCATCAACACGCTTCATGTTTTTCCCACGCTCTTTCAACCCTCAAGTGGATCTACGTTCATTGGTGTATATTCCTATTCACTTGTTCAAATCAAAAATGGCAACTTCGGATGCAATTTTTGAGGGGGAGAAGAGTGCATATACTACATGTTGATGGATTCTTGAATTATGGTCATATGACTCTCCTTCAACGCCTAATGCTTTACTTACTAAGGATAACTTGGATTCATTGCTTGGGACTCATTGTTTCAAGATATGTTTTTTGATGAGTATTTCCAACCGCTAGCAAATGTTGATCATCTAAGAAGTACAACTCATACTACTCAAGAAGCCTAATCTCCAGTTATTCCTCAAGACGTTGTTAATGACTATCATTGTAGTTGCACTCATGTATAATGATCCGCTCTTTGGTATTCTTTTGCCAAATCTTCACGGATTACTGTTCATGAATAATGGTCCGCTCTTTGGTATCCCTTTTGCCAAATCTTCACGGATTATTGTGCACTCTGTAAATCAACCACATTAACATTAAGGAAAATGTCTACCTCATCCGCTCGAAGTCATTATTGGTGAATCTTCCAGACCAGTCTCTACATGTATACTTTTAGGAAGAATGCATTGATATTGAGGAATCATTTGTTCCAGTTCTTTCAGTGGGTCAATATACATCCGATTGTATGTTTATTCATTCAATAATGGCACGGGACCATAGATGAAGTTCGAGCAGGAGGTGTAAATATTTTTTTTCAAAACATGGCTTAAACCATGGCTTGCAGTTACTTCACACTGTAACCCATGCTTAAACAATGGTTTGCTATTATTTCAGATAGCAACCCGCTCTTCAAGGATGGAAAGTGCTGTGCTAATCTAATTTTCAAAAATTTCGTGCACTTATCCTAAAACTAAAATGAGGAAAGTATGTCAAAGGACTGCTGTTCCTACTAAAATATTTTTCCTTCAAAAAAAAATCTTCAGAAAAATATTTGTTTTAACAAAATGGTGGTAAATGAGTTGCTTGTAAATCAATCAGATTCAGAGTTTTCGTAAAAAATTGAAAACTCAATCAATGACTTCAGCGCTTTTAAACTTTTCAGAAAAAATAAGTCATTTATTGAGGGGGAGAATGTTTTCAAAGCTATATCATCTAACGAGCTTATCCAATTATCCTATATACTTAAATGTAAAATATGTTAACCTACGTTGAAGGACTAGGTGCCTAGGATATGATTGTTAGGATTAGATGATTAGAGTTTGATGAACACATTATTCCTATGCCTTTACATGATCTGATTGATATGTTGAAGTGACTTTTATTAGTCGATTGCTGTTTGGGTGTTGTCGACCACCATATATCTGTTTTTGTTGACTAACGTATGCAGATAAGATGGTTATAAGAATGTTCCCGATCCGGATCCCACAATAGAAGATGATTGGATGCTGAAAGGAAAGGGTAACTATATCTTGGGTTGACAAATGAAGAAACGGAGCTTTATTTGACTTCTATGGAGAGTTGGCATGAAAAAAATGCAACGTAAGAGGTCTCACTGCATCAGCAGATGGTTTTCTTCATCATCAAATGAAGAAACGGAGCTTAATTGGACCTCTATGAAGAGTTGGCATGACAAATGCAACGTTAGAGGTCTCACTGCATCAGCAGATGGTTTTCTTTCAAACCTCCAGCAACAACAACAAAAGCAGCTCAACCACCTAACGTATCTTTGTGCAGGATAATAGTGATGATACCATTTTCTTAAAACAATTTTGAAAATGTTGTTTTGAAAATGGAAAAATATTGTTTTGAAAATAAATTGGACTTAATCTTGGAAATCACCAGACTTCATTTTATCAAAACTTAAGTCACTCAATCATCGACTACGGTCATCGATTGAGGGGGAGAGTGATTTAAAATAAAATATTTTCAAACGATATTTCTTCATAAAAGTCCGGTTTGTACGCAAAAATAAGTGGTGATCTAAAGATTTAATGTTATGTCATGGTATGATTCCCTTTAAAACTCAAAGATCTTTCAAAATGAAAAATTTTCAGTTCTTGTTTGATTGTGAAATTAATTTTATTTTACTTAAAGATCTCTTACAAAAATAATCATACCTGACACTAACAATCTTTAATGTCTAAAATTGATCTTATCAGTCATTTTTCAAAATTAAATCTTGCCACGTCTTTCCCCAGACTTTTCTAAATGATTTAAATCACTTGAGATCACAAATCTCAAAAGATTTGAAATTTTTGATCGGGGGAGAGATCGTGATTTAAATCTCAAATTTGTTTAAATGGAATTGGTTTTAGTCCTTTAAAGGCACTCCTGCCTCCATGTGCCAAACGATTTCAATATACATAATGCACATGTTGAGGGGGAGCATTTATCCAAAAACATGATGAGGTTTTAAATTAGACACATTTTCTCACATGTTTTCTAAACCTTATTAAATCACTTGGGATCCAAAATCTCAAAGGGTTTGATATTTTTAATCGGGGGAGAATTTGTGATTTAATAATGAAATTTGATAAAAGGTGATCGTTTTGATTCAATTTTAAATGCTGCTCTCTCATATGTGCTAAACGCTTTCGAATCTCAAAGCACATATTGAGGGGGAGCATATCTAAAAGAAAATAAACTTTCAAGGTACAATGATTTCTATGTTTCAACATAATGTACCTTGATTAATTTTCTAAATGGTTTTTTAATGGATTTTGTGATCGTGGATGTACTTCAAAAGAACTCTTGCCTCCATGTGCTAAACAATTTCAAAATCATATGCACATGTTGAGGGGGAGCATTTCTAAAAGATCAAAAACAATTAAGGTACAAAATGTTTTGATTTATATCACAAGTACCTTGATTGGTCTTTCCAAATGATTTTTCAATTGGTTTCAAGAAGGAAAGAACAATACCAAAAGACCGACCAATTTACTTTATGCATGGTGTTATAAGGATGGTTAGGTTAGGTATTCGTTCTCACGATCCCGCCAGGGGGAGGATCTACCGAGGACAATCCACTAGGCGGTGTAGAGTCCTTAGGTATGATGAAAAAAGAAAAAATGAGATATGGGAAGAGTGCGGATGAGATAGAGATAGAACTGGAATAAACCCAACAAGGTTCTAGTTATGAAGTCTCGGTAAGCTTGAAGGGTTGAAGAATGAAAAAGAACCGAATGTAAAAGGGTGAAAAGAAATAGCCCTCCATTAATTCAACCTTAGAGCGAAACCGGGTTCAATACATATGCTCTTGGTGTCTACTAAGGTAACACTGGTATTGAAGATAAGACGTCATGGACCCAGTGACGCACTGCACTAAACTTCCCAAGCTACTCAAGTTCCTCTTAAAAGGATTTGTTTCATTCTCACGGGGAACCTACATAATCTATCAACTTTCTCTTATGGATGGTTGATATTGAAGAAGGAGACCCTCTCCCTAGTCTCCGGCATAGGAACCAAGTGTGCAAAATTGAGTCTAGAGCCAAGAGATCATCCACAATATCTCATTAGGACACAAAATTAATGAAGATTTGCTGTTTCACACAATGTGGAAAGTAAGAATATATTAAGAGTCCTACGCATTATCCTTGTGGTATTGCCAGAACATCCGAGTGATTTGTAAACTATTCATGATGAAGATGGAAATCCTTCTAGAGCCAACATCAAACAAGCTCTTGGTGGGTGACATGTGAGATCTTTCCAAAAGATCAAGCTTGTGACTACTTGATAGAAATGATGGGGCGATTCATTCGTGAATCAACCTTGGTCCAGGAAATGAATTGACGAATACTTTAGGAAAAACCGTTCGATGTGCAAATCTTCTTTTCTCTAGCACATCGAATGTGTACTCTTTTCAAATACAAAAAGGTATTTATGATTGAAAATTGATCTTTCTCTTAAAACCTTCGTCGTATTGCAAAACTCTTTCTTTAAGCATTATGCGATTGTTTTCAAATCAATTTTTTTTTATCAATCAATGAATCTCAATTCGCTGGTTCACTCACTCCGTGTTGTCTTCTTTGAGACGTTCGGGTTTGAGAACGACTAGAAGCATTCGCGAAACCCCTGTCGAGGAGATTCTTGAATTCTACACGATCGCGAGCGTACTTGTCTTGATCAGCGGGAACCGTGGGCGTGTACCTCAATTCAACGAAAGTGATCAAAGACACTTTCGTGCACTTTATTGCTAATCGTTTTATCAGGGAACACCCGGCGAGTTGCGGTGATCGAATTAAAGAGTCAATCCATAGCCGCATGCTCACACATCACATTCACTTAAAAGAAATCATGATAAGTGCATATCTTCATCAATGGCTCGATATTTTCAATCCATGCTTACTTATCTTCTTTGAAATATTATGAATCAACAAAAGCTTCCGCTACTCTGATAAGAAGATATCATGATCCAAAATGTGAGCATGTCGGTCCGAAAGTCACAACTTCACATTATGGCGATACAACAAAAGGATGGGTCGAAGATTTGTTGTGGCTGATGATCTCAAAACTGGCTCAAAACTCACCAAACGTGGATCAGCAAAAGACCTCCACTTAAAGTACAAAGCAGTCGGACTTTGAAGAATCACTGCTAATGCACAAAGATTGCGGGTGAAGAATTAAAGTCTACGAGCTCAAGACTGAAGATAAAATAGAATGCTAGGATTCGAAATATAAATCATGGGGTGACCTCCCTTAGGGGAGATTGTTAGGAATTAGAAATTCCATGTGAAGTGTCGGTCACCCCAACTATAGACTAGCACAAGTTAGCTCGTAGAAATATTGCTATTTACCAGTTATTTAGTTAGTTATTTAGTTTAGAGTAACACCGTGGAGGACGGACGGGTCTTTACCCAATGTATGCCTGATCCACAGCCCGTAGGTGGCTTAATATGTAAGAACTATAAATAGCCCTCTCCTCATGTGGAGAGGGTTGGTGCTTTCATTTCAATAAAATCTTTCTACTAGTTTTCTCTCATCTTTCTCTCTCTAGAAAGTATCCCACCTATCTTTCTCTCTCTAAAATCTTCTTGTTTGATTCGAACCTCATACATGTTCTTTGATTAAAACAATAACCAATATCCTTCAGATCTATTGAAACCTAGTTGTTAACTATTTATTATCATCTCTTGTTTAAGTGGTTGTTACACGTTAGGTTAGGAAAACTTGCTTCTTCATTTAGTGTTGCGAGCTTTGTAGGATCGTGAATATTATGTTGTTTATATGATTCGGGTGGTCTAGGATGATGATAGTATATGAATGCCATGGTTAGAGAGATGATGAGAGTAGAGAGGGAATTCTAGAGAGATAAACAAAAGTGTAGAATATTAGATTAGAACTTCCAACCCTCTACCTTGGAAGGTAGAGGGTATTTATAACTTACAAAATACGACCTCTAACGGCACGTGGATCGGCGTCTGATGGGTAAAGACCCGTCCTTCCTCCACGGTGTTACACTCGCTAAAATAGCCTAATAACTATCTAATAAAGCAGTAAATAACGTAACTAACGATTTGTCTACGAGCTAACTTATGCTAGATAACACTTGGGGTGACCGACTCTTTACTATGGAATTTTCTAATTCCTAACAATCTCCCCAAGGAGGTCACCCCATGTTTTACATTTGAATCCTAGCATTCTATTCTTGACTTTGTTCTTGAGCTCGTGAACTTCAATTATTCAATTCCGCAATCTTTGTGCTAATTAGTGATTCTTTGAAGTCCGCATAGTTTTGTACTTTGGTGGAGGTCTTTGAACTGATCCACATCTTTGATGATCTTGAGCTTTCATTGAGATCATCGGCCACGATCATCTGTGGATCACCCTTTATTGTGTTGCCATCATGTGAAGTTGTGACTTTCGAACCGACATGCTCACACTTTTGAATTATGACATCTTTCCATCGAGTGGCGGAGCTTTACTAGTTCATGATATATGCGCGTAGCGAAGCATAGTATAAAATATCGAGAACCGGTTATGTAGATATGCACCAATCATGATTTCTTCAAATTAAGTGTGGATCTTTGTGAGCATGCGGCTTTAGATTGACCGCTCAATTCGATCGGTGCAACCATCAATTGTACCGCAAACAACGATTAGCAATAAAACACACAAAGTGTCTTTGATCACTTTCGTCGAATGAGTACACGGCCCACGGTTCCCGTTGATCGATACAATCTTGCACAATGATCGGTAGGATTCTAAGAATCTCCTTGACGAGGTTTCACAATGTTTCTGGCGTTCTCAAACCGAACGTTCAAAGAAGAAAACACGGTGAGTGAACGGCGGTTGAGATTCAGCGATTGATGAAAATTGATTTGAAAACAATCGCGTATTGCTGAAGAAAGAGTTTTGCAATCTGACGAAGGTTTTGTGAGAAGATCAATTTTCAATCAAAATACTTTTGTATTTGAAAAGAGTACATTCGATGTGCTATATAAAAGAAGAGATTCGCATCGAGCGGTTTTCAAAAGCATTTTTTCAATCGGAGATACTTTTTGAATTTGAAATATGAATACACATTCGACGTGCTAGAGAAAAGAAGGTTTGCACATCGAACGGTTTTTCCAAAAGTATTCGTCAATTCATTTCCTAGACCAAGGTTGATTCAAGATTGAATCGCCCCATCGTTTCAATCCAGTTGTCACAAGCTTGATCTTTTGCAAGATTTCACATGTCACCCACCAAGAGCTTGTTTGATGTTGGCTCTAGAATGATTTCCATCTTCATTGTGAATATTTTCATATCACTCGGATGTTCTGGCAATACCACAAGGATAATCGTGGGACTCTAAATATACTTACTTTCCACATTGTGTGAAGCAAAGAAGTCTTCATTAATTTTGTGTCCTAACGAGATATTGTGGATGATCTCTTGGCTCTAAACTCAATAGTGCACATTTGGTTCCTATGCTGGAGACTAGGGAGAGGGTCTCCTTCTTCAATATCAACAATCTCTAAGAGAAAGTCGATAGATTATGTCGGTTCCCCGTGAGAATGAAACAAGCCCTTTTAAGAGGAACTTGAGTAGCTTGGGAAGTTTAGTGCAGTGCATCACTGGGTCCATGATGTCTTGTCTTCAATACCAGTGAAGGATATTAGTTTTCACTTACACATCAAACCATAACATCAAGTTGGCGTATAAGTGGAATTCTAGAGAGAGAAAGTTAGAGGTTTAGGGAACTTAGTGAGAGAAAGTGAAAGATATTATTATTAGCTCCAACTCTCTACCTTGGGAGGTAGAGTATTTATAGTCTTACATAAAGCGCCACACAGCGGGTGTGGATCGGGCATACGGTGGGTAAAGACCGTCCAGTCCTCCACGTTGTTACTTATCTAAATACTACTTAACTTAAAATAACTACGACTACGAGCTTTCTAACGATTACATATTCTTGAGGTAACCGACTCTTTAATACACGGAATTTCTAATTCCTAACAGTCTCCCCAAGGAGGTCACCTCAATCATGTACTAAAATTACATTGAATACAAGCGGATATTACAAAAATTGTTCTTGCATTCTTGATGTAGTACTTAGCTCAAGCTCGTGAAATTGATTCTTCTTATTGCATGTTTGGTTAATCCAAGTGGAGGTCTTTTCTTGATCCACGTGATAATAATTTTGAGCCGACTTTTGAGACCATCATTAACAAAATCTATAAGACATCCATTGTGGTGTTGGTATTATGTGATGTTGTGACTTTCGGACCGACATGCTCACATTACGGATCATGATATCTTCTCATCGAGTAGCGGAAGCATTCGTTGATTCATGATATTGGCGGCGTAGCGAAGCATGGAGTAAAATATCGAGTCATTGATGCACTTATCATGATTTCTTTTGAGATGAATGTGTAGTGTGAGCATGCGGCTATGGATTGACCGCTTCATTACGATCATTACAAGCGTGGGATGTACACGCATAAAGCAGTTAGCAATAAAGCACGAAAGTGTCTTTGATCACTTCGTTGAATTGAGGTACACGACCCACGGTTCCCGTTGATCGATACAAGTCTTGCTGTGATTAGGTAGGATTCCTAAGAATCTCCTTGACGGGGTTTCGTGGTTGTTCTAGGCGTTCTCAAACCGGAACATCTCAAAGAAGACAACACGGAGTGAGTGAACGGTAATTTAAGTCCAGCGATTGATGAAAAGAGATTTGAAAAACAATCATGTATTGCTCAATAGAAATTGTTTTGCAATACAACGAAGGTTTTAATGAACATCAATTAACAATCATAAAACACCTTTTGATTTGAAATATCCGTTACGGTCGATTTGCTAAAGAAAAGAGTTTTTAAGCACAAAGACCGGTTTTCAAAGGTATCCGTCAATCCATAACTTGAACCGGGATTGATTCAAGAGATTGAATCGCCCCATTGTTTACATTCGGTTGTCACATGGTTGATCTATATAATAGATCTCACATGCCACCTACCAAGAGCTTGTTTGATGTTGGCTCGAAAGGTTTCCATCTTCACTTGTGAATATGTTCACATATCACTTTCGGATGTTACGCAAAACCACAAGGATAATCGTGGGACTCAAGATATAATCTCTTTCCACATTGTGTGAAACAGAGACTCTTTATTGAAAGTGACCTAATGAGATTTATTGATGATCTCGTGGCTCTAGACTCAATTTGTGCATATTTGGATCTGTGCGGGAGACTAGGGAGAGGTCTCCTTTTTCAATATCAACGATCTCTAAGAGAAAGTCGATAGATAATGTTGGTTCCCATGAGAATGAAACAAGTCCTTTTAAGAGGAACTTGAGTGGTATGGAAAGTTGAAGTGCGATGCGTCCTTTGGGTCCATGACATCTTGTCTTCAATACCGATGTTACCATCGGTAGCATATGAATTGAACCGGTTTACGCCCTAAGGTTGAATATATGAGGCTATTTGTTTTCACCCTTTTCTCATTCAATTCTTTTAATTCTTCAACCCCTTGATGCTTACCGAGACTTCATAGCTAGAACCTTGTTGGGTTTATTTGATTACTAGCTCGGTCTCGATCCGCACTCTTCCCATATCTCATTTTCTCCTTTTATCATCATACCTAAGAACTCTACACTAACTAGTGGATAGTCCTGGGTAGATCCCTCCGGTTACGGCGGATCATGGGAACACATCGTAACCTTATCATCCTTATATCACCATACATAAAGTAAAGTTGGTCGGTCTATTTGGTATTGTTCATCTGCCATTGGAACCAATTGAAAAGCATTTGAAAATCAATCCAGATACTTGTGATATATTATCAAAACATTTTGTACCTGAATTGTTTTTGATATTTTTAGAATAAGTGCTCCCCCTCAACATGTGCATGAAATATTTGAAATCGTTTTGCACATGGAGGCAAGAGGAAGGATTAACTTCTTTGAATACCATTTTCTAAAAGATATCAACATCACTTCCCAAATCGAATCAAGTAGATAAGGCATTTTGGGGAAGGATGAGATTTTCATTATTTTGCTCCCCCTCAATATGTGCTTCTAAGTTTGGAAAGAGTTTTGCACATACTAGAGGGAACCTGCACATTGAGATAAATGATCACGTTTCAAATCATAGGTTTAAGATAGATGATCCCCCTCAACATGTGCATGAAAAATTTGAAATCGTTTGTCACATGTGGGAAGGATAACATGTACATCCTTATAAAACCATTTACCGAATTATCAGTTTAAATCCAATTTAAATCACACATTCTCCCCCGATCACAATTATCAAATCATTTGAGATTTGTGATCTCTTATTGATTTAAATTGATTTTGAAAGATTTTAAGGAGAATTGTGACTTGATTGTGAAAGCGTTTTAACTGATAAGGATCGGATTTTAAGACTTTAAAACTCCATTGATAAAACATGCACGTATAACTTTTGAAAACAATTTAATGCCAAATAACTTTTTAATTTAATTGAAATCATTCTCCCCTCAATCAATGACATAGGTTGTTGATTGAGAGATAGAGATTTTGACAAATAAGTCGATGATTATCAAAAATAGAGACCGAGTTATTTTTCAAAGCGATTAGTTTTCAATGATATAAAGTTAATAGAATCGAGCATGGAATTTGAAAACATGGTAAAGCATGGTTCTGTTCTTTCTTTGAAAGCGGGTTCTTGCTGAAAAGACAATAAACCATTGTTTCTCTTTCTCCCAAATATATATATATATATATATATATATATATATATATATATATATATATATATATATATATATATATATATATATATATATATATATATATTTTAACATTCGAACAACATCTAAAGTCCGTGTCATTCTTTGAATGACATCTCAAAACCGTAGAAATTATCGAATTGAGGAAAACATGACAAAAGGACAACAATTTTTTTTTTTTTTTTTAAAGGTTTTATAATTTTGTATTTTGTTTTAGAATAGTTATATACAAGAGATAGATGAAGATAGACCTTTACTCCTCGTCTTCCTCACGAAGGCGTTTGAGTGTTACGGTTGAAGGCTTTTCAAGCCAAGGCGTGGAAGAATAAACTCAAAGCGTTCTCTTGGAAGAGCTTTGGTGAAGATGTGCTAGCGATATTCGAGACCTCACAAAATAGAGTTCCACCACACCTTTTCCACTTGTTCCCGATCAAATGATGTCGAATGTCGATATGCTTTGCTCTTGAGTGTTGAACGTTGTTGCATGAGAGAGCAATAGCACTTTTATTATCACGATGAGAGGGATTTTGTTGAATTCAAAGCCATAGTCGGATAATTGAGATCTCATCCATAAGATTTGAGCACAACAAGATGACATGGCTATGTATTCACCTCAGAGGAAATAGAAGTACTCATTTGCTTCTTTGAAGACCAGCTCACAAGCTTATCACCCAAAAGCGAGCACCTCGGATGTACTTGACGAGTATCTTGACACCTGCATGATCGGCATCTGCATAGGTTGTTAGTGACATGCGGTGTCCTTCGGTACCAAAGACCCATATTGATGGTTCCTTGGAGATACCGAAGACCCGTTTAAGCGCTTCAAGGTGCTTTTAGTAGGCAGCACGGTATCTAGCACACATGCAAGCAATGAACAAGATGTCACGGTCTACTAGCGATGGGTACATCGGGGATCCAATCATACTATGATATTTTGTTTGGTCAATCATGATCCACAGTGGTCCTCATCTAGTTTGGTTCGATCAATCATGGGGGTGTCAACGGGTCACTTGAATCAAATCCAAATTTCTTTAAGATCTCATTGCATATTTAGATTGATTTATGAAAATGCCTCACGGGACTTTGTGAAATTTGTAATCCAAAGAAAATAACATTTGTCCCATCATTGACATTTGAAATTTTGAACTCATTTCATTTGAAAACGATCACATTCCATTGGAGTGCAGCGAGGCAAAATAATATCATCAACATAAATTTGAACATGAATTAAATATTTGCACGACTTCTTGGTGAACAATGTGGGATCAAGCTGCTCCTTTGCTAAATCCGGTAGATAGAAGAAACTTTGACGATGTATCATACCATGCCCTTGGAGCTTGCTTTAAACCGTAAAGAGCCTTCTTCAAACGATAAACATGAGTAGGATGCTCTTGATTCATAAATCCTTGAGTTAGGCGGCGTGAGCGACTTCTTTAAATCTCCGTTCGAAATGCCGTCTTCACATCCATCGATAGACTACCATGTTCTTACTAGCGGCATTAGCGAGAAAGATTACGATTGCCTCGATTCGAGCAAGCGGAGCAAAAGATTCTTCAAATTCAATACCCTCTTCTTGACGGTATCCTTTAGCAACTAATCAAGCCTTGTTCTTGACACATCACCATGCTCATCAAGTTTCACTTTGAAGATCCATTTAAGAGCAATAATCATAGCACGATGCGGGCGGTACTAACTCCCATACATCAAGTTGATCAAACTCATGAATTTCATCTTGCATGGCATTGAACCGACTATCTTCATTCATGGCGGTTTAACATCTTTTGGCTCGATCTTAGATGGTATGGAGTTGAAGAAGCACCATAAGGCATCGGTAGCAAGTTGTTTCCGTGTTGATACAGACGAGAGGATTTCGATGATGTTGTCTAGTGGATGATCGTGAGTCCATTTTCTAAGGTGTTCATGTGGCGATAGTTGAGGGATGAAGTAGCAGTCGATGTCTCCGAAGAAGATGGTTCGATGAAGATTCGAGAGCAAATATGTTTTCAAATGGAGCATCTTGGGAGTAGCAAAGGGATTAAATTCATCATTGATGCGAAACATTTCCATGATGTACATTTGAAGAATGATGATTTGTTGATGAGGCGAAGGATCGCGACAGCGCTTCTTGACTTAAAGATATTGAGGCGAGGAATTGACTTCATTCACGGGAATATGAGCGACCTCTGTAGTAGGAATCGACACTTCATTAGTACATGGATCATAAAGTTCATCAAACATAGGATCAAACAATTTCTTTAAATCATCTTGGATGGAGGTACATATGGAGTTTCTTGAGAAGAGTTTGGAACAAGGGATGAACCAATGGGACTGTTTTGAAGTGCGGGTCTGGCTGGATTGTCCAGAGCCATTTGACCGTCGACTCATCAAAGCGTAACATGAATTGTTTCCATGATATTTGGGTTCTTTTGTTGTAGATTCGGTATCCCTTTTGTTTGGTGCATACCTACAAATACTCAATGTCCCTTTAGCTCTAAGTTTGCCTAAGTCTTGTCCTCATTAGTTGGATAACACAATGCACCAAACACACGAAGGAAAGAGATTAGGTTTTATGTTGTGGACAAGTTCATATGGAGTTTTCCATGAACAATGTGAATCAAGGAGCGATTTTGTGTGTAGCATGCGAGGCAATAGCTTGACCCGGAGAAACATTGGAACCTTTGAGTAAATCGGCATTGTTCTAGCGGCTTCTACAAGAGTTCGATTTCATCTTTCAACTACACCGTTACATTGAGGAGTTCATGGAACACTTCTTTGATGGCTGATTCAACGCTTTCATAAAATTCTACGAGTTGTTTGTTGACAAACTCGGTTCCATTGTCTGTTCTTATTATTACATTGTTTTGTTAAGCGAACTGCAATTTGTTTGATGAGTTTGATGATGATATCGAGTTTCATCCTTTGTCCTTAAGAACTTGACCGGTGAATCTAGAAAATCATCAACCACAACTAACACATATTTCTTCCCAAATAAATTACGCACCCTCATTGGTCCATATAAATCCATGTGAATCATATGAAGAACTTACGTGACGAGTTAGTAGGTTTGGGTTTATGGGCATATTTCTTGCTTTTTCCCAATTGACATCTTGAACAAAGATGATCCTTCTCGTACTTGAGTCTAGGAAACCTACAACTAAGTCCTTTACGGTGAGATCATTAATGGTGCGGTTCAAGTGATTGAGGCGACGATGCCACAACCATGACTTTGTTTTAGAAGCCTTTGACGACAAGCAAATTGGAGAAGACTTCATCATATCTTCGATAGAGATGGTGTATAGATTTGAACCACGTGAACCTCTTAAAAGTTCCTTACCATCAAGTTCTCTAGCGAGGCGGTATGTTTTCGAAGGCTACTTCTAGATCGAGAATCGCAAAATTGACCAACAGAGAACAAGTTATGTCCAAGACCTTCTACATAGTAAACCACGGAGATAACACTTTTGCCAACAACATAGTCTCCATAACCCATGATTGCACCGAAAGGATCATTCCGAATCTAATCGTCCCGATGAATTTGCTCACGAAGTTCATGAGCGCGACCGGTCGCCATCATATGCTTAGAAACGACTGAGTCCGGTACCACATAACGATTTGAGCGATGCGCTATTGAACACGAGACAAGAATGGATAAGCGGATAATTGGGATTCCATGCAAGAATAAGTTCTATTTGGTTAGTAACAATGGTTGGAACACCTACATCGAAATAGAAGCATTCATATCGAAATTAAGGCCTTTGGAATCATTGCGAATAGATCGGATACTAGTGTACGTATTAGCCACATTCACGATATGCTCACTTCTTAAAGGAATAGTTCTACCGGTGAGGCATCCATCTTCTAGTGGGCATTGTCGATAAGTCTTACGACCAACGGTATCCAATAAAAGCCTATCTTACTAAATGTTCTTCTGTGGGTTTCCTTTGTTTTCTAACTTTCTTTCATTTTGCCTTTTAGCCTTCTTAGCATTAACAACATTAGCGGACAATTAACATCATTAGGAAAAACATTAACACCACATTCATGATTAGAAAGCGAATTCAGCGAGACATCAATACAAGGTTTGCAAATAGTATCGAATTGAATTAATTACGATGCGCCTATGGCTAATACTAGAATCAACACGATTCGTTTTATTCGATTTAAGCTTAAAGTTCCTAGTTTGTTCTTCTACTCTTTTCCGATGCACATTCTTAGCTTGCGAGGTCCTATCATTCCTTGTATTGTCTTGAGACTTTGACTGCTCCCTTTAATGTCATGATTACTCCTGTGAGGAATGGGAACATTAGTTGGTTTTACTATTCTTTGCATCACTGTTTAGATGTCTTTGGGATTTGAACTACATGCGAGCACACTAAGGTTCACTTTCTTAAAACTAGAAGTCTTGGGATTTGTACTCCTAGAAGGCACACTTGAGTTCTCTTTCATAGCATTGACGATCTGGAATCGAACTACTTAAAGGCACACTAAGGTTCACATTCAAGACATTGGGCATCAAATGAATATCATACTTGGCATTAGGCATCGAACATGGAATCAAAGGATTAACTCTCTCACCTAAGGACTTTGGGCATATTGTGATCAAGCATTCTAGGATTTCTTGAGATCGTTTGGCATATAAGCATGCATGTCCAATTGCATTATCATGAGGTTTCTCTAACTTATCCTCTTCAACAATCTCACGCAGACATTCTAGGCAATCCTTAAAGGATGAGAAGTATGTTTGAATAGCAAGTTTGTTGTTCCTAAGATGAGGAGGGACATATTTCACAGACAAATCATATTTATTGCAAGAGTGAACCTTTGATACACCATTCTCCCCATTGGTCATTGGCATTTTCCCTTTTTCCTGACTCTTCAGATTCTCAATTTCCTTTTGTAATGAAGCTATTTGTTCGTTATTTTTGTTACGAGTGACCTTTATTGATTCAAATAACTCATTGAAATGACGTTTAACCTTTTCATTTTCTTCTAGAAAACTTTCGTTTTCCTTTTGTAATGCATTTACTAGGTTTTGAAGATGAAACGTTTGAGAATTCTGAGAATCTAAAGGAGGAGGTATTTGGGAGCCTGTCATATTGTTCGTTTGACCCTTTAATTGAGAGATTTGGGCTTTCAACTTTACGATCGTGTTGCAATGAGCTTGAATCATTCATCACGTTTGTTAATTTGAAAAGCGCATCAAACTACGGAGCATCGAGGATGTCTTGATATTTGAAGTTTTGACATTTTCTTTAAGATGTTGATATTTTAGTTGTAAATTAAAATGCTCAACTTCTAGTTTAGAAAAATGTTTAACCAAATTGTCGTGATCATCGGTTCAATTTTCTCGTTTAGTTTAGAATTAGTTTTTCAAGCTCAATGACACGATCATGGGAGACTTTCGAGGCAACAGATAGTTCGTGAAATTGGGAAGCATTAATAGAGCAATTTGAGCGATGAAAAACATATCTTGAGCAACACATTCGATAATAAGAGTCTCATTTAATGTATGCAAGTTCTTCCTCTCAATCTCATTATATTTTAGTGCACGCTCATAGTCACGAACTTCAACTATCATTGCATCAAATTCCTTTTCCATTCCCTTAATATCGGTTTCTATCCCTTTTAAGACTCTCAAAGTGATCTTTTAGAAGTTTAAAGAAAGGCATGACCTCGATTAAATAACATTCTTTCATTTGCTTAAAACCCTTTCTCTTTCGGTTATACCGGTGGGTGTGATCCTTTTCTTGCAAGTTTTCTCAAAATCAACAAATAGTTGAAATATAACATATTGGCTAATTAAGGTCTTGCTTTTAGTGGCAATTGTTCTAGGAACAAGATGCATTGGTGTATTAGGAGGATACATCGCTCTAGGCATTTTCAAAGGGAGGTTTGTTTCAACAATATTTTCGACTTTACGCTTATCTAAATCCATTTTCGAGAAAACTTGTTGGGAGTCAACAATGTCGAGGCTTAAACTTGTTCAAGAAATCCAGTTTTCCTTCTTGTAATCATGGGGAGTGATAATTACTTTCTTCTCTTTGCATTTAGGATCATTTAGTTTCTTATTCATTTTCTCCTAGTGATTTCATCGATTTCTTATCTTCCTCTGTGCACTCAAAGCAACTAGGTTTTGTCTAGGTTTAAGAATCTCATTGCCATCATAGATCACACTTTGAGTTGCTTTTGCTATCTTCCCGTACTCGGGGTTGGGTATATCTACAATGGGAACACTATGCTTATCGCTTAGAACTCTATGCTTAGTGATCATGTGAGCGATCTGAATGGTGTTCCTTGTATGTACAACTTGTTTTCAGTTTGTTTTTCAAAGTTTTCAGATTAGAAAAATCTTTCAAGAGTTTTGATTCCTTTGCATTAAATTCTTGCTTAAGCATTTTCACATTTTCTTGAAGTTCTTATTTTTGCTTAGCAGTTTTAGAAAGCTTTTCTTGCAAGGAATTTAATTCTTGTTTTAATACTTCTTCTCGAAAATTACCTTTTCTAATGATTGTACGCACTTGGTCGTCCATTTCCTGCTCACGAGTGGTCAACTCAAATTTAGCACGTTGTTCATAAATAGCAACACGTTCTTTATAGGCATTTAGTTGAAATTACGAATCATCGGGGAACATGCGGTGTATTCATCAAAAACATAGTCATTGTTGATGCGAGAAGATGCATCACTTGGTACAACTTCACTTTCACTTTGTTTCACATATTGATCATATGGGACAACATTGATATTACCCATATTTTCAATATTTGATTCAATAGTTTGATTGATTGTACTTTGTCATGCATCTTTTGCACATCAGCATCATCGTATAGGTTTAGTACCTCGAGATGAGTTTGTCTTTGGATGGGCCACTTGTGGTGAAGAAGAGACCTTGGGAGATACCATTAGAAAATACTAGCCATAAAAATTGTGTGTGCAGTGGGTCCATCATCCACATCGATTCGTATGCATCACAATCGGCGACTTGAAAGGCATTCGATGATTGTGACCTATCTCTGAATAAATTGCTCATCCACATCTGCATCATAGGTCTTGGCATTGCCTCGGAAAAAGCAACAATTCCTCTTCATCCAAAGCGGCACCATTATCCTAAGCTTGTAAAAGCGACATCTTATCTCTGAAGTAATCGGCATTTTGTGGGCGTTTTGGAGATGTGCGGTTCCTTGCAATGTGTCTCTCACCACCACGGTTATAACATTTGATCGGCTTAGCTTGACCTTGATTACCATTCCTTCCTCGATTCGATTACCAACATAACCTCTACCGACTCCACCTCTTCCCCGATCATATTGTCTTTCTGAGCTGGTTGCACGATCCTCCCATCTTTAACGATAGCTTGATTGTGTGGGTTAGATCTTTGTTACGAGGTTGTTGTTGGTTTGTGGGAGAAATTCATGTTTTGACTAATCGGAAGAGCTAGTTGATTAATGATGTTACCCGTGTGCATCAACATCGACTTGTTTGAACATAGGATCGGGAATGAGTTTGTGATTACCATTACCCATGGGTATGACTTGTGAGGCTTTGGTTGTGATTCCGATGTTTGAGTAGAAGGCGGTTGAGTCATTGGATGAGCTTGTCTCTCCTCGGTTGGTTTTGAACGATTAAGAATCATTTTTCAAACATGGCATGTCTCTCATTACGAAGGAGGAAAGCATAGAGTTGCTCATGGTTTGTATTCTTCAATCCTTTAGTGACCTTCACGAGTGGCGAACTTGTGCCATTCGGGATTCATATTGTTCACAAACTTTGAGTTCATTTGAATGTTAGGCATAGTCATTCGATGTTCCTCATGACATTTACTAGCTTATGAAATCTCACATAGTACTCATAGACACTCTCATCGGGTTTCATCTTGAAGTGTTCAAATTCATCATACAACCGTGATTCTCGGTCTTCAATAGTTAGCTCGAACACGATAGAAGCATCTTGACATTATCCCATCGCCTTTGCTTCGTGTTGTGATTGATTAGCTTGTAGATGTCTTTAGGAAGACCTTGAAGAACAATGTTAGAAGCCACGATATCGACATCGAATCTCTTTTCTCCTTATCATCAAGCTCATCATACATCTTTGGTTTGTCCATTCCGTAATCGAGTTCCATCTTCGATGATATCAAGTACATCTCTAGTCGTCTCAACTCGATCGGTCCTTCATCAATGGATTTGAGAATGTTGACACCATTTTCCTTTCCAAGGCAAGTACAATCGATTCGTTGAGCCCAAGAATCGTAGTCGGTTCTGTCAAGCATGGGTGGACAGTATCCGAACCATGCTTGAACATCCTCGACAGCGATGGAGATGATAGTAGGAATGTTGGTAGACATGTTAACAGTTATACGGGATTTTTAACTCTATGATTAAACCGAGAAATAGATTCTTTCACGGGTTTTACTAAATCAAGAGAAACCGTAAAAATCACCCAAGTCGCTGAAGATAATGCACCAAGTCGCTAACACCTAATTAGCTATACAACCAAGTCGCTAAAGTCCCAAGTCGCTAAACAAAGGCAAGTCGCTAAATAGTAACTCGCTAAGCCTCAAGTCGCTAGCAAAATTTTGGCGATAATCGCTAATCAATTCGCTAAAGATTCAAGTCGCTAAATAGCAACTCGCTAAGCCTCAGTCGCTACCCGTGGTGGAGGTCCACTACTTGTCTTGTAAGTCGCTAGGCCTAAGTCGCTAGCTCCAAAAACGCAACTCGCTACAAAATTGTAAAGCAAGTCGCTACTAAGAAACAAATCCAGTATGTCAAGTCGCTAGCAAGAAAAACAACATAAACAACACTTTTCAATCCAAAAACAACCAACCAAGATGATTCAAGCTTACCAAATGAAAACCTAAACACTTGTGATGGTTCTAAACATAAAAGTACTCACAAAATCCAAGCTTTAACACAAGACATCAACCAAATGATGCACAAACCACTAAACTTTTTCAAACTCAAAAACCACCTAAAAACCACTAGAAATCCAAAGAAGTGCAACATATGATCTAACCATGGCTCTTGATACCAATTGAAGGATATTAGTTTTCACTTACACATCAAACCATAACATCAAGTTGGCGTATAAGTGGAATTCTAGAGAGAGAAAGTTAGAGGTTTAGGGAACTTAGTGAGAGAAAGTGAAAGATATTATTATTAGCTCCAACTCTCTACCTTGGGAGGTAGAGAGTATTTATAGTCTTACATAAAATGCTACACAACGGGCTGTGGATCAGGCATACAGTGGGTAAAGACCCGTCCGTCCTCCACGGTGTTACTTATCTAAATACTACTTAACTTAAAATAACTACGACTACGAGCTTTCTAACGATTACATATTCTTGAGGTGACCGACTCTTTAATACCTGGAATTTCTAATTCCTAACAACCAGTGTTACCTTAGTAAACACCAGTAGCATATGTATTGAACCCGGTTACTGCCCTAAGGTTGAATTATTGGAGGGCTATTTCTTTTCACCCTTTTCATATTAATTTCTTTTTCATTCTTCAACCCCTTCAGTGCTTACCGAGACTTCATAACTAGAACCTTGTTGGGTTTATTCCAATACTAGCTCATCTCGATCCGCACTCTTCCCATTTCTCATTTTCTCCTTTTTCATCATACCTAAGGACTCTACACTATCTAGTGGATTGTCCTCGGTAGATCCGTCAGTTCGGCGGATCATGGGAGCGAATACCTAACCTAACCATCCTTATAACACCATGCATAAAGTAAATTGGTCGGTCTTTTGGTATTGTTCTTTCCTTCTCGAAACCAATTGAAAAATCATTTGGAAAATCAATCAAGGTACTTGTGATACGAGATCAAAGCATTTTGTACCTTAATAGTTTTGATCATTTAGAAAACCTCCCCCTCAACATGTGCATATGATTTAGAAATTGTTTATCACATGGAAGCAAGAGGACTTTGAAATATTTTCTTTGATCACAATTTTCATAGAAAAAGCCATTTGATTTTCTTGGTAAATTCTCCCCCTCAATATGTGCATAGGATATTTAAAATCATTTTATCACATAGAGGCAAGAGTTCTTTTGAAGTACATTCACGATCACATAAGCTATTAAGAAACCTTTAGAAAATCCTTTAGAAAATCAATCAAGGTACTTGTGTTGAAACATATAAATCTTTGTACCTTGAAAGTTTGTTTTCTTTTGAATTGCTCCCCCTCAATATGTGCTTCGAGATTCAAAAGCGTTTAGCACATATGAGAGATCAGCCTGCACAATTGAATCAAAACGATCACCTTTTATCAAATTTCATTATTAAATCACAAATTCTCCCCCGATCAAAAATATCAAACACTTTGAGATTTTGGATCCCAATTGATTTAATACGGTTTAGAAAACATGGGAGAATATGTGGCCAGGTTTAAATACTCATCATGTTTTTGGATAAATCCTCCTCCTCAACATGCGCATTGTATATATGAAATCGTTTGGCACATGGAGGCAGGAGTGCCTATAAAGGACTAAAACCAATTCCATTTAAACAGATAAGAGATTTAAATCACTATCTCTCCCCCAATTAAAAATTTCAAACCAATTGAGATTTGTGATCCCAAAAGATTTAAATCATTTAGAAAATTTTAGGGGAAAGACGTGGCAAGATTTAATTTTTGAAATTGACCGAGATGGACCAACTCTAGACATTAAAGATTGTTAGTGTCGGGTATGATAGTTTTTAAGAGATCTTTTAAGTAAAACAAAACAATTTCACAATCAAACAAGAACAGAAAAAATTTCATTTTGAAAGACCTTGATTCTAAAGAAAAAATCATACCATGACATAACATTAAATCTTTAGATCACCACTTATATTGTACAAAGCGGAACTTTTGTGAAGAAATATCGTTTGAAAATATTTTATTTTAAATCACTCTCCCCCTCAATCCATGACATAAGTCAATGATTGAGTGACTTATGTTTTGATAAAATGAAGTCCGGTGATTTTCAAAATATAGTCCAATTTATTTTCAAAACAATATTTTCCATTTTCAAAACAATATTATTCAAAGTTTTAGAAAAATGGTATCATTCACTACTTGTCTGCACAAAGATACATTAGGTGGTTGAGAAGCTTTCGTTGTTCTTTGTAGGGATTGGAAGAAAACCGTCTGCGATGCGGTGAGACTTCTTCTTCGTTGCATTTTGAATGCCAATCGAGGTCAAATTAAGCTCCGTTTCTTCAATCACTTAGAAGAAAACCATCTGATGATACAGTGAGACCTCTTACGTTGCATTTATGCCAACTCTCCATTGAAGTCCAATTAAGCTCCATTTCTTCATTTGTCAACCCAAGAAATAGTTACCCTTTCCTTTCGGCATCCAATCATCTTCATTAGTGGGATCCGGATCGGGAACACTCTTATATCCATGATATCTGCATACGTTAGTGAACACACATACAAATATATGGTGGTCGACAACACCCAAACATCAATCGACTAATAAAAGTCAATTCAACATATCAATCAGTTCATATAAAGCATGGGAATTATGTGTTCTTCAAACTCTAATCATCTAATCCTAACAATCATATCCTAGAAACCTAGTCCTTTCAACACAGGCAATTAGATTTTTTCAGATAAGCACGTAGGATGATTAAGAAAGTCCGTTAGAAGATGTAAAATTGAGAAACATTCTCCCCCTCAATTAATGACTTATTTTCTGAAAAGATTGAAAGCGCAGAAGTCATTGATTGAGTTTTCAATTATTAAGAAAAACTCTGAAACTGATTGATTTAATAGCAACTCATTTTACCACCATTTTTGAAAACAACAAATATTTTTCTGAAGAATTTTAGACGGAAAAACATTTGTGTAGGAACAGCAGTCCTTCGACATACTTTCCTCATTTTGTTTTAGGATAAGTGCACGATATATTTGAAAATTGTTTTAGCGCAGCACTTTCCTTTCTTTGAAGAACGGGTTGCTATCAGAAATAATAGCAAGCCATGGTTTAAGCACGGGTTACAGTCTGAAGTAACTGCAAGGCATAGTTTGTGACATGATTAGAAAGAAATATTTACACCTCCTGCTCGAACTTCATCTAAAGTCCCGTGCCATTATTGAATGACATTTCTAAGATCGTAGATGTTATCGATACCAGAAGACATGTGTTAGAAAAATAATGTTTTTGGTCTTTTTCAAATTTTCTGATTTGTATGGCTTTTTTTGGTTTTATAATTTTCTATTTTGATTTTGTTGGTTTTATATTTTTGTATTTTGTTTTCTGATAAATATATACAATGATAGAGTAGATGATATAGTTAAAGAAGATGATGATACGAGTACCGAGATAAGGATATCGATCAGCCCCTTTGTAGAAGATAGAAGTCATCATCCCTTAAACATTCACCACCAAAGCTTCCAGGGCTCTTGAATCGAAGAAAGAAATTGAACCAACTGAAAGTGAGACTTTGGCAGCTTCCCCCCAAACCGAAAATCCTTTAGCTGAGCAAATTCAAAGCTCTATTTCAAGCTTGCCTTAGCCAGGTGCACAAAGAAGCACACCATTATCATAAATCCCGCTGCTCCTTTCAAGAATAATCACCGTGATTCTTCGTTCGAGGTTATATCATCAACAAGAACAACAACGTATCATCCCACACATAAATAACTCTTCTCAAATTTCATTACCACTGAAATCTCAATGCATCCCCAACGAGTTGTCAAGAGAACACTTCCCCCAAGTAGATGAATTGATGCAGTCAATCTCTTAGACTAGAGCTCACGAACCCGAATACACATACCCGAAGACAAAGAAACTTATACCATCAAAGTAGCAGATTAAGTCCAATAGCCAAAGAATAACCCCGATGTATACTTTTCTCTCCCCCTGAAGAAAGTGTATCTCTGCGGAGGACTATCTCTGATTATCTCTGCGGAGGACTATCTCTGCGGATCTTCAACTCCGAATAAGTAATTATATCTACGAATCACCGATTAAGCCCTCAGTAAAATAGTGAGCATCCCCGATGTACACAATCTCTCTCCCCGATGATTGTGATAACATCAAAATCATCACACACTTGTGTACGATAAGGTTTTAAAAGGTACCATTTTGAGGGTCGTTTTAGTCCTTATTTGATCACTTTTGTATCCGTTATTGCTTAATATCATTCCTTTTCACTTTTAGGTCTCTTGAAGGCAAAATCTGGAATGGCACTTATTTGGACGAAAAGGCGAATATATGAAGAAAATGGCCAAAGTCAAAATCGAGACACTCACAATTCTTGAAAATAGAAGCGGCGCCGTCGGTGCTAATGCGACACCATCCGAAGATTTTTGCGACGGTTCGAACCCAAAACTCGTATTTTCAAGTGACGACGTCTAGTTGTAAAAGAGTAGGCCGTCGCTACTCGGATGGCCTAGATGCAATCCGACGACGTCGAAGTCAAGAGACGGCGTCACGGACATAAGGTGGCCGTTGCAAGGTTAACGTGGCCAGCGAAACCCTAATGACGGCGACACGGCGGCGTCACGAAACATAAGGTGACGCCGTCGCATATGTAATCTTATATATAGAATCCGAATTTTTCAGTTTTAAAGAGAGTCTTTTGGAGTGAAAACCTAAAACCGAACCTAAGGTGTCTTGTATAGTATTTTAGGGTTTTAAACCCTATCTTACAACAAGATAAGTATTTACTTCATTAATTCAATTATGTTTTTGATTATTTGTGTGTATGCTTGCATGTTCTCCATGTCCGGCTAATTTATTTGTGTGTTTGCTTAGGAAATATGAAACTTAATTATTGAATATTGATTGGTTGTTTCTTATCTTAGTTGATTAATGATCTAGTAATGCGATAGGTCATTCGTTGTGTACTTAATGCTTGATTCATCTTTGTGAACCTTAGAATATAATTACCTGAGTAGTTGTAAGCTAAACCATCCAAAGAGTGCCTTAGAGTAAGAGTTTATCATCCCTAGAGGTTTGTAGATGAGACCCTTTGGTAAGTTCAAAGAGTTAGAGAGAAACGCATACCCTACAACTTTAGACACACAACGCAACTAAGAATAAGGACGTGACAGCTCAACCATCAATAGGAGATAATTAAGGAGTAGTACAACCTGAGTAAACACATCTTTAAACTATCATACGAGCACACATTAATTAGACAGACTCCCACAACCTTAGTTTAGATAATTAGATAATAGTAGAGTAATCGGTAGAAATACCAACCCCCAAATCCAATACCCGAGATTCGTACCTTTCCATTTCATAAAACATAAAAGATAAAAATAATCTTCCTCAACCTTAACCTTAGCATAGTAACTTCTTACTAGCATTCCTATTCCCTGAGAATGATATCAATACCCGTGGCTTACCCTAATTACTACACTACAACGATTAGGTTCATTTGCCTAGGGTGTTATAAAACTTGCTCGAAGAAAAGTAAGTTTCCTTGACCCGAACGACGCGTGTGGCGTTATCAAGTTTTAGGCGCCTGCGGGAATAGAATAGCTAGTTAGTAGTCCACCTCGTTTAGGTTCTTTGCTTGATTCCTATCAAGTAAACTTTTTCTCATTTTAGCTTTCTCTTAGTCTATCCCCTTCTTCGTGACTTTTGTTCGTAATCCCATCACTTTTCATCATGGAAGGTGATAACCAACAACCACGTCCCCATACAAACCCCTTAAGCAACTTAGAACTCGCGGTTCCACCAAAACTCTTCTTGAACCATTTGCGAACCCGAAAGAGAGCTCAATAGGCTAAGAAAAGCTCTCCATGATTCGAACTTCAAGGCACTTCCATCAATTTTGATGAAGTTACATCGATGAAGAATCCCTCATTCCCCACAATCTCCTCGAAACTATCATCATTGACAATCGAGTCAAAATGACGAGGAAGTTCTTGCCACTCCGACCAATGGACCCATAAATCCTCCTAGCGAAAACCCTCGGGAATACTCCTACCCTTACGCATCCGGATTCACGGTGCCATTGTCTATCCTTCGAACGGATCAATGAGGTATTGCATGCATCGACATTTGGCTAATCCAAAAGGCATGTCAATTCCATGGATCCCACAATGAAACCCAATTCACCACATCAAACAGTTTCTAAAATTGTTGATGCTATCTATACCGACGGAACATCTAAGGAGGCATCTAGACTCGGTTTTCCCATTTTCTCTTCAAGGCGAGCCAAGGGTGGCTCAATAAGCTCCCTCAAGGTCCATTTCACATGGGAACAACTTACAACCAAGTTCACCAAAAGTTCTTTCCCCTGGAAGAAGCTGCGGCGATTAGGAGCAAAATTGCACTTTCATCAACCCGATGGTGAATCTATCACCAACTCACGGAGTCGTTACAAAGATTTTATTCAACAAGCCCCACACCACGGTATCAACCTTTGGTTGCTTGTTCAAATCTTTTATGACAATGTCTCCGAAAGGATCAAAAGGGATTGATTTCTCGTCGTCAAGAATCGCGAACCTCACCGCGAAGAAAGGTGGAACCGAATAGAGGAATACATCCAATATCAAGACGACCATTGGAATGAGCAAGAAAACGCGTCAAGCATTTCTACTTTCTCAAGTGAAGAGTTATCCTTCGATTATCGGATTGAGAAAGCATGAAGAAACTAGCTTACCTCATAAAATCACCGAACCAAAAGGTGACTAACCCATATCTCATATGCGACATATGTGGAGGACCGCACGAGGCGATGAGTGCGATGACACACACCGAGAAAGCGTCTTCCTCTCTAGTCATGATATTTATGATGACCCTTCACTCCTCGCATTTTATCAAACCGATGAATGTGATCCTTGTGGCAATCAAATGGAGAACGGAAGGAAAGGGCGGACTGAGTACACCATCCGTGATCCTTTGAAGAAAAACTCGGCGGTTCACCATGGAAGGGCTGCACTCTTGAAAGGTCTTGAGGGTTTATCCGAGAGCGACAAGTCGAATTAGAAAGTCGGTTCACCAATCTCCACGAAAGAATGAGTGGACCCGCCCACCCTTCATGATCCAACTTGCGCAATCACTACTCGATCGGAACTACTACCAAGGATCCCCACATCCCAACCGAACCCCATCACAAGGGAACCCGAGTTAGAAATGAGGCAATTCCGTACCCTTCCAACTCCTCACGATCCTCCCCACAAACACCAAGATCAAATTTCACCATTAACTGTCATGACCGATTCCCTATCCCTCTCGTCTAAAGAATCAAAAGGCTGAAGAAGACAATGAAAGAATATTGTCTTATTTGAAACAAACATCCGTCAACATACCACTCCTTGATGTATTCTATCACATCCCTAAACATAGTAGATACTTCAAAAGGTTGATATCTAATCGGAAAAAGCTTGAAGGATTGATATCACTAGGAGAAGAATGTTGACGACATAGATTGCTGCATCGACGAGTATCTATTAAACGAATTCATGAATAATGATAACAGCTTAATATACGACGACCAAGAAATTGAGATGGTTGGAGCTGTGTCCTTTTATCCTCGTCAGGATGAAATTGAACCCATTGAGCTTCAGAGGCCGGGAAACAAGCTAAAACCATCGATCAAAGAGCCTCCTACCTTAGAACTGAAAGATCTCCCGAGTCACTTGGAATACGCCTTCCTTCAAGGGGAGGACCAACTCCCTGTCATCATAAGCTCTTCGCTAACCACTACTCAGAAAGAGAAGCTCTTAGAAGTTTTAGAAGAGTACAAAGGGGTGATTGCGTGGAGTGTTGCCGACATTAAGGGAATCGATTCTACATTCTGTACTCACAAAATCCTCATGGAGGAAGATTACAAACCAACCGTTCAACCGCAAAGGCGGGTTAACCCTAACATCAAAGAGGTAGTGAGAAAAGAGGTCATTAAGCTTCTGGATGCGGGTCTCATCTACCCTATATCGATAGCCCATGGGTCAGCCGGTCCAAGTGGTTCCAAAAAGGGAGGGATGACGGTTGTAAAAAATGAGAAGGGTGAGTTGGTGCCGCAAAGAATGGTTACTGGGTGGCGTGTATGTATTGACTACAGAAAGTTGAATGATGCCACCCGGAAAGATCATTTTCCTCTGCCATTTATTGACCAAATGCTTGAAAGGTTAGCAGGACACGAATACTACTATTTCCTTGATGGCTTTTCAGGATACTTTCAAATTCCAATTTCTCCTGAAGATCGGGAGAAAACTACATTTACATGTCCTTACGGAACGTTCGCCTACAAGCGAATGCCCTTCGGGTTATGTAACGCACCCGCAACCTTTCAACGATGTATGATGGCCATAATCCACGAGTTAATTGAGGACAGCATGGAAGTCTTCATGGATGATTTCTCGGTGTTTGGAAATTCTTTCGACCTTTGTCTTTCCAACCTTAGGAAGATGTTGAAGCGATGCGAGGAAACTAATTTGGTTTTAAATTGGGAAAATGTCATTTCATGGTAAAAGAAGGAATTGTCTTAGGGCATAAAGTCTCGGGAATGGAATTGAGGTCGATAGAGCAAAAATCAAGCAATTTCCAAACTCCCTATCCTACTACCGTTAAAGCCATTCGCAGCTTTCTTGGTCATCCGGTTTTTATCGAAGGTTTATTAAAGATTTTTCAAAATTGCCCGCCAATGACACGACTTCTTGTTAACGATGCCCTTTTGATTTTTACGGAGAATGCAAGGAAGCATTTAACCGAATAAAGAAAGATCTCACTCAGCACCTATAATGGTCACCCCGATTGGTCTCGACCATTCGAAATCATGTGTGCTAGTGATTATGTTGTCGGCAGCGATTGCTCGGCCAAAGGAAGGAAAAGCATTTTCAACCAATCTACTATGCTAGCAAAACCATGAATGTAGCACAAGAGAACTATACAACCACCGAGAAAGAACTTTTAGCCGTTGTTTTGCCTTGACAAATTCGTGCAATATCTCGTTCTCTCTAAAACTATCGTCTTCACCGATCACTCCGCCTTACGCTATTTGTTTTCGAAACAAGATGCTAAACCTCGCTTTGATTAGGTGGATCCTATTACTTCAAGAATTCGACATTGAAATTCGAGATAAAAGAAATGAAAATCTCGTCTGCGATCATCTATCAAGCTTGGAGAACCACGATCTTGAGAAGTTAGATCACACCGATATGCGGATTATGCTAACTACACGTCCATGAGGGTTTTGCCAAATTACATGACCAAACAAGATAAAAGAAGTTCTTCACTCGCTAAAACATTACTTACGGGATGAACCCTTCCTTTTCGTATATGTCCCGATCAAATCATTCGACGTTGCGTGGCGGTAGAGATTGATCGAGTTACGAAAAGAATGTCATGCGGGACCATCCGGAGGACATCACGGTGTGAATATCACGGCAAGAAAGGTTTTCGGCGCGGATTCTATTGGCCTCTTGTTTTCGAGGCGTTAAGAGATTAGTTCAAATGTGTGATGCATGCCAGCGATCGGAAATATTTCACGACGGGATGAGTCACCTCAAAACTATATCCAAGTCTGCGAAATATTTGACGTTTGGGGAATAGACTTCATGGGACCCTTTCCATCTTCCGGAGGAAATGAATACATTCTCGTAGCTATCGACTATGTATCCAAATGGGTAGAGGCTCAAGCCCTTAGAACTAATGATGCAAGGGTAGTTATTCACTTTCTTAAAAAGCTCTTCGCACGATTTGGGATTCCCAAAGCATTAATCGATGATAGAGGACTCACTTTGCAATGCTCAAATGGAAAAAGTGATGAAGAAGTATGGCGTCCCACATAGATTTTCTCGCATATCATCCTCGGACAAATGGACAAGTAGAAAACACAAACAGGGCATTAAAGCGGATACTTGAAAAATGGTCCACCAAAATAGGAAAGATTGGGCATTCAAACTGGATGAGGCACTCGGGCATTTAGAACGCTTACAAAACACCTATCGGGACAACCCTTTTTCCCCGGTATACGGAAAGGCTTGCCACCTCCCTATCGAACTTGAGCGAGAAGCATATTGGGCCCTTAAGGCTGTAATATGGATTATTCAAGGTGGTCAAATCGGTTCTTACAACTTCAAGAATTGGATGAGCGAGGTCGGAAGCATGCGAATCATCAATCACTTACAAAGAAAGGGCAAAAAGATGGCATGATCAACGAATAAAGAATCCTAAAGAGTTTTTGGAAGGGGATAAGGTGCTCTTGTATAATTCAAGACTAAGATTATTCCCAAGAAAACTCAAATCCAGGTGGTATGGACCCTTTTCAGTAAAAAAACAGATGAGCAATGGGGCGGTGGTGCTACTAGACCATGATGGAAGAGAATTCACCGTTAATGGGCAATGGGTGTGTGACAACCCGTACTCTCAGGTCATTTCTCGAAACAATTCATGCTTCACTATTTCAACATTTATCGTAAACTAGGTTTACGTGTTCCAAATTCGCGTAACCTTTATGGTTTAGCGGCGAATTCATGATCATATCATCGCGAACATTTCATATGGACTAAGTTTAGTCTACATTTCATTAGCATCATATGCATCATGTTAGTTCATTCATGACATTGCATTTCACCTTAAACGCGTAAATTTTATATTAAATAAACGTTATCACGTGAGTTATTATTTTGAATATTTAATCCGTTACTTCTAAAAATGATCCCGATATATTTTTATACTTACATTTAGTTATAAAAACTATATTTTTAGTTTACCTAGTGTTTTAAAGTTATTTTGCATATAAATCGTTAAAGTTATATTATTACGACACTTTTCTTAAAAACTACACGATAATTATTTTATCACTCAAATTTTTCAAGAAATGTATTTTTACAATTTTTATGATATCATTATATTCTACTTTGATCTATTAAAAAAATTACTTGTACCTAAAAGCTACCATTTACTTTAACTTGAATTCATTTCACTTACATTTATTTAACAATTACACAAGTATATGTATAAAAGAAAAAAAATAATAATAATTTTGCAAATCCCTCCCCCCTTGGCCGACCAAGGGGGGGTTGGCATTAATGAAGTTGGTAAAAATATTTGATTGTATAGATTTGGACTCAAAGACTTCTTTCACTCATTTTCACCTCAAATAATTCATCTAGTGTTAGAAAAATTCTTCTCTCTTGTTTCACCCTCCATAGAACCGGCCACATAAGGAGTGCAAGAAATCATCACAATTTGTTTTTCAAGCACAAGTTTATTACAATCTAGATCACACTCTTATTAAGGTTTTGAAATAAAAACCTAGGGTGTTTAGGTTAAACCTTTGTTCTTTGCACCTCATCATAGTTTACTTGTAAGCATATCATTTATATTTTTCATTTTTCCTTATCATTTCATATTTATTTCTTCATATTTGGAGCAAACATGCAAGACTTGTGTTTATTTATACTATTTTTACATGATTTTTAGAGTTTTATATATATAAAGTCATCCTATAATTATTCCCTTGGTATATATTGGTCTTGATGATGTTTAGAAACCCATGACACCCTAAGAAGGTGTATGGTAGGATTAGAATAGCTTTGGAGTTGATTTGAAGGGATTAGAATAAGTTTAGTACGAGAAAAACTATTTTCGACAAATATATATAGTGGTCTGATCTCGTTTTGTTTTTCTGGAAAATCCGACAGTAGGCACGAATTTTTGGCCTAGATATTTAGAAAATATACTTTAAAACGAATCCGTGGCCTCTTGAGCGGATTAAAGCGGAGTTATAACGAAGAAGTTATGAATTTTCAAGTTTGACGACGAAATATATATTTTCTCAAATTTCAAAAACCTATTTTTATTTTATACGAGTCAAAACGAGTCCTAAGCTTTACAAATTATTTCGACTTATCAAAATATATTAGTATACTTAGGTGCGAAGCTAAGGACGTATAATACGTAGAAAACGGATTTGAAACGACTAAGATATACACGTTTTTATAAAATTGCCGTAACTATTATTTTTAGAAAAACTATATTATTTTACGAGACAAGTGTTACGGTAACTAAAACGACCATGTTGAAGGATGTTTTTAACGATGATGTGGAACTTTTTGTAACGAGATGTCTTCTAATAAAATCAAGATCACCAAGCATATTTTCTAAAACGACTAACCGTTTGTATAGCGGAGTTGTAATAAATTATTTACGGTTGCTTAAACTTTGCCGAAACTCACTTTTTACACAACATTTGGACAAAATCACCATATTTAACCTTTATTATCTCTATGTTCGAGACCTCTATGATGAAAACTCATGAACTAAAACTTCTTGATTTTGATACAAACTTTCCAAAACTGTCGAGTTCGTTTCCTAACGTTCGACGTACACCATTTTACGACTAGCTTTTCGAAGCCATTTTTGTCACTTTCATGAAATTTCCGACGACTTTATTTTACGACGAAAAGTTAAAATTTCACTATAAATCATTACGAAACCATTGTAGGATGACATTTTGACGTAAATACTTGTAAAGTGATTTAAGAATGGTTAAGACGTCAAAAGAGTATTTTTCGACGATAAGTATTATTTTCAAAACTTGCAAATGGTATAAATAACATACGAAATGCATGCATAACATTACATCATAACTCATTACATATCATATCATTCGTAATAGGTCCAGATTAAAGTTTCCGCTATACCTCGATTGTACTCACTCTTGTCATCATACCGGTTTATCAAGTGAGTTTTCATAGCCCGTCGTACATGTTTAATTATTTTCAAACTTACGGGGAGAATACATTGCACAACATTTTATTACGATACCAAGTATGTTAAATTCATTTACATTGCTTAAGTTACCACATGCCAATTGAAAGTCCCATTTCACGAACATGAATCGTTAATCTTAGAAGCGAGGGTGAGTGGATAGATCTATCGAGGGTGGCGCCTCCATCCGGGTTGGTGAATCCCAACTAGTCATACGGATGCATTTCATTTAATAACATTATTGAGTTGTCCGCAAACACTCTGTTGGGGCATAAATTATGAGCAGTCTAGTTTCGGTGTCATGGACTTATTGCAATTGTAACATTTTTCTCGTGACATGATTGTCATACCGGTCTATACTTGCGTTGTCGTATAAAACATTTACATAAACCTATGATTTCTCACCAACATTATTGTTGACCGTTTTAGCAATGTATTTTCGTGTAACTAAGGCATTATCATCATGGCATGGTTAAGGAACCACCTTTTGAGTCGCAAGGCCGACTTATATCATTGTACATTATGGCACTTTCTTTCAAAAACATCGTTTGGACTTGTAATATATTTATATTTTCCTCAAACTTTGTAAACTTTTGGGACCTATGTTGTAACTCGGGCGTTTTATTAAATATCAAGCGATGTGTTTTAAAGCGACACTTTAGGTCGTTCAATATAACTGTGATTGTGGTGCTATGACGATCTATCCCGAATTCCATTCCACGCAAAGCAGTAAATTGGGGTGTGACAGGTGAAACATTATCAATTGGATAATATTGAAATGGTGAGCGATGAGGATATTGTTTTAGAAGAAGAGGCGGTAATGAGAAAACGTGGGATGCGACTACGAGTCTAGCTACAAGACTCTTAAATAAAGAAAAGAGCTTCGTGGGAGGCAACCCATGCTTAATTGTTTGCTTGTTAGTGTCATATATCTTTTATTAATTGTTTATCCTCATGTTTAAATTTGTAAAATGCTTTATTTTGTTTTTAACCTCGTCTTAATTGCATATAAAGGTATTTTACATAAGGGATAAGTGTAGGGAGGATTACACACGTTTTCAAAAGAAACGTAAACATGAGAATAACAATTAACTAAAAGATATTTATGTTTGTTTGTTCGAGTCAAATGCTTGTATCGAGTCATAATGGATGTTTTGCGAAATTTTCCAGATTCTAAAGATGTAAATTTTCCGAATTTTTCCGAAAATCGCAGACCGCTTTTTGTCGGGATAACTGACGGCGTTAGGATTGCAACTTGACGGCGTCGGGAAGGAATAAAACATCGATTACTTTTTCTCGTTTTCGAGCTACTTATAAATTTTGGAATTTTCGGTCTTAATTTTCTTAGAAATTCGTAAACATCCATTCCACAAGCATTATATCCTAGTTTAAATCGAGTCTTATATATATTATTACCGCGATTTTACGTGAAGGTTTCGTTTGTTTTCTTTAAGTGTGCGGGTTTAGTTTGTCAAGAAGAAGTTACATAAGATTGGAAGGAGCTTTTCACGCAATAATTCTTCTTGAAAAGGATTTAACCACCACTTTACACGGATCCTACCAAGCTAATCGGGGAGTACTAGTTTCTTCGTTTTTAATTACCTTCTTTTATCATAACTTTGATACTTTCGGGAACATTGAGGACAATGTTCGGTTTAAGTGTAGGGAGGAAAATAAACGGAACTTTGAAACTATGCTTATCCTTGATTATTAGCTTTGTCAATTGTGATTGTGTAATAAACCATGAGAAAATGTCGGTTAGGGTAATTTTGGCACCAAATTTAAAATTTTTTATGACATATAGGAGTGGGCCATTAGTCTTAACAAAAGCGTCTCACGGATAGGAAGGTATATGACTAGCACAAAAACCCTTTACCACCTAAATTCCACCCAAAATGTGAGGATCGCCCTTAGATTAGTAGGAATTAAAGCATTCATCTTCAATGCTTAGAGTGTGAACCGGTAGTATATTAGATTCTAGAACTTGTTTTGTGATGCATTCCGAGATCGCAAGTGAGACTACACTTGTGTAGTTAGGAATAACTAAATGATAAGAGGCATTAGGATAACCCTTGTTTGATACCTATAATATAATTACTTCTTCCATATCGGTTGAGTAATTCCCCACACCCTTTGCGTTGTACTCATCTTTAGTACACGATACCCCTAGTTAACCCCTCAGAGCCTATCCTTTTCGCGGTTCTCGTGATGTTTCGGTTTTTCCGGAATATCAATGAAGAGCGTTGTTTACACCCCACCCCCAAATATACACCCAAAACGCCTTAGCCTACCCCTTATGCACTCACTTTTAGTGCAAATGTTTGTTATCACCCTAAACCCTTAGCTCAATTATCTAGTTGCTTGCATAAGTTGCTAAGTCGAGTCATATCCTTTGTATACAGTTTTGGGACGATTGGTATTCTTGGGAAAAGTTAAAGTTTATGTAATGACGGGAAGGGAACGTTAAATTTAAATTCCCTTTGTTTGCGTAATAATGTACCCCAAGTGTTTTGATCTTTTCAATTCGGGTCAAATTAGTGTTAGAATAATAAAAACTCAAGTGTAGGGATATGCCTATAAATCCCTAGTATTTTGATGTTATCGTAGAGGATGGTGGAGTAAAAGTGTATGAAAAAAAAAAAAAAAAAAAAAAAAAATTTAGAAAAGAAAAAAAAAAATATTGAGTAAAAAAAAACAAAACATACGGCTACCATCCTATATCTATCTTTGAATTTATGTTTATTTATTTCAGTTATCTAGAGTTTAGAGTGTCGAGTCTTGGCTTAGCAACGCCATTCTTCATATGCATTTAACATAGAGATTTTTGACTTGCCACCACTAAACAGCCTATCCCACCAAACCCTTGTTTCCCTACCGTAAGCCTAACATTACAACCCTTTAAAAGACCTCTTTGATAGTCTTTCCTAGGTGTTTACGCCAAAGCGATGGAGGTTTGATCTATTCTCAAGCCTATGGTAATCTATGTACTAAGACCGGTTAATGAGTGTTTATCTTCCATTTCCTATTTGTTATATTTCATATATACACCCGAGAGAGATGTGAGTATCCAAACACCCTATGTGAGGTGCTAGTATGTAATTTCCGTGCTTGTTATGACTTTTGCGGGGCTTATATGTGTTGTGGACCCTTTTGAATTAATGCTTCATGACCCCTAACTTATAAATTAATTGGCTAAAAGCACATTTGCTTGAGGACAAGCAAATAACAAGTGTAGGGATATTTGATAAGGTTTTAAAGGTACCATTTTGAGGGTCGTTTTAGTCCTTATTTGATCACTTTTGTATCCGTTATTGCTTAATATCGTTCCTTTTCACTTTTAGGTCTCTTGAAGGCAAAATCTTGGAATGGCACTTATTTGGACGAAAAGGCGAACATATGAAGAAAATGGCCAAAGTCAAAATCGAGACACTCACAACATTTGAAAATAGAAGGCGACGTCGGTGCTAATGCGGCGCCGTCCAGAAGATTTTTGCGACGGTTCGAACCCAAACTCGTATTTTCAAGTGGCGACGTCTAGTTGTAAAAGAGTAGGCCCTCGCTACTCGGGCGGCCTAGATGCAATCCAGACGACGTCGGAAGTCAAGAGGACGGCGTCACGGACATAAGGTGACGTCGTCGCAAAGTTAACGTGGCCAAGACGAAACCCAATGACGGCGACACGACGGCGTCACGAAACATAAGGTGGCGCCGTCGCATATGTAATCTTATATATAGAATCCGAATTTTTCGGTTTTAAAGAGAGTCTTTTGGGTGAAAACCTAAAACCGAACCTAAGGTGTCTTGTACAAGATTTTAGGGTTTTAAACCCTATCTTACAACAAGATAAGTATTTACTTCATTAATTCAATTATGTCTTTGATTATTTGTGTGTATGCTTGCATGTTCTCCATGTCCGCTAATTTATTTGTGTGTTTGCTTAGGAAATATGAAACTTAATTATTGAATATTGATTGGTTGTTTCTTATCTTAGTTGATTAATGATCTAGTAATGCGATAGGTCATTCGTTGTGTACTTAATGCTTGATTCATCTTTGTGAACCTTAGAATATAATTACACGAGTAGTTGTAAGCTAAACCATCCAAAGAGTGCCTTAGAGTAAGAGTTTATCATCCTAGTGGGTTTGTAGACGAGACCCTTTGGTAAGTTCAAAGAGTTAGGAGAAACGATACCCTACAACTTTAGACACACAACGCAACTAAGAATAAGGACGTGACAACTCAACCATCAATAGGAGATAATTAAGGAGTAGTACAACCTAAGTAAACACATCTTTAAACTATCATACGAGCACACATTAATTAGACATAGCCTCCCACAACCTTAGTTTAGATAATTAGATAATAGTAGAGTAATCGGTAGAAATACCAACCCCCAAATCCAATACCCGAGATTCGTACCTTTCCATTTCATAAAACATAAAAGATAAAAAATAATCTTCCTCAACCTTAACCTTAGCGTAGTAACTTCTTACTAGCATTCCTATTCCTCTAGAGAACGATATCAATACCCGTGGCTTACCCTAATTACTACACTACAACGATTAGGTTCACTGCCTAGGGTGTTATAAAACATGCTTGAAGAAAAGGAAGTTTCCTTGACCCCGAACGACGCGTGTAGCGTTATCAGTACCTCTTTCATCTTCAGAAACAAACTCTTCCATCTCTTCCCCCACATAGTTGGAATAAGAACACTAAACGCCTTGATGAGTAAAACCTTGAGTTTCTCTGCAGTCATGACATTTGTTTTCTCGGGATAACTTCAATCACTTAAAAGTATTAAGTCCATCAAGTTTACTCGCCATGAGTCAAACCTTGAGTTTCTCTGCGGTAATAACATTTTTCTTCCCGGGATATCTTCAATTACTTAGAAGTATTAAGTTCATCAAGTTTACTCGCGTTTGATACGTGTCTCCTTCCCCTTGTCGGTTTTGACACTTGAATCGGCAACTCTTTAAAGCCTAAATACTAGAAATCTTTTGAGAAGAACGCTTGAAGTCTTTGTGAGAATCAACATGCTGAATAATGTGAGCAAGTCTAATTGGGGATAAAATTTAGTTTTTCAATCTCCCCCAATTAGTGCTCTCCCCTAAACCGACAATCTGTTTGATAAATACCCAGATTAAGAAGAAGTCTTTAAGTAATCAAATGCAACTCGTCTTTAGTTTTCTAACATGTAGCGGAAAATGTAGAACTGACTGTAGACTCGACCTTCTTCAAGATTGTCCAATTGGGGAATAGATAGTTAACATCTTCAACTCACACCAAAAAGTATCCCACCAAAAGGCATCCCAATTAACTTACATCTTGCAAATCCCTTAACTAAAATCCTCCCAATCAAACAAGAACGAAAGATGTTCATCAAGGAAATCGACAATCGGGCCGCAATGAACACGTAAGATGGTAACACCAAACTACCAATCACATCAAACAAGAACAGAGAGATTGTTCGGAATCATCATGTTGATGTATACGTGAAGCATTAACCGGAAGCACTTTGTCGATAAACTCATCAATCCGAGTGAAGATGTCAACCAATGGCTCATAGAAGAACTCCATGTAACGATGACCCGATAAGAAGAAGATCGGTTCTTACATGAGTTTGGAGCCGTTTGACCATTTATTCTCAGAAATCAATCAACCATGCAGTAATTTCACACTTCTTTTCCCCCTCAAGAATTTCAAACAGAGTTTCCATTCTTGATTAAATAAGTGAAAATCATCCGAATGTTCTATTCACACTTCTCTCCCACAAAATAAGCACATGATGTCGCCATCTTCATTATAATCAAGCAAGTGGAATGAGAAAACAATCAGTGGTAGCCCGGTTCACATGATGACTGAAGCGCATGGAAAAAGTATGAAGCATGTGGATGAGAATGGTCATTAGTGAGAAGATTTCTCTTCTTCAGAAGATAAAGCACACTGAAGCGTACACTTTTCTTTTCTTTAGAGTACGAGGCATGAACTGTTGTGTTCATACGTCATAAGAAGATTTCTCTTCTTCGTAAGATAAAGCGCACTGAAACGTACACTTTTCTTTTCTTTAGAGAACGAGGCATGAACTGTTGTGTTCATACGTCATAATCTCTCTCTTTTCATCCACTCTTGGCAAACATGTAATCAACCCCATTATCATTCAGTAGGCTCTTTGTTGTGACAGCTGATGGAGAAAACCCAATATGATGAATTTGACCCTGAAGTAAACTACCCCGAACTCGTGACTTAAACTTGCACATATGTAACAAAGAGTAGTGTCGATTTCCATTAGCATCTCTAAGTACTCTCTATGTAGTCTATATTCTTCAACCAACCAACCATCAAGTATAAGACGTACATTACCTTTTGAAAATCCACAATTGAATGTGACACTGAGCACTATAACATAACTCCTTAAAGTGATAGTTATTTTGTGGTGGTATAAGCCCAATTCCCCCAAGTGGTAAAAGAAAAGGTAAAAGACACCCAACAAAAACTAGATTTCCATGTCTTCATTTTTGATAATAGGCTCGAACAAGGATCATGAAGAATCTTCATCCAACCATCCCCGATACCTTCAGATACTAAGTACACTCACCCATGATATTTCACTTCAACCTCAAATAAATAATACTGAATTAACGCCGTTGTCACATCTTCTGGTTAAAATCACAACTCTAGCCTCCTTTGACATTTTAAGTGAACTATGATAATGGTTTTCATCCCGACCATGGTTAAAACCATATCACCCTGTAAAACCATGTAATAACCAAACTGCCATGACGATAATCCAAACACACATCCAATTCATGAAATACACCTTTTATCCCTTCTTCAAGCGAAACCGTAGCACCAAAGATCGATAAGATCCGAGAATACACTTTCCTCTCTCGTGATGGTTCCATCATCACGGATTTTACAATTCTATGGTCTAAACTGAGAAATAGTTTCTTTCGCGGGATTTTACAAGACTAAGAATAAACCGTAAGATAGATCCGGAAATGCACTTTACTATTACCAGGATGTTTCCATTGTCACGGGATTTTACAAGTCCATGATTCAAACCGAGAAATAGGTTCTTTCGCGGGATTTACAAAATCAAGACAAAACTGTAAACAATGTCAGCTTGAATATGTTATAACAACTTTGGTTTTGGTGAATATCTGTTTTAGGGGAACATGCAGCGGTTCATCAACGGTTCATTATCCAACATCATCCATATCATCAACCAACCAATAAACACATTGGTAAACACATCTTCCACATATTCTGTCGGCTATTACAGTGACCACTTGGTGAAGTAAACGCGATATACCAAACTTGATCACGAAGTAAAATTCCCCAGATTTGTTACTTTAAACTTGTACTAATCCTTGTGAAGAAGAAACGGTGTACCCAATGTACAAAACCTCTTGACATTCTCAATTGCGTGAGACACTGAAGTGATAGCTATGTTGTGGGTTAAGCGAGAAGGAATCACAGCCGTAACTAAATAGCCAAGTCTTTTTCACACTCAATAAATGCCTAAACAAGTCATCTTCGCGGAACGGTAGAAGGAAAGAAGACGAAATAAGTAGACTTGCCCGGAAAACCTCACTTCTCATTCAAATAAGATATATCGTATAAACAACCCCGTAGTCAACTTTGTTCAATAACCAATTCTAGCCAAGACATAATATACTCCGTGAAAATGCATAAACCAAAGCATCAAACCTCAATACGAATCTTATCATTATCAAAACCTCTTCAATCACTAACATCGAAAAATTACTTCAACAAATCTCATCATACTTACAACTCGCTCAACTCAACTCCAAGAATAATCATCAACCGGCCTAAATAATAAAATTCAACAACCGATTCAATTAAACTCCCACCTGATCCGGTCCAAGTAACTTCATGCACAAATCATTTATAGCATTCCAATATCAGTGGCAAATAATAAATCGTCAATTGACCCGGTCCAAGCCCAACACTCGTCTCGATCAAACAATATAATTTACCGACCCAAATCCATTAACCAATCATTATATTTGAATCCCACGCTTAACAAATGATTCGGATATAATCCTCAAGTCCAAGTAATACTATTATCTGATCCATAATTATATGCACATTCTCCTAATGATAACTTGGCTCAATTCACGTTATTAACTCCACACATCGGGCTCAAGACAACACACGGCCCAAGTTATTCACTTCAACCCCTTCGGCCCATTCAAAAGAGGACCCACCTGATCCAAGTAATCCATAACTTTAATTTAATCGGTGTATATAACCCCCTCACATATCTCACTTAACCAAATCTTGAGTAACCCTAATTAAACTCTCCACAAAATAGACGCCTACCATCATACTTAAAACTTATCAAACCCTAACTACTCTTACCAAATAACCGCCCCTTTTAAGTTGTAAATCCAGAAATCACACGCCTCCATCTCATTCATTCAGAACATATAGAGCAACTACCATGTAGATTACACCTATCCTAGAAATGGATAGTCTCGCCACAGGGATGGCTCGAGAGATTTGATGACCACAGGGATGGTTAGAGGTTTTAAGATGGATTAGATTTCAAGTCGAGGTCTAAGGTAAGCTTCGATAAATGAGTTCTTTTCACATGAATCAAAGGAATGATATGACACACTTGTCATAATCATCTCTTAACATTCGTATATTTATCAAGATGATTTCTTTTGATTATCTTTACATTCCTTAATGAATATATCGAATAGAAGAAATGGATGAAACGTTTGTGTTTTGTCCATTCTTTATGATGTTTCGAACATAAACGGAAGTAGCTTAAATAGGATCGATGATGAGATGTTCTTGTCGTGTATTGGACTTTAAGTTCCATGGTTTTGTAATACCTTGAGTAGCACACGAAAAAGAATAAGTTGAGATCTTGAAGTGATTACATATGTTGTTATTTCGTTCTTTAGATGTCTTCAATCAAAACAAAGGAGTGTAACAGGTTTGATATGACTCTTGTTTCAGTGTTCAAAAGATGTTTTGAGACATGATATAGTTTGCTTGTTAACGAATCAAAGTCTTGATTTAACAAGTTTGTTAAAATCAATTCTTTAACTTCGAAAATAACAAATATTGGTCAATGATGAGTTAATTAGTTCGTAATAGAGACTCTTTTTGAGAACCACGAATTAATAAGAACTGAGATCAAGTAATCGTATTTCCTTTGAATCTAAATAATTCATTGAGAACTTGTTAGTTAAGTGTTTGAGTCGTGGGTCTAGACTAATGATGTTGATGCTTGTTTGATGTGGACGCGTTTGTTGATGACGTATGTGCCTGATCAAAATCTTTCATCTTCATCTTCTTTCTTAACAAGTAGCTTAGATGAATTAGAGTCAAGTCTATTCTTTTATAACTCGCATCTGAATTGTCCAACTCGCTTTAACAACTCTCTAATTAACTGTGACAACTTGCTTTTGACTCAAAAGTCAAAAGGTATACGCTCAACTCGCTTGTTTCACAACACGCAACAACAACAACTCGCTCAAAAGCAAGAGCAATTATACCATATGTGAGTTAAGTAACTCGCATAGAAGCTGGACCTGAAACCCAACTCGCTTCTGTCCTTAGAAAGCAACTCGCAGTTGACTAAATAGTCAACCCGCATCCTTTATGCTAGTACTCAACTCGCATTTGACCCATAAATATGAGACAACTCGCATCATTTTCATCCAGTACACAACTCGCTTCAAAGAAGCCAATGTGACAACCCGCTTTTGCAGTTGACTCAAAAATCTAGTAACTCGCATCCATGAGAGTTAGCAACTCGTTACAGATACAATGAATATGGGCATATAGTAGACAACTCGCTCATTAACAACTTGCTACATGACCAACTCGCATACATGAGTATTGAACCAAAACCAGCAGATTTAACTTAAAAAAACAAATGTATTTTGGACAGAAATGCAGACAACTCGCATTTAACTTGCTACATGACCAACTCGCATACATGAGTATTGAAACAAAACCAGCAGATTCAACTCAATAAAACCAACAGATTAACTTGACTATAAAAAAAACCACAAACCATTCGTATCAAACTTCATCAACATACACACGAACCGTATCAAATAATGAACAAACGGCATAAAACCATGAAATAAACCACGAGAATCAACACAAACAACATAACCTTGCTCTGATGCCAATTGTAGGATCGTGAATATTATGTTGTTTATATGATTCGGGTGGTCTAGGATGATGATAGTATATGAATGCCATGGTTAGAGAGATGAAGAGAGTAGAGAGGGAATTCTAGAGAGATAAACAAAAGTGTAGAATATTAGATTAGAACTTCCAACCCTCTACCTTGGAAGGTAGAGGGTATTTATAGCTTACAAAATACACGACCTCCTAACGGCCTGTGGATCAGGCATACAGTGTGTAAAGACCCGTCCTTCCTCCACGGTGTTACACTACGCTAAACTAGGCTAATAACTATCTAATAAAACAGTAAATAACGTAACTAACGATTTGTCTATGAGCTAACTTATGCTAGATAACACTTGGGGTGACCGACTCTTTACTATGGAATTTTCTAATTCCTAACAAGCTTGAACGTCCTAAACAACGTATTCATGTCCTTGAGTGCACTGGTAGACTTTTCATTGTTTCTATTGCGTGAATTGCATTGTTGATCAATACATTCATAGAAATAGGGCATTTGGCACCTCCCTACGACCTTAGGAATACAACGCGCCAATTAAATAAGGATGTGACAATTCGACTAATCAATAGGAGATAATGGGGAGTATTGAAATCTAAGTAAACACGTGATGTGTTTCGTTGTGTATAGGAAAATTATTATTATGAAGTTTTACATTTATATTTAGCTGAATTATCCTATAACATACACTAACGAGCAATATACCCGATCAGTGTAGCTTAGTTGGTAAGTAGAGTGTTGATCACTTAGTGGAATGTTAACACTTAAATATCTATCAATATTTTAATCCTAAATTTAGTCTAATTAAACCTAATCTAATGCAAGAGGGTTTTAAGCCTGAGAGACTAACACGATGTTTAGATTAAGTAAAACTAAAAGTAACAAGGCGATAGAAACACACGTACACAGATAGGAAATAGATGACAAATAAGAGGCATGTCCGATAGTAAATTAGATTATATTCACTTAATTGCTTAGCTATATAAGATGAGTACTAATTCTGGTCTTTCTCGTTGGTTGTTCGTGTGAGCGTATTCTTTCCTACGTTTAGCTTAGCTAAATACGCTAGATTCAGTTTTAAGTATTATTATCGAAAAGCTCTGTCACAGCTAATCTCGGATCTGTTATAAGCGCAAACTTAATGATTACCTAGTTAAATTATTTATCCCGTTAGGGCTTACATCAACTATCCTAAGATGTTAATGAAGTAATTGTGGGAGGCGTATGGCAGCGCAAACAAGCCACGATAATCAAGAGGTAATTAAAGCATACACATGAACATCCAAATAAACATAAAATAAACTTATAATCGATGAGAAAGCTTTTATTAAATGCGAGTCAAACGTTGGAGACAAGACACGCAATCTTGATGGATTAAAGTGTACTAATACAAATAAAGTGAAATCTGCTTATGTGGAGTCCCAAACCTTGGATCTAGAACACTTAGCTTGTAAATGAGTAGTTGCCTTGGATGGTTCCAAAACAACAAAGAGAAACTTTGTTATGAATACACACAAGTATGCGGAATCTACTTGAATGCACTTAGAAGATTAAAGTAAACTAGTAAACACAGAATGTAACACCAATGCTTCAATATTATTAATCAATAATACGATTACTCTCCTAGTACTAGGGTTTACAACCCTAATGCTTTGCTTAGATCGGCTAGGGTAAGGGAAATGCTAGTATGTGTAAGAGATATGTTCTGACCTAGCTAGGATCTGCTTTTATACATCAAGAAGGTCCTTTACAGAGATAACTATGCATTAAACACATCATATCTTCAATAGGGATAGAAGATATGCTATTACAAAACGTACACAACATTCCATGTATAGAACAGTACAAACTATAACACTATCAGTACTAACTTCTACACTATCAGTACTAACTAGTTAATACTCTTGTATTATCACTATCAGTACTAACTTCCAATGCTAAGAGTACTAACTGTATTTGTGAATTTCCCAATAATCCTCCTTTAAACTTGTGATTGGGTTTCTTAATCACAAGTTTCTTCAGTCTGAGATGATTCTTCCAAACATCACTTCTTTCTGCTAGGTCTTCTAGCTTGATCAAAAAAATTTAGCAGCAACTCTTTGGCCATTTCAATTGCATTGCCCATTCCAAGTTCAAGTGGATATGTTCTTTCAACAAGCATGTACATGTCTATTCCATTGCTAGTAGTCACAAGATGCAGTCCACAAGAATCCAGCAAAGTCCAACTGAGCTCTTCATCACCAGACTGAAACTTCCATTGTGCTCTTGTTGGATTAGGTTCAAATATGTTATAAAGTTCATATAGGAGCTCTAAATCCTTATCATTATTTGAATCTTTACTCTTGAACCTGTTTTTGACCAGTTCCCATAGCTTGAGCAGATATTCCCTGTCAATGACTGCAAACAAGTCTACCAAGTACAGATATGCACTTGTTCTTCCTCCAGCTCTGTGAATCCTTCAATATCTTTTTCCTTCTTCAGTGTAGATATCCCAGTTAATGATTGGATACCTAGTGTTGATGAGCTCTGAGTATAATGCATCTTCAGGAGCTTCAATCAGCATCATTCTATTAAGCTCCTTTTCAGTTAGTCCATCATCATCATGATCTGAGGATTTCAGCCTTTTTGGAACAGTTAAGGAATCACCTTCTTCAGATGGTCTTTTCTAGCTTCCTATGGGCTGTGACCTTTCAAGAATATCATCTAGTTGAATAGGCTTGAAGCTAAGCATGCTCCTTTGGATCCTATCAACCATTCTTTGAAGAGTCTCCCAAGATAGATGACTCAACTGCTTCTGAGTCCTCTTGTCTTCACCTTGACACTTGATGTATTGACCATGTACATCTTTTGCTGACTCTTGGTAGGAGGTCTTTGCTGCTTTTCTAGCTCCTTTTGCCGTCTGAATTGGCTATGTCTTCTTGTAAGAATTTTACTGAATAATAGAGCTGCTTCATTGATGCTTGAGCCTTCATCATGTTGCAACTTTTCTTGTACTTCCTTTGCAGCATCTATTCTTGCTCTCAATTCATCTCATATCTGCCAATCTTCTTCTAAAACTTAGCCATCTTCTGGTTGATCTTAGCTGCAGCTTCTTCCTGTTTTTCTTCCTTAGCCTATTGTTCTGCAAGATCCTTTGCATCTTCTTCATTTATCCTATCCATTTCTGCTTTATAAAGTTTCTTCTTCTTTGGTTCTTCTTGCAGAATACCCTTGCCTTTATCTTTGGGATCAATTCTTGGAGCTGAAGAGGTTGGTTCTGAGATACCTCCTTCTTTAATCACAACTCCTTTTTCCTTTGGTTTGGATGCTGACTTGGGCTTCTTTCTCAGGTAGAGGACTGGAGGCTTCTTGTAAATAGGTGAGATGGGAATAGTTTTCTTCAAGCTTTGTAATCCCAGAACAGCATGTTTCTCCCTTTCTTCCTCATCATTATCCTCATGTGGTGTGATAGTGATGGTTGTAGCTTCTGTAGTGGATATCTGTTGTAGTTCTGCAGCTACTTGGAATATGGGAGTTAGTACTGATATAGAAATTTTAGGAGTACTAACCATAGTACTAACAGTACTAACTACAATACTAACAGTACAAACTTGGATAATTCTGATAGTGCTTGTAGAAGTACTAAGTACTTATTTAGTGTCTTTCTTGGCCTCAACATTAACCTGAACTTCCTCTTCTTCATAAAAAGGGCTCTCAAATGCACCACCTTGACATTGACCAAACTCTTGTCTTCCCTGAATATCTAAACTCCTCCCCTGTTTGGTAAAATCCTCACTGGAAGTACTAGAGATCATGAACTTGGTCTTTCTTTTCAGTGATGCAGTGGATGGAGTGGTTGCTGCAGTAGTCTTTGAAAGAACTTTAACCTGATGCTCTAATCTTTTCATCCTGAGCAGCATCTTGGTATGTACTTTGGAGGCATTTTTCTTGGTCTCCTCCAAAGCAGCTTCCAGCCTGTTAACCTTTTGACAAAGAAACCTGTATAATTTCGTCATATCCTTTAGTGTCAAGCTGCCCTCACCACTTCCAGCTGTGTGGGCATGGGTTGGGTCTTACTGAGGTGGTTCATTGGGCAATTGAGTTGCACTCCCAGGCCTAGCCTGAGTAGATGCAACCCCCCTTTTAAGCCTTTGCCTGGGTCCACCCTGTGATGCTTGCTCACTAGGTGTTAGCATGGGTTGGGTCTTACTGATGTTACCACTGGCCTCACCAGCTTCTAAGCATAGTTTAGTAGTGGTAGCCCTAACCATTCTATCTCCTTCATCACCTGAGATAGGCTCATCTGGTTTAGTTTAAGGAGGAGAATGGGTCTGATTTGTCCCACTCTCCTGTCTGGTATGCCTACTGGTTGATGAGTGTTGTTGTGTGGCTGATTGATCACCATTTGTGGGTGTGTATTGGGAGCCATCTGTGTTGGATGGTCCTTCACCCTCTGCAAGAAACATGTGAGAAAACAAAGGCACTACAGTCCCACTATACCCCTTCTCATCCCTTGACATATTTGAGAAAACTTTGGATGTGAGGATTTTTGGTGGATAAACATTTTTGTGAGACTGCAAGTTTTGTTTCTATAGATCCAAAATTAATTGAATAAACCTGGGATACATCAGAAATTTGTTTTCATTACCAGCATTTTTAATCATACCCTCAAAAATATAGTTTGAAAAATTGAATACCCTGCTTGTTGCAAGGCATATCAAGGTTGTGGCTATATTAGTGGGGAATGCATCCCAGCCAGTCCTTTTGTAACTCAAAGAATGTAGGAGGGTATGAATGAGAAACCTCCATTGTGGGGAAAACTTGTTTTCTTAAAATTAAAAGTGTTGTCATGTCTATACCCATCAATGAAAGTTGTTCAAGAATTTCAGTGGCTAGAAAAGTGGTAGTACCTTGAGCATCTCTAAGATGAAGATGTTCTCTTAGAGATGCTTCAGTAATAACAATTTTAATGCCATCTACTGTACCAGTTAATTGTTGTACTCCTTCATCAGATGTTGAGACAATGGCAGTTTGCCAAAACTTTCTGACAGGAGTACATAAGATAGTAGGTTAAAAAATAAAGCAAACCTTATTCGGCTTCTGTTAAGAAAAGCTACTATCTCAATGAACTATGTATTTCCTTCTGGTAATTCTAAGCACGCCACCCCCCCCTACGTTTTCACAATTGGTACCAGAGCCTCGTAGCTCTTATTTTCAAAACAATTGGTTTTTAAAATGGAGCACGATCCATGTATCAAATTACCATTGAAGCGAAATATAATATGAAAAATGTTTTGCTAATTATACTTAGAAATTTTGTTGTTAAATGTTTAAGATAAGTCACATAAGTACAAATGTTGTTAAAAATGTGTATTATATGTTTACTATCAAATCTAGTAAGTCCCACACGTTTTATCTATGTCAAAATACTAGTTTTGGTGAATCTGTCTCAGAGGACCACGGAACCAAATCATATAAAGGGCGGAACCCTAAATTTGGTTCCTTGAAATCCGTCTGCACAGTATGCAGTTTTTTGGCCAACTTCAAAAAATCATAACTAATTAACCGTAAGTCCGTACAAGTTGAGCCACCTATCATTTTAAAGGTAATTGAGTCTACTTTCATTTAAAAATACTCTCATGGCTTGAGTCTAATTTTAAATAAGTGAAATAGACTAAATACTACAGTATGTCTAAGTTATTAAGTTTCGCTTTAACATAAAAACTCAAATTTTTGAATCAAGCAATTTAAGTTGGTATTCTTAGAATTTGATACAATTTCTTTTGAAACTAAATAATTTGGTAAGATGTTTAAAGGAAACTAATCAAGCTTGGTATACATCGTCATATTTAAACGCAAAATGACGAAAAGTGTTTTTCTTGTTATATTATGCTAAATGACCACTTGTTTATGTTGTTTGCATATATGTTGCTTTCTTATTTTCAAATTATTCTTTACACTTGTTTGTTTACATAATATAAGAGTCAATCTTGCCATGTTATTTATTCGCTTGTTTGACGATTTCTTGTTTATGCACAATAGGACATTTGCTAGATTTTGTGCATTAAGTTGGAAAATTGTTTTACCATCGCTTGTAGAATTAGATCACTTTCTTTGCATAGGTTATGATAACATCTCGCATAACTTATGAAATGTCATAACTCACTTAGCAATGAGTACTAAGTAAATTAGTCAAGTATTTTGAAAAATGAAGGTTTTAAGAGAGTGTTTGGTACAAGGACAAAAACAATATTGTATGATGTAATTTATGTGTTTTTGCTTTCTAGGACGATAACCAAACTTAAAACAATTATGTGAACTAACTTTTTCATGCAGGGGGATAACATTCGTATGTTATCAAATTTTCACCGTTTTCACTTTTGAGTGAAAATCATTAGCCCCTATTGAAAATACATGCTCCCGTGTGTTTATATGTATGTTATTGCTTGTTCCTAACTAGAAATAATTATCTTCATATGTTTTAAGAAAATTTCAGGATTCAGAAAAGTCCCCGAGGGTTAAAAAACGCCTCTGTGAACATTTCTGCTCAACACGGATCTGACGGACCCAAAAATTTTGTTCTGCCCGCTTTAAAATTTGGTGCCGCCATATTTATACTAACGGACCAGACTGAACCAAAAATTGGGTTCCGTCCGTGTAAAATTTTGGTGCCGTGGGACATTCAGGTAAGTTGCTGAATTTTACTAAATCCCACAATCTAATTTACCAAATTTCGTTTCTAGGATAGTTTTTACTAATATCTTTCATATCTCACTCAACACATCCTCAATGGATTAACTTAGGATGTTTGACATGCTCTTAGACACTTCCATCTCATTAGAAACCACCATCTTTGTATGGATTAACATCAAATAAAACACATTTCTTCATGAATCCTTAGTTCCATAAATTGACACATTTAGGATGGTCATTTTCACACCTTCACTATTACTTCTCCTTAAGCTTAAATGACTAAATCCTCAATCTCATCACCTTCAAACAAAACACTTATGAAAACCACTAGGATTAGCATTCGATCTTGTTGCTTCGTCAACTTGAACTCTTTGTCCTCAGACTCGTCACCTCTCAACATCTCATCACCCATTCGAGATGAGAACTTTCTAAACTTAAGTACTCCAACTCCACCACCAAAATCACCCACCATTATGACTTCTTCACAACCATCCAAAAACACCTTCACTATCAAAGTCTCCAAAACTTGTACCTATCGAACTTTGTGCAACACCACCAACATCTCCTCATCTATTTGCGGATGACTTAGATGACTTTCCACCTAGACTAATAAATCCGGACTCGTTATTTGCAAATATATCATACACAAGTCTAACATATGACTTTAGATATTTCTTTTTATCTACACGTTTTGCCTCACTGGGTTAACATGAAAATAATGCGTCATCCTCCAAGACGATAAGGATTTACATCAATTCATAACTCACACATATGTTAAAGATGTTTTATCAAGTCTTACTATCCTTGAGTACAATCTAAGCTTTATAATCTCAATAAGGTAGGATTTACAACTTAAGTATTTCGTCCAAAATATTCAAGTATATATGACTTACAATTGTAGTCTTTAAAAGTTATATCCGAAAAATCAACACCCAAGTATTTTAACAATACATGTTAAAACACTAATCCTAAAATGAATCAAACACTTATCCCATCTCAACTCAAACACTTATCCAAGACAAACGACCCACTGTGGCACTTATCCCTATTTGACACCTACTATCCCTCTTCCATCTTTTGGCACCATTGAACATATTGCTCATGAACCTCCAAGTGCATCCTTTGAACCAAATGCGCCCATTCTAGATGAACCTATACCTCAGCCCCTAAGCTTCATAAACATGACCAAACCTTCAAGCACTTCACACACTAGTTGTACCAACCAATGAACCATAATAATTAGTATCCATACTTGTTGTGTTCAACATCTATGGACAAATAATCAACCTAAGTAATCTGATAGCACAACAAACCTCTACATCACCACATCCTTATTTAGACAAACTAGAAGACCTACCACCTAGATCAACCAATCCACCATCCTTACCATCATTTGAATTCATTAAGTATATTGCTCAAAAAGCCCTTGTGTCCAACACTCGTACTGAGTCACATGCATGTTGAACAAACTCAATCATACTTTCCCACCTATGAGGACATAGCTGATTCATTATGGCTAGAACCTCAACTATCAAATGGCTCCTAGTAACTATGTCAAATTCCACTAGGTATAAGTAGTACTACCTTCACAAATTATCAAAGTAGTTTTAATACTTTGTCGCTAAACTTCAGCATAAATTTCGTTAAACCTTAAATCAACATTTTAATAACATATGTTAAAATGCAATCTCAAAGCCAACATCATACACCCCGAGCAACAATGACTCTTGAGGAGTATACATAAGAAACTCGAGTGAATTTCTCTTGTCATCATCTAGTGAATATAACCTTGAGACCAAGTACATTTAGGATAGGACTATCCAATTCAAACACTTTGTCTTCATATGCTCATTTAGGAAAAACATGATGTTTTGAAAAACATTATGCCTAAGAAATCATGCGTTAAGTTTTCATCTTATTAAAAGGATATTGTATATCCTATATATCATTCTCTCCTTGCGACATAAATGTTTGTGTTACAATAGATTTCATTACACCTCATTGGCTAAATGATCTTGAAACAAACATCTACAAGTTCTATGAACTAGCGTATCCAATTCATATTGTCATACTTGTTTTCATAAGCATGATAACTTTATCCTATGCGATAATCTCATTTGTTGAAAGATAGTATTTGTATCCATTTCCTTTCAAGTGTACATCATAACGTAACCTTGCTCAAACCTTGTGCACATCAAATGTTAAAACTACACATCTCTAGAACATACACATGATCTATTGAAGTTGGTAACCTTATTTAGATTATTGTTAAATAAAATTCCAAAGAGCTTTCTTGAGAACGTTCTTAATTTAACATATTCCATTACCTAGTCTTAGATAATCAAATCACATTTAAAGTATACATTTCAACTCAATGCAAAAGATGTCATCTATTAGATCTTACAATTAGCTATGATATTTGAACAACCTTAGATTCTAAACACAAGATTAAAACATATTGTTTATCAACACACCATTGTTAAAATCCATGTGTATAACATGACATCTTCATCACCTTAGTTATATTGCATATTAGTTGTGTCACATTAAGCCAAGTATTGGTAAACTATCATCTTTTATACACTTTAATAGGCAAAAGTAGGAGTTCCCATCTTTCTAACATGAGAATGACTACTGGAGAACCTATTGCACTAGAAACTCAATTTGACCTAACGGTTGAATTGCTTCCAGGAGAGAAGTTGGGTATGTGAAATCACCTGTAAAAATGGTCGTGTTTAGCCTTAATTGAGCAACGCTAGTAATAGTCTCATATTCATTCTCCAACTTGAAAAATCTGCTTTCCTATACTTGCCTAAAGAAAGTGTTAAAACATTGATAGTTTACCTCGCCTTAGGAATACTAATCAAACAAGTAGTATATATAACTTTTCTTATAAAACCACTTGCATTGCACTTACATGTGTTGATTACATGTTCTTATTTGATACGATAAATTGATTTGACATTATCTTAGTGTTTGATATCTATTTGATTGATAGTTAAATATGTAAACCTTAGTACGGTTTTATCTTTATAATGCTTGTATTCTTGTTTCATGCTATTAAACGTTTAAATCTAAACTTGATTTGCATGATACTTACATTTGAATTATTTTTAGCATGATTAACATGTTACTTATGAACTCATAATATGCCATTTTGATACGTGATAATTTTTATATGATATATTTGTGTTTGAAAGCTATTAGTTGGCATTCATTATATCTATGTGTAGTACGATCCAAATGATACATGCTCCAAATTGTTATGTTTTAAACATGGCTTGCATGAATCTTTCATCTTGTTTATTTTGCTTCTTGTCACACTATTTGTTTGCTACGTGTGCACATATAATATGTCAAAGTGCTTTTGGTATGACAAAATTTTAGAAGCCTTTTTATCTTACAAATTAATCAAATAAATTGTTGTGTTTATTTATAAGCCAAGTATGCTTAAGTGTCTAAGTTCAACGACAAAACAATCTCAAAATGAAATGTCTTGAATAAAGTCGTATTCTTGCATAATATGATTGTTTTAATGCTATCTTGTGTGGTGATTCCTTGTCTACTAATGCAATGTGTTATTTTTGCTTATAGTATTATCGTTTGATGTCTATAATGTTGATATATTTTGTCACTAACAAAACTATTTTGTAGATTGATAACAAATTATTTGTTATCTAACTTCGTTTTAACTTTTATATGCTTATTGTGCATAATTTCAATCTCATGATTACTATTCATTGCTTTGTAATATATCTTACGGGACCCCTACACTTGCATATAGTTTAAAAGCATATAGAATTAAGTTCTAGAGGGTTGGCTTTTCATTTTTGTCTTTTCACCGACCTCTTTCCAAATCTTATTTTTGCTTCCGCTTTTCAAAAATCACCTCCATCACTATTTAGCTATAACAATACTCTAATCCTCTTCACTTCCTATTAGGAAACCACATGCCTCATCATACAATCATCTCGTATTAATCGAGAAGAGGTACGTGACATTAAGGATGAAGTTCATTGTATGCTAACCAACATCCACAAAAACATCACTAAGCTCATCTCTTTCGTTAACCCGAATGACCTCCTAAACACTTTGTTGTCATTCTTTATTTGATACATTACACATTATGTTGGATGTCCACCAATTAAGGGGGAGAGAAATCCATTCACATAATTGTATTTTGTCAAATTTTATGTCTCTTACACCCTAAAATACCAACACATAGGTAAACATCACTTAGCTAAAATTGGTTCATGAAACCATAACTAGTTCTACCCTTTTAACCTTATATCACAAGTTTGCACCAATACCTCATCAAGTGAAAAATGCATCATGTGTTTTACAAACTTCTTCATCTCCACAATCAACAAATCTAGGATTTTCCTTAAACTAACACCTTACAACTTCACTACCTAGAACACCATCATAGGATCTTATCCTTTTCTCGCTTGACACACATCATACATATCATTGTCAGTGCAAACGATATATTAATAAAAACCGCCATTCCCAACACTTTTTCAACACGTTGGTCTATCCAACTCTTTCTCATTTGATGTCATTCTTATCCTCATATAGGTACTCATTATTATTATCTTTACATATTGTCTTCATTTCTTTTCAATGTCATAATCATCCATGTCGGTCAAAACCATGTTAATACTATCTTTCCCATTGTCACCTAGAATAGGTCACTTTTATAATTCGTGTCAATCAATGAACGAATTTATCTTCATGCTATCACTTTTATATTTATGCATTTTTTTGTATCTTCATTATAATATTCTTAGATAGAACGCATTATTGATTACTCTTGGGTTGAAGCGTATAAGAACTTGTTCAAAACAATAGATTGTTAGCATCAATAAATCATACAAATCATAACCCTTATGCATCAATGAAATACAATGTCCATTCATAATTTTTCTTCCTCTTAGTCTTGGTTACTTGACATTATGAAAGGATTGCATGAGTTCATATTTTTATATTTGCTATACATACGAGTTTCTAACTCCTTAATAGTTTTCTACGTTATCACCACCACCTTCCATCACCACTTTCACTAATCATCACCACCATGGATTAGTGAAATCTTACTATAATAAATCTTGAGTCATCTATCAAGTTATCACCACATGAATCCTACTAGTAAACCGACACCAACACTAGCACCACTAGTTCTAACTCTTTATATTCCAATCTCGCTTCATATCTTCTTTCTAGGCACTATTTTGTAGGCTCTTATCATATTATATTCTCGTTTTTCTTATGATTGTAATTAGGAGACTACACTTCATGAGATATTTGATTATATCATTTATATATCACATATATACATATCATTTTTCTTTGTCAAAAAGATGAAATATATTGCACTGATTTTTTTTGTAGGTTCATTATCATATACACTAGATTGTATATAACTTACTCATCTCAGGATGAAGTTTGTATCAATTATTTTTCTTATTTTAGGAGCTTCTTGACACCCTCGAACAAGGGAGAATATCATTTAAGCACTCATATAGCATCGTCTATACACTTAGTTGTATATGACATATTTGTCTAAAGACAAAGCTTCTATTATACTAATATTTATTTTGTAGGTTCATTTTGACGCCCTAGAACAATGAGGAACTTCCGTCAAGCATTCATTGAATGCATCTTATACACACTTTGTTGTATATCATGGATATAGTTTTGCACTAATATTTGTTTTGTAGATTTTTACTCATACCCTGACGCCTCAAACAAGGGGGAGCATGCACGCATTCATCATCATTCTCACTTTTCAACAAGCCTTTGTGCTTTGATAAAAGTAGAGAAAATAGGCTAACTTTGCTATGCATAATCTTTATTATATATTTCTCATAATTTTTGTTGCATAAAACTAACCTTGATGTAGGTTAAGCCTCTTAATTTGATCCATGGATCCGCTACCAAACAAGGGACGGATTGGAGAAGAAGATTTAACTTCACTAGAGATGATGCAAGCTCGCCTTTTTAGGGAGAAATAAAGTTAAACTCCAAGGACATGCCCTTTTTGTTTCGACAAAAGGGGGAGAAGAGTGTAAACGGAGAAGGTAATGTAAAGGTAGTAAGGATACAAGTAACTTTTTACATTTTACTATCCATTACGTTTACATATCTTTGTCATCATCAAAAAGGGGGAGATTGTTAGTGCAAATATTACGATATTTAATCTATACAGTCTCGTTTGTTTTGATTGATGACAAACATGTAACTTGTAATATATAACATAAAATGTACAAGTTACTCGTAATCACATTTTGTCTCAATATACATTCAACACCTCTCGATGTCTCAAGTCCTCATATATTACAACATAGGTTCGTACATGTTTGTTATGTGGCATTATGATCAAACCCATTAAAAATTATTTAGAATATTTAAAATACGTTTAGAGTCACTAAGTATTTTAATAGGTTAATCATTCTATTTCGAACCTCATTTTACATTTTGCATTCACAAGTATTTTATACAAATACATCTTTCGTAAAATGTCTAAACAAATATATACTTTTATTTGTACAAGTAAACTAACTATAATATTCATACAAGTACTAAAGTTTACTTACACTTGACAAAATACATTTTATTTTGACAAGCACTCAACTAGATATTTTATTTTATAAAAAGCAACTAGACATTTTATCAACTAGTTAGATAATACATTTTACAAGTTTATTTTCATGAACATTTTAATCTAAATGAAAATGCATTTTTACATCATTTCATGCATCATCATATCTCTTTAAGATCTTTAGAATATTTGCAAGATCTTGGAAAGATTTGATAAAGATTTTTTTTATTACCACTTTGGCTATAAAATACCATCCCATGGTTTTCTCATATTTTCATCCCTTCCAACATACATTCTCTCTATCTTTCTTTCATCTTTTAGATCTATAGATAACCATGTAGTAACATACATTAATCACCCTCATCATCACATGATCATAATGCTTCTAACATTCATCTTTGTTGTAAGCATACTTTACATTTTGATCAACCGAGGAAAGCTTAGAGATCTAGCCATCCTCATTCACCAATGTATATCAACATATGAAGATTCAAGATCTATTGATATCCTCATTGATTGAAGACTTCTTATTTAAGAAGATCATTTAGAACAGTCATTCATATCCATTAGACATTTATGTCATGGATCATCATTGTAAATATTATTGCATCATCACAACACTTTCACCAAACTAGATTAGATGGGTTATGTGTTTATACCATAAAACACAAGGTTTGTTATGTTGGGCCATAAAACATAACGGGAGTGGTTGTACCCGGAAAGAACTCGACATCTAACTTAGTGTCGGAAATATTGTATAGGCGACATTAGGTTGGTTCTACCTCGAACTAGAAACCGGTATTTAGCTTTGTACCAGAAAAAGTGTAAGCGGCGATTGTAAGGTTTTCTCCACCGAGAATGGAGCTTGTTGATTTAGTGAAGTAACTCTCAAGTTGGGTACTCGAGGAGTGGAGTAGGGCGGAGAGGAGATCCGTGACCGAACCACTATAAATCCTCGTGTTCGGTTTGCACTTTCCTTTCTTTATCTCTTTACTTTTATAATTGCTTGTGATGTGGTTTGATGTTGATGCTTGTGTGACAACTTGGTTTACTATGCTTTATATTAGTCACAAACAATAATTTGTACTTTCATATTATAACAAAGCTTCATAAGCGATTTGATACAAAAGATCTAACATTTTTAAACGGTAACGTATTCAACCCCTCCCCTCTACGTTTTCACAGACTCTACACCTATTTTAATGTTTTTATTGTCTAACACATACATCTCAGGTAAAGAAGTGTCACTGGCACTTTCAAAGGCTTCATCAGCCTTTTCAGTTTTGGTTTCTTTGACCCCAGAGTCACGAACAAATGTGGGTAGCTTAAACTCTTCTAGGCCTGTGTGTTCAAGGTCTATATCAGGAGGTGATGGAACACCTCTGAATGGTGGTGGTGTTTTTTTATAACCCATTCCTGATTTGGCTTTGCCAACTAGAGAGATTTCAATCATTTTATCAAGTTTCTTAGAGTTATAGTGATGTGTATGCTTAAGAGTATCAACACTGAGCTCTATGTTATCTTTAGCTACTGTGACTTTCTCTAGTTCTTCTTTTAGCACACTTATGGTGGTGTCTTTAAGAGAGATTTCCCTATTAAGCACTGCTGTTGTTTCAGAAAACTTTGACTCATTTTCCTTATAATGCACAATTTGTTTTTCCAAAACTGCTAAGCCTCTTTTATGGTTTGCTAAGCTATAACTGGTTTTAGAAAGCTTTTCAGCCAAATTATCAAACTTAGTTTTAAGAGACTCATATTCACTTAATGGGACACATGTTTCTGAGAAATTTGTTTCAGTAAGTACCTCAGATACCAAAGCCATGTTGATTGGACTTTCTTCTTCATCAGCCATGAAGCTCCAATCATATCCAGCACCATCAATAACTACCATTGCTTTGGAAGAAGAATCATCAACTTCACAACTTCTTCCCTTGTTCTCGAGGCTTTTGCATTCCCTAGCAAAATTCCCAAACTTGCCATAGTTGTATCACTCCACATTTCCCTTGTCAAAACCAATAGTATCCCCATCATTGATCTTGATCTGCCTCCCAGTTCTCTTCATGAACCTTCTTGCCCTTATGCTTATCAAAGAAATATTCCACTTGATATCCATTTCTTCAATGTCATCTTCATGGATCTGTTTCAGGTCATCATGAGTGATCTGGGATCCCTTTTGCTGCTCAGAGATGAAAGCATAAATGGTACTTTCATTGATGCTCGCTGCAGTGATAGCCAAACAATCAGTATTAACATTACTACTAGGAGTACTAATACTAAAACTGTCTTTCTCATTACTAGTGACTGGCTGAGCCACAAAAGCTATGTTTTGTGACACATAATTGGAAGATGCAGTTGCAGCTCTTATCATGTCTTGTTCAATGACTTTGAAGTTATTGAACAAATTATCCAACCCCATAGTTTCAAATTCTGCCTTATTCTTCCAGACAATGACATGTGTGTCCCACTTTGGTGATGGAAGACTTCTAGTAAACCTGAGATTGACATCTTCCTGAGAGATATCCACACCTAATACTGCCAATTGACTGATAAGTTTTTGAAGCCTATTGTAAACTGATTCAATAGACTCGGTAGCACCAGCAATGAAGTTTTCAAATTCTTGCTTCAAAAGGGTTTTCTGAGTTTTCTTGGTGGTAGAGTTCCCACCAAATCTAGTCTCAATGGCTTTGAACAAAGTCTGAGCATCCTTGTGTTTGCTGAAGTTGAGTTGATGATCATTTAGTAATGCCATAAGTAGAAGACTTTTGACCTTGAGATCATTGCCTCTTTGAGTCATTTCATCAACAGTGACAGGTTCAACTTTGTCTTTAACAACAATTTTTCCGCCAACTTCTTCAGAAACAATGGATTTGTAGGAGTCCCCATTGAGCATAATGTTCCACAGCTTATAGTCCAGTACCAGGAAATACTGTTCTATACGCATCCTCTAGAGATCATATTCATTTGAATGCAACTTAGGAACTCTGGTAACAGCAATGGATTTGCTTTAATCAAAGTCCATTTCTTCAGTTCTGTCACACAGGATCTTCTAAAACAAAGCTTTCAGGATACAAGCTCTAATACCACTTGTGGAGTCCCAAACATTGGATCTAGAACACTTAGCTATTAAATGAGTAGTTGCCTTGGTTGGTTCCAAAACAACAAAGAGAAACTTTGTTATGAATACACACAAGTATGTGGAATCTACTTGAATGCACTTAGAAGATTAAAGTAAATTAGTAAACACAGAATGTAACACCAATGCTTCAATATTATTAATCAATAATACGAGTACTCTCCTAATACTAGGGTTTACAACCTTGAAGCTTTGCTTAGAACGGCTAGGGTAAGGGAAATGCTAGTATGTGTAAGAGATATGTTCTGACCTAGCTAGGATCTCCTTTTATACATCAAGGAGATCCTTTATAGAGATAACTATGCATTAAACGTATCATATCTTCTATAGGGATAGAAGATATGCTATTACAAAACGTACACGACATTCCATGTATAGAACAGTACAAACTATAACACTATCAGTACTAACTTCTACACTATCAGTACTAACTAGTTAATACTCTTGTATTATCACTATCAGTACTAACTTCCAATGCTAAGAGTACTAACTGTATTTGTGAATTTCCCAACAGCTTATGAATTAAAAAGTACTAATAGGACCTACTTATGTCTCTGAACCATATTCTGGTCGTGTCTAGTGTGGTCTGGTCGTCGCCTTTTATGTATAAAATTATGTGTTCTTTTTAATGAGGATATTGTTCCGGTATTTATACTTTCTGTAAACGGCATCGATACGGCGTATCAGTTTACTCGATATGCTGTATCTGGGAAACTTCGCGTAGTGTCCAAGATTATTTTATTCTGGAGTATTCGTACACCGCCATATGAGACAGCGGATCTTCAGGGTAATACGGCGCATGTAGAAGTAGTTATGCGGCGTATCTTGAGCAGATAAGTCAGATCTCTGTGTCGGCCAAGGTTTCATATATGGCGCATGGAAGAATTCTATTTAACGTATTCTTCAAAGTCAGGCAATGATCTTCACGTGCGTCTAAGTGTTGATGTACGGTGTATCTATCTAGAATGATATGACGTATCTTCTTTCAATTTAGTAGACTTTACCAATATGATCCGTTTTGCTCCATTTTACGTCCAAAATAGCTAACTTTCACCAAATGCTTGTTTTCAACTGATATTTACAAAAGTAAGTGATTAAGTATCAATTCTCATATAAAATACAAAACAAGCAATATATAGAATAAATGATGCCAATAAACTGTTGTTATTTGATATCATCAACACGCTTTTACCTATCATAAGAATCTCATTTTATTTACTTGTCATTTAAGTTTAATTATTAGTTTTAATTAGTTTAATTAATAGTTTAAAGAAGTTGATAATCAAACCTCCAATCCAATACCGAGATTTACTTGCTTTTTATAAAAATATACAAAAAAAAAATAAAAAGAATCATTCATCACCATAGACCTATTTGTCATACATCTCGACCTTCCTAACACTATTACCCTAGAGAACGATTAACCCCTCGTGTCTTACCTGTTCTACACTACAATAGTTAGGTTAACTTCCTAGGAGGATTGTAAACTTGTTGTGAGGTTTGCAAGAATCTGCATCACATATACAGTGCACCCAAAAAAATTTGGTTCAAGGTCGTATTTTACCGGCATGTTTACCAGTTCATGTAGCTTCTGTAATGGGGTTTTGAAGTCTATCACTCGTGAGGGAGTTCTATTCATGAGGTATGCAGTTGATCGGATTGTTGACGGATGGAGTTTTCTATACAAAAGAGTTGCATCTTGTGGTTGATATGTTCCCTGCCATTATCAGATTGTAATATCTGAACTTCCCTTCGATACTCAGATTTGATGATGTAGTGTAGTTCCTTAAATGCATAGTGTACTTCTCTTTTGTTTTTCAGAAGTGAGATCCAAATCATTCGAGTGCATTCATCTACAAATTTTACAAAATACCGTGCACCACTAGGCGTGGGGATCCAAGCCGGACCCCATACATTGGAATGTATAGTCATAAAGGGAACTAAAGTTTTATTAAAACCGGGAACATACGAAATTCTCTTGTTTTTTGCTAACTCACAAGTGCCAGACTTAAAATCACAGGCTAATAACCTATTAAAGTATCATACTTGTCACAAATGTCAGTTCGATGTAGCGAACAAAAAAAATAGCTCTTCTAGACATTAAACTTGAGATTCTTGTCTTTAATTGAGTATAATAAATTTGTGATGACAATTTTACCCTTAAATTTAAAAAAATTGCATCCTTTGTCCCAAGTATATAAATAACCCAACTAATCATTTTAACTCATTTTAACACAAACAAACTACCGTAACCCTACATCCCCTCCTCTCTTCGGTCGCCGCCATCTAACCAGAAACCGTGATTTCGGCGCCGCCACCCTCTATACTCCTCCACTGGTATGTTTCGTCTATGAATAGCGATTAGATTCAATCTATTTTTTAAAACTTACATGTGAAGCTATTTATATTCGTCACAAGATTCACTTTTTTATAATCTTGATGCTTTTTATATAAATTTGCATCTGGGTTTTGTTTATCAGGTCTTAAATTTAGTTAAAATGTGAAAAAATTAGATTTTTTTATATAAAGATTTGATTTTTATATATTTTCTTGCTTTTTTATATATTTTTTTGATGTTTGTATGTAGTAAAGTCGATTATGATTGTATAGTGTATGATTGTTTAGTGGTCATTCGGGGGTTTGGGATTCCTATTTTTTAAGCAAATTAGCATTTTTGAGTGTTTAGATGAAACTGATTGGTTGCTTATTTTACACTGAAGTAAGGACTTAATAATAAGCAGTTTGGTACCTTTCTATCTTTTTTGGTAGATAGGCTTTTACATTGAAGTAAGAAACGCCAAAGTGCCAAACATATTTATTTAGAAGTGAATTAATTTGTGTGGTGGTAAACGGATTAAGAGTTGTGTTTGATTTGTTTCGGCTATGAAGTGGGTGTTTTGGATCTTCGATCTGTAGTTGTGTTTAGAGTGTGTGTTACGGCTGATTTTCTGTTGAATATGCCATCAAAGATGATGATGATAGGAAGAACGGTAGCCCTAATGGTGGTCGTGATAGGTCGCCCCGTAGGAGAGGCGATGACAGGGGAAGTCCATATAGAAGAGAGAGAGGAAGTCCTCGGGATGAAGGTCGGATTAGTGAGTCACCTCGTGAAGCAAGGCCCATTCTACATGACAGTCCTAACTACAGCGGAGCTGAAAGCCCACCAGAGCGATACTGCAGGTATGTGTTCTTGTTTGAGCAGAGTTTGAACCTCTGATCAAGAAACAACATCTGGTTATCTTTAAGTATCATGGCTGTATCAATTATAGTTTAACATTACAGGTAGTCATCAGTCATAGAAGTATGGGTGTTCATATAGAAGTATGGTTGAAGAATGCAAAATGTTATCCGTGCATTGTGTTTGGTTTAATGGCTATTTGGAAGATGTTTTTGATGCATATGCCCTGATTGTTTCTTTGTTTAATATTGGTATGGTAAATGTACAAGTTTTAACTATGCCTGGGTTAAGTGAATACTCAGCCAGTCCCAAGCCCGGATAAAAAAGAGGAGGGTTGATGGAGGTAATATGCCTCCAGCTAAAAACTTGTATATGAAGTGTAGTCTAAAGGAAATGATGTACCATTTATTTGCTTAAAATGATATTTGGTCTTTCATTAATTTTGCTGATGAGAACTGTGGGTGAGTGATGAATTCGAGTGTTATTGCAATCTATTGGTTGCAGTTCTTTGTGTTTCTAGTTGATTGTTAAAGATTTTATTACTGTTGATTGTTAAAGATTTGATCACTGTTTTGTTAATTGTTAAAGGGACGATGGACGCAATTTTTTTCAAACGAAAGGGACCATTTATGTAATTTAGCCTACGGACGATGGATGCAATTTTCGCAAACCCACAGGGACCATTTATGTAATTTGGAAGGGTAAAATGGTCATAATACTCAATTAAAGACAAGAATCTCAAGTTTAATGTCTAGAAAAGCTATTTTTTTTGTTCGCTACGTCGAACTGACATTTGTGACAAGTATTATGCTTTAATAGGTTATTAGCCCTAAAATCTCTATCAATTACATTCAAAAAAATTGGTTTAACCTTCCGAATGTAATAAAAAATACATGTCTGAGCCGGCGATGCCACAACCATACTACAGACTTGTTTGCTTGATTTATTCCAGTATAATGCGCTTGACTTTGATGGTTTTCTTCGAGATAGTACAACCGCCCCCGCCTAGTACCATAACCAAGAATCCGATGTGTTGTCATATCCTGAAAGACACAATCATTTGGCCCAAATATCACATAAGGGCTTTGTTCGGAATAATCTGTTACCACGGATAGTTGTGGTTTACACTGCTTGGATTAACACTAGCAGTGGAAACGTATTTCCACTGCTAGAACATTATTACCACTGCTATCAGTTTATGTTTAGTTAAACGCGTCTAGATAAGTATAGAATAGATCTTGTGTATATTCTATTATGTTAGCTTTATACTTATCTTGTAAATGACTCCTTGTTGTATAAAAGGAGGTCATAGGTCATTGTTTTAGGTACTTAGAAAGTTGTTAATTACGTATTACTCACAAGAGCTTCAAGGTGTAACCCTAGTGATAAGCTAAGATCACTCATATTATTCATCAATAATATTGGAGCTTAAGTTTTGTGTTTAATCTGTGTTTACATACAATACATCATATAATCCATCTTCTAAGTATTACTAAGTAAATTTCGCTTGCTTAATAATATCATACAAAATATCATTGACACAAGGAGTGTGTCCAGATCCATCAAGTGGTATCAGAGCGAAGGTTCTGATATTTTGTTTTAGAAGATCCAAGGAATTAGCTTAACCTACTCACTCAATTCAATGGAGATGGAAATCAACCAGTCCAACGCTTCTACACCAAGGCTACCTAAGCTCAAACTTAATGAGTTTGAGATGTGGAGGATACTGATAGAGCAATACTTTCATATTCAGGACTATGCTCTATGGGAGATCATTCAAACTGGTGATTCTTTCAAGCCTGTGACTAGTACTGTGAAGGTGGGTGACACAGATGTTGTGCAAGTTTCGATTGCTCGAATCTAGTATTGAAAAGGCTTGCAAGAAGAATGATCTTAAAGCTAGAAGTTTGTTGCTGATGACTCTTCCTAGAGATCAGATCATTGCATTTAGCAAGTACACAACTGCAAAGGAACTGTTTAAAGAGATTTGCTCAGTGTTTGGTGGTAATGATGCTACAAAGAAGACACAAAAGACATTATTGAAGCAAAGCTATGAAAATTTCTCTGCTTCAAGCAATGACTCTCTTGGTAGCATCTTCACAAAACTTCAGAAGATTGTTACTCAACTGACTGTACTTGGCATTGAGGTAGAAAAGGAATACCTCAATTTGAAGTTCCTAAGAAGTTTGCCTTGAGTTTCAAACCAATGTTACCGTGCGGGAAAACAAATCGGACATAGAAACAATGAAGCTCAATGACCTTTACAACAACTTCAAACTTATTGAGCAAAGGTGAAAGAAGGCAGAGAAACTTGGCACAAGCTCTAGTAGCTTACATTGTTGTCAACCTCTGTTGACAAGTGATGATTCCGAAGATGACGGTGATGATGAAGTTGCCTTTCTTTGGTTCTAAAGTTTCCACCGGTAATGTAAATGTTACCACCGCAGTTCAAAGAAGAAGGTTGCTAGTATTGGAGATCCTACCTTTTATGCTTTCATATCCACACAAGTTGATGGCTCTGTCTTAACTCATGAAGACATAGAGCAAATTGATGAAGATGACTTGGAGGAGATGGATATAAAATGGCAAATAGCTCTTCTTAGCATGAGGGCTAGGAAATTCTACAAGAAGACTGGCAAGCCTATTCACATCAATGGTGATGAAACTGCAGGCTTTGATAAGAAGAAAGTGGAGTGCTTTAACTGCCAAAAGTTTGGACATTTTGCTAGAGAATGCAGAAGACCAAAGACCAAGGACAATAGGTCTACTTGGTACAAGCAAAAGAAGGGACCAACTGTGGAAGAACCAAAGGCAATGCTGGCTATTGATGGTGTGAGCTATGATTGGAGTTTCATGGCTGATGAACAAGAAGAAGAACATTCGATCTCGCTCTTGTTGCTCTTGAATTTGCTCTCATGGCTTTCTCGACTCGAGGTACAAAACTTTGATAGTTGTTCTAAAACATGTAGGTCGCTAAAGAAGTTGAAAGGCTTAATGATCTATATTCTAATGAAAGACAAGAGTTATATCTTGCTAATTATACTGTGCCTAATCTTAGAAGAGCTATGGCGGTGTTAGAAAAGCAAATAGAGCACTATCGTGCAAATGAGTCAAAATATAATGATGATATGATTCTTCTTAGAAGAGAGGTAGAACATACAAGCTGCTGTGTGAATGAAGCGTACCAAAAGGAGCTTGAAAACTTCAAAAGAAAATTGAAAATGTCAATTTAACTTTAGACACATGTTATCATCGGTTTGAGTCAATTGATAAAATTTGGAATGCTCAAATATATAATAAAGCTAAGTCTGGTATGGGTTATAATCTGTGCCTCCACCACTAAGGGTGTTCATTCACCTCGGTATAGACTTAGCTCATACAGGGCATAGAGGATTTTAAGGATCTTGAAAGAGAATATGGTCCTTTAAAGGACACAGTGGTGAAAAGTGAGGAAGATATTAAGCTTGATAATGATGTTTTTGAGAGTGCTAGTGACTCATCCGTTGTTGATGAGAATGTTAAAAGAATGTAAAGGCTTCTATCCCAAAAGTTTTAAATCATTATTCAGAGGAACCTAGGAAACCAGTTAATAAACCTAGACCAACTGTAAGGTATCTTTGAGATGTATAGGAACAAGCCTTGACTCCTAGGGGTAACCGGAGGAGTTAGAATCATGTCAAATCTCAACAACTAGGTAGTGATTTTGTAATGTACAATAAGGCATGCTATATTTGTGGTAGTTTTGATCATTTACATGCTTATTGTGACTATCATGTTGGGAGAAGGGAAGTCCATGGGAGTAAAAGGGTGGAGACTAACAAGTTTCAAAATAATGTACACCCTAATTCACATTTCAAAATGGTCCCAAGAGCAGTTCAACTTAGAAGTGGCCTCAAAACTTGTGCCATCGCAAAAGCTGCTAACATCGCTCACCCTAAGTCACTGTTAAAAGTGCAAACTCCAAAAAACTTTGCAAAATCTGCACAAGCAGGAAAGGAACCTTTCAAGCTAAAAGGTTAATTATAACCAACGGTGGGTGCCTAAAGAAACCAAGATTACCACCGCTCATTCAAAAGTTACCACCGCAAGGGTTTTGAACAAGAAAAAGAGGGACATGGGCAATGCTGTGAAGGCCTCAGCACGTTGGGAATGGAAACCTAAAGGAAATACCTCTACAACCAATCCTAATGGTGTATCAATGACCTTTGATAGATTTAACTATATTGATACACGAGGCAGATCCAAGTCAATCATGGCTTGGGTCCCCAAAAGAAACTAACTCTTTACTCTCATGTGCAGGAACATCCAAGGTCAAAAAGGTCAGATCAAGGATATACAGATAGTGGGTGTTCATGGCACATGACTGGCAACAAGTCCTATCTTTCTGATTTTGAGCATTATTATGGACAGTATGTCAGTTTTGATAATGAAGTTAGTGGAACAAAATGTGTGATGCAGGAACACTTAAGAAAAAGGAAAACAAAGGAACTTCATTAATATAACGTGATTCATTACAAACAAAGTGAAAGTACTTATTATCATCAAAACACAAAAAACTGCAACCTAGCACATCCTACACCTAACTTCAGCTACTCCATTGGCTTCTTGCCTTTTCCCACATAGTCATGCTTGTTTCCTGGAGCTCTCTTCCTTTTGTTCTCAAAAGTGGATTGCATTCTTGGACATGGAAGCCCAAGAATCTGTGGAGGAGGCTTTGGTAGCATTGCAGGTCTTGTTGGGATGGATATCTGTTAGATATTAACTTTTCACATACACATCAAACCATAACACAAGGTGGCGAATAAGATGGAATTCTAGAGAGAGAAAGTTAGAGGTTTAGGGAACTTAGTGAGAGAAAGTGAAAGATATTATTATGAGCTCCAACTCTACCTTGGAAGGTAGAGTATTTATAGTCTTACATAACTCGCCACACTTTGGGGCATGGATCGGGCATACAGTGAGTAAAGACCAAGTCCTCCACGGTGTTACTTAACTAAAATACTACTTAACTTAAAAGAACTACGACTACGAGCTTTCTAACGATTACATATACTTGAGGTGACCGACTCTTTAATACCGGAATTTCTAATTCCTAACAATCTCCCCTAAGGAGGTCACCTCAATTATGTACCACAATTACATTGAATACAAATAGATATAACATTTAACAATTGATCTTGCATTCTTGATGTAGTCCTTTGCTCTTAAGCTCGTAGTCATTGATACTTCACAATGCATGTTTGGTTACTTCAAGTGGAGGTCTTTCTTGATCCACGTGATGATGAGTTTGAGCCATCTTTGGAGATCATCGGCTATCAAAATCTACGAGACATCCATTGTGGTGTTGTGACTTTGGGACCGACATGCTCACATTACGGATCATGATATCTTCTCATCGAGTAGCGGAAGCATTTGTTGAATCATGGTATTGGCGGCGTAGCGTAAGCACGTGTGAAAATATCGAGTCATTGATGCACTAATCATGATTTCTTTTGAGATGAATGTGTTAAGTGAGCATGCGGCTATGGATTGACCGCTTCATTACGATCATTGCAAACGTCGGTACACACGCATACAACAAGATTAGCAACAAATCGCACGAAAGTGTCTTTGATCACTTCGATGAATTGAGGTACACGCCCACGGTTCCCGTTGATCGATACAAATCTTGCTGTGATCGGTAGGATTCCTAAGAATCTCCTTGACGAGGGTTTCAAATTGTTCTAGCTGTTCTCAAACCGAACATCTCAAAGAAGACAACACGGAGTGAGTGAACCAAATAATTTTAAGTCCATCGATTGATGAAAGAGATTTGAAAACAATCGTGTATTGCTTAATAGAAATTGTTTTGCAATACAACGAAGGTTTTATTGAAAATCAATTATCAATCATAAAATACCTTTGGTTTGAAAATGAGTACACAATGATGTGCTAAAGAAAAGAGTTTTAAGCACAAAGACCGGTTTTCAAAGGTATCCGTCAATCCCTAACTCGAACCGAGATTGATTCAAGAAATTGAATCGCCCATTGTTTCATTCGGTTGTCACATGGTTGATCTATATGATAGATCTCACATGCCACCTACCAGAGCTTGTTTGATGTTGGCTCGAAGGCTTTCCATCTTCATTGTGAATGTGTAAACACATCACTCGGATGTTCCGCAATACCACAAGGATAATGCGTGGGACTCAAGATATAATCTCTTTTCCACATTGTGTGAAGCAGAGTCTTCATTGAAAGTGTCCTAATGAGATTTATTGATGATCTCGTGGCTCTAGACTCAATTTGTGCATATTTGGATCTGTCTGGGAGACTAGGGAGGGTCTCCTATTTCAATATCAACCATCTCTAAGAGACAATCGATAGATTATGACGGTTCCCGTGAGAATGAAACAAGCCCTTTAAGAGGAACTTGAGTGGTTTGGAAAGGTGAAGTGCGGTGCGTCACTTGGGTCCATGACGTCTTGTCTTCAATACCGATGTTACCATCGATAGCATATGAATTGAACCGGTTTACGCCTAAGGTTGAATTAATGGAGGGCTATTTGTTTTCACCCTATTTTCATTCAATTCTTTTAATTCTTCAACCCTTGATTACTTCGAGACTTCATAGCTAGAACCTTGTTGGGTATATTCGATACTAGCTCGGTCTTAGTCCGCACTCTTCCCTTATCTCATTTTCTCCTTTTATCATCATACCTAAGGACTTCTACACTAACTAGTGGATTGTCCTGGGTAGATCCCTCCGGTTACGGCGGATCATGGGAACCAATACCTAACCTTATCATCCTTATATCACCGTACATAAAGTAAAGTTGGTCGGTCAATATGGTATTGTTCATCGCCATTGGATCCAATTGAAAACCATTTGAAAATCAATTCGGATACTTGTGATATATAATCAAAGCATTTTGTACCGAATTGTTTTGATATTTTAGAACGAGAACTCCCCTCAACATGTGCATCAAGTATTTGAAAATGTTTTGCACACGGAGGCAAGAGAAAGAATTAACTTCTTTTGATTACCATTTTCTAAAAGATATCAACATCACTTCCTCAACGGATCGAGTGGGTATAGCAAATCCGGAAGGATGAGGTTTCCATGAATTTTGCTCCCCTCAATATGTGCCTCGAGGTTTGAAAAGAGTTTTGCACATACTAGAGGAACTGCACATTAGGATGAATGATCACGTTTCAAATCAAAGGTTTAAGATAGATGCTCCCCTCAACATGTGCATTGAAAAATTGAAATCGTTTGTCACATGTGAGAAGGACGACATGTACATTCTTTTATAACTATTTACACGATTATCGGTTTAAATCCAATTTAAATCACACATTCTCCCGATCACAATTATCAAATCATTTGAGATTTGTGATCTCGTATAGATTTAAATTGATTTTGAAAGCTTTAAGGAGAATTGTGACTTGATCGTGAAAGTGTTTTAAGCGATATGGATCGATTTTAAGACTTTAAACTCCATTTATAAAACATGCATGTATCTCTTTGAAAACAATTTTAATGCCAAATAACTTTTTAATTTAATTGAAATCATTCTCCCTCAATCAATGACGTGGGTTGTTGATTGAGATATAGATTTGACAAATAAGTCCCGATGATTATCAAAATAGAGATTGAGTTATTTTTCAAAGCATTTAGTTTTCAGAGATAGGAGTTTATAGAATCGAGCATAAGATTTGAAAACTTGGTAAGATATGGCTCTGTTCTTTCTTTAAAACGGGTTATTGCACGAAGATGACAATAAACCATCTTTTCTCTTTCTCCCAAAAATATTTTTGATTTTTTTTTTTTTTTTTTTTTTTTTTTTTTTAAAAATTGAACAACATCTAAAGACCCGTGTCATTCTTTGAATGACAAAGACAAAGACCGTAGATATTATCGAACCGGAAGAAACATGACAAAATGACAATATTTTTGAAGAATTTTCAATTTTTCAAATTTTTATGGATTTTGAAAGTTTTATATTTTTCTATTTTGTTTTTCAAATATATATGTACAAGAGATAGATGAAGATAGACCTTTACTCCTCGTCTTCCTCCACGAAGGCGTTTGAGAGTTTCGGTTGAAGGCTTTTCGAGACCAAGGCGTGGAAGAATAAACTCAAAACGTTCTCTTGGAAGAGCTTTGGTGAAAATGTCCGCTAACCGATATTCGAGACCTCACAAAATATAGTTCCACCACACCTTTTTCAACTTGTTCCCGATGAAATGATGTCGAATGTCGATATGCTTTGCTCTTGAGTGTTGAGCGTTGTTGCATGAGAGAGCAATAGCACTTTTATTATCACGATCTGAGAGGATTTTGTTGAATTCAAAGCCATAGTCGATAATTGAGATCTCATCCATAAGATTTGAGCACAACAAGATGACATGGCTATGTATTCACCTCTGTAGAGGAAATAGAAGTACTCATTTGCTTCTTTGAAGACCACTCACAAGCTTATCACCCAAAAAGCGAGCACCTCTGACGTGCTTGACGTGTATCTTGACAACTGCATGATCGAGATCGCATAGGTCGTTAGTGACATACCGGTGTCCTTGGTACCATAGTCCCATATTGATGGTACCATGGAGATACCGAAGACCCGTTAATCGCTTCAAGGTGCTTTTTAGTAGGCTTAGCACGGTATCTAGCACACATGCACACGAGAACAAAATGTCGGTCTACTAGCGATGAGATACATCGGGATCCAATCATACTTGATATTTCGTTTGGTCAATCATGATCCACGAGGGTCCTCATCTAGTTTGGTTCGGTCAATCATGGGGTGTCAACGAGGTCACATGAATCAAATCCAAATTTCTTTAAAATCTCGATGCATATTTAGATTGATTTATGAAGATGCCTCAGGGACTTTGTGAAATTTGTAATCCCAAGAAAATGACATTTGTCCCATCATTGACATTTGAAACTTTGAACTCATTTCATTTGAAAACGATCACATTCCATTGGGTCACGAGGCAAAATAATATCATCAACATAAATTTGAACATGAGTTAAATGTTTGCACGACTTCTGGTGAACAATGTAGGATCAATCGCTCCTTTCTTTGAATCCGGTTGAAAGAAGAAACTTTGAGAGTGTATCATACCAAGCCCTTGGAGCTTGCTTTAAACCGTAAGAGCCTTCTTCAAACGATAAGCGTGAGTAGGATGCTCTTGATTCACAAATCCTTCAGTTGGTGGCGTGAGCGACTTCTTTAAGATCTCCGCTCGAAATGCCGTCTTTACATCCATCGATATACCACCATGTTCTTACTTGCAAGATTAGCCAAAAGATTACGATTGCCTCGATTCGAGCAACTGGAGCAAATGATTCTTCAAAGTCTATACCCTCCTCTTGACGATATCCTTTAGCAACCAATCGAGCCTTGTTTTCAACACATCACCATGCTCATCAAGTTTTACTTTGAAGATCCATTTTAGAGCTATAATCATAGCACGATCTGGAGCAGTACTAACTCCCATACATCAAGACGATCAAACTCATGAATTTCATCTTGCATAGCATTGAACCAACTATCTTCATTCATGGCGGTTTAACGTCTTTTGGTTCGATCTTAGATAGTGCGGAGTTGAAGAAGCACCATAAGGCATCGGTTGCGAGTTGCTTCCGGGTTGATACAGGGACGAGAGGATTACCAATGATGTTGTCTAATGGATGATCGTGAGTCCATTTTCCGAGGTGTTCATGTGGCATTTCTTTGAGGAACCGAGGTAGGCGAGTCGATGTCTCCGAAGAAGATGGTTCTCAGCGATGATTCGGGAGTAGCAAATATGTTTTCAAATGGAGCATCTTCAGAGTCGCAAAGGGATTAACTTCATCATTGATGCGAAACATTTCCATGATGTACATTTGAAGAATGATGATTTGTTGATGAGGCAAGGATCGCCAGGTGCTTCTTGACTTACGATATTGAAACGATGGATTGACTTCATTCTTTCGAATCGAGCATCCTCTGTTGTAGGGATCGACACTTCATTAGTAGTGGACTCATCAGTTCATCAAACATTGGATCAAACAATTTCTTTACATCATCTTGGATGGAGGTACATATGGTGTTTCTTGAGAGGAGTTTGGAACAAGGGATGAACCAATAGGGTCATTATGAAGTGCGGGTCTGAGTGGAGTGTCCGAGAGCCATTTGACCGGTCGACTCATCAAACGTAACGTGAATTGTTTCCATGATATTTCGGGTTCTTTTGTTGTAGATTCGGTATCCCTTTTGTTTGGTGCATATCCTACAAATACTCCAATGTCGACTTTAGCTCTAAGTTTGCCCAAGTCTTGACCTCATTAGTTGGATAGCACAAGGCACCAAACACACGAAGGAAAGATAGATTGGGTTTCTGTTGTGGACAAGTTCATATGGAGTTTTCCATGAATGGTGTGAATCGGGGACGATTTTGTGTGTAGCATGCGGTGGCAATTGCTTGACCCGAGAAACATTGGAACCTTTGAGTAAATCGGCATTGTTCTAGCAATTCAACAAGAGTACGATTTCGTCTTTCAACTACACCGTTCGCTGAGGGGTTCGTGGAATACTTCTTTGATGGTGATTCCAATGCTTTCATAGAATTCACTAAGTTGTTTGTTGACAAACTCGGTTCCATTGTACATTCGATAATTACGGCGGTCTTGTTTAGTCTAACTGCAATTTGTTTGATGAGTTTGATGATGATATCGAGTTTCATCCTTTGTCCTTAAGAACTTGACCCGGTGAATCTAGAATAATCATCAACCACAACTAACACATATTTCTTCCCAAAGATATTCGCACCCTCATTGGTCCACATAAATCCATATGAATCATATGAAGAACTTACGTGACGAGTTAGAAGGTTTGGGTTTATGGGCATACTTCTTGCTTTTTCCCAATTGGCAAGTGAACAAAGATGATCCTTTTCATACTTTAGTCTAGGTAAACCTACAACTAAGTCCTTTTGGAAAGATCGTTGATGGTGCCAAGTTCAAGTGATTGAGACGACGATGCCATAACCATGACTTTGTTTTGAAGCCTTTGATAACAAGCAGATTGGTGATGCTCTCATCATGTCATCGATAGAGATAGTGTAAAGGTTTGAGCCACGAGTTCCTTTCAGCAGTTCCTTTCCATTAAGATCTCTAACAAAGCGGTATGTTTTCGAAGGCTACTTCTAGATCGAAATCACGAATTGACCAACGAGAGAGCAGTTATGACCTAAACCTTCCACATAATACACTCGGAGATGACACTATCGCCAACAACATAATCTCCATAACCCATAATAGCACCGAAATGATCATTACCAAATCTAATATCCCGATGAATTTGCTCACGGTTCATGAGCGTGACCGGTCTCCAAATATATGCTTGGAACGACTGAGTCCGGTACCACGAATCGATTTGAGCGATCTGCGGTTGAACACAAACAAGAATGGATAATCGATATTTGGGATCCCCATGCAAGAATGGGTTCCATTTGGTTAGTAGCAGCAGTTGGACCACCCACATCGAAATAGAAGCATTCATGTCGAGACGGTGAAGTAGTGGAATCATTGTGAATAGATGCAATACTAGTGTCTCAGTATTAGCCTATTCTGATGTGACCACTTCTTAAGGGAATAGTTCTACCAAGAGGCATCCAATTTCTAGTGGGCATTATCGATTAGTTTTATGACCAATGGTATCCAATAAAAGCCTATTCTCATGAATGTTCTTCCTGTGGGTTTCCATTGTTTTCTAACTCTCTTTCGCTTTTGCCTTTTAGCCTTTTTAGCATGAATTTTAGCATTAACAACATTAATCGGACAATTAACATCATTAGGCGTAACATTAACATCACATTCATGATTAGAAATGAATTCAAGCAATCATCGGTACAAGGTTTGCAAATAGTATCGAATTGAATTAATTACGATGCGCCTATGGCTAATACTAGAATCAACACGATTCGTGTTATTCGATTCAAACTTAAGGTTCCTAGATAGTTCTTCACTCTCTTCCGGTCACATTCTTAGCTTGAGAGGTCCTATCATTCCTTGTATTGTCTTGAGACTTTGACTGCTCCCTTTAATGTCACCGATTACTCTGTAGAGGAATGGGAACATTAGTTTGTTTTACTACTCTTTGCACCACTGTTTAGATGTCTTTGGGATCCGAACTACATGCGAGTGCACTAAGGTTCACTTTCTTAACATTAATGGATCTAAAATCGAACTACTCACCGTGCACTACTCCTCACATTCAAACCATTGGGAATCGAGTGCATGTCATGTTTGGCCTTAGGCATTGAGCATGGAATCAAGGGTTAACTCTCTCACCTAATGTTTTGGGCATATAGTGATCAAACATTCTAAGATTTCTTGAGATCGTTTGGCATATAGGCATGCATGTCCAATTGCATTATCATGAGGTTTCTCTAGCTTATCCTCTTCAACAATCTCACGCAGCATTCTAAGCAATCCTTAAGGGATGAGAAATATGTTTGAATGGCAAGTTTGTTGTTCCTTAGGTGAGGGGACATATGTCACGAGATAAAGCATTTATTGCCGAGTGAACCTTAGATACAACATTCTCCTCATTGATCATTGGCATTTTCCCTTTTACGACTCTTGATTCTCAATTTCCTTTTGCAATGAAGTTATTTGTTCGTTGTTTTTGTTACGAGTGACTTTAATTGATTCAAACAACTCATTGAAATGACGTTTAACCTTTTCATTCTCTTCTAGAAAACTTTCGTTTTCCTTTTGTAAAGCATTTACTAGGTTTTGAAGATGAAACGTTTGAGAGTTCTGAGAATCTAAAGAAGGAGGCATTTGGGAGCCTGTCATATTGTTCGTTTGACCCTTTAATTGAGAGATTTGGGCTTTCAACTTTCTGATCGTGTTGCACTGAGCTTGAATCTGTTCATCTCGTTTGTTAATTTGAAAAACTGCATCAAACTCGGAGCATCGAAGATGTCTTGATATTTGAAGTTTTGACATTTTCTTTGAGATGTTGATATTTTAGTTGTAGATTAAAATACTCAACTTCTAGTTTAGAAAATGTTTAACCAAATTGTCATGATCATCCGGTTCAATTTTCTCATTTAGTTTAGAATTAGTTTTTCAAGCTCAATGACACGATCATGGGAGACTTTCGGGGCCACGATAATTCATGAAATTTGGAAGCATTAATAGAGCAATTTGAAGCGTTGAAAACACATCTTGAGCAACACATTCGAGAATAAGATTCTCATTTAATGTCTGCAAGTTCTTTCTCTCAATCTCATTATATTTTAGTGCACGCTCATAATCACTAACTTCAAAGAACCATTGCATCAAATTCCTTTTCCATACCTTTAATATCGACTTCTACCCCTTTTTAAGACTCTCAAAGTGATCTTTTAGAAGTTTAAAGAAGGGCATGACCTCGCTAAATAACATTCTTTCATTTGTTCAAAACCTCTTTCACCTTGATTATACCAGTGGGAGTGATCCTTTTCTTGCAAGTTTTCTCAAAATCAACAAATAGTTGGAATATAACGTATTGGCTAATTAATGTCTTGCTTTTAGTGGCAATTGTTCTAGGTACAAGATGCATAGGTGTATTAGGAGGATACACAGTTGCTCTAGGCATTTTCGAAGGGAGGGTTTGTTTCTACAATATTTTCGACTTTACGCTTATCTAAGTCCATTTTCCGAAGACTTGTTCGAGTCAACAAAGTCCGAGGCTTAAACTTGTTTAATGCAATCCAGTTTTCCTTTTGTAATCGTGAGGAGAGATAATTATTTTTTTCTCTTTGCATTTAGGGTCATCTAGTTTTTTGTTCATCCTTTCCCTAGTGACTTCATCTGATTTCTTATCTTCCTCAGTGCACTCAACGCAACTAGGTTTCTGCCTAGGCTTAAGAATTTCATCACCATCATAAATCACCTTATGAGCATTTCTAGCCTTTTTGATTACCTCTGGATTTGGTTCCTCAACAAGGGGAATGCTATGCTTATCGCTTAAGACTCTATGCTTAGTGATCATGTGAGCCGTCTGAATGGTATTCCCTTGTACGTACAACTTATTTTCAAGCTTGTTTTTCAAAGTCTTTAGATTAGAAAAATCATTCAAAAGTTTTGACTCCTTAGCATAGAATTCTTGCTTAAGCACTTTAACATTTTCCTGAAGTTCTTGTTTTGCTTAGCGCTTTAGAAAGCTTTTCTTGTAAGGCATTTAACTCTTGTTTTAATACTTCTTCTCTAAACCTACTTTTTCTAATAGTTGTGCGCATTTGGTCATCCATTTCACGCTCACGGGTGGTCAACTCAAACTTAGCACTGCTCATAGATAGCAACACGTTCTTTATATGCATTTAGTTCGAAATTATGGATTCATCGGGAGCACATGCGGTGTATTCATCAAAGACATAGTCATTGTTGATGCAGAAGATGCATCACTAGGTACAACTTCACTTTCACTTTGTTTCACGTATTGATCATATGGGACAATATTGATATTACCCGTATTTTCAATATTTGATTCAAAAGTTTCGGTTGGTTGTACTTTGTCATGCATCGCTTGCACATCAACATCATCATATAGCTTTAATACCTCGAGATGAGTTTGTCCTTTGATGGGCCACTTGTGGTGAAGAAGTGACCTTGGGAGACACCATGGGAGAGATGCTAGCCATAAATATTGTGTGTGCGATGGGTCCATCATCCACATCGAGTCGTAAGCATCGCGATCACCGACTTGAAAGGCATTTTGATGATTGTGACCTATCTCACGAATGGGCCGCTCATCTACATCTGCATCATAGGTCTTGGCATTGCCTTGACAAGAAATGCTTCCTCTTCATTCAAAGTAGCACCATTGTCCCGAGCTTGAGCCGGCAACATCTTATCTCTCAAGTATTCGGCATTTTGTGGGCGCTTTGGAGAAGTGCGGTTCCTTGCAAAGTGTCCTCACCACCACGCTTAAAACATTTGATTGGCTTAGCTTGACCAGGGTTACCATTCCTTCCTCGATTACGGTTTCCAACATAACCTCTCCCTCCACCTCGTCCTGTTCATCTTGTCTTTCTGAATGGTTGCACCACGATCCTTCCATCTTTAATAGTGGCTTGATTATGTGGGTTAGATGCGATTCGAGGTTGTTGTTGGTTTGTGGAAGAGAATTCATGTTTTGACTAATGAGAAGAGCAAGTTGATTAATGATGTTACCAGCGTGTGCATCGGCATCGACTTGTTTGAACCGAGGATCGGGGATGAGTTTGTGATTACCATTACCCAAGGGTATGACTTGTGATGCTTTGGTTGTGATTCCAATGTTTGAGTAGAAGCGGTTGAATCATTAGACGAGCTTGTCTCTCACGGGTTAGTTTTGAACCGATTGAGAATCAATTTTTCAAACATGGCATGTCTTTCATTACGAAGGAGGAAGGCATAGAGTTGCTCATAGTTTGTGTTCTTCAATCCTTTAGTGAGCTTCACGGTAACAAACTTGTGCCATTCGGGATTCATGTTGTTCACAAATTTTGAGTTCAAGCGAATGTTAGGCATAGTCATCTTGATGTTCCTCATGTCATTCACTAACTTATGAAATCTCACATAGTACTCATAGACACTCTCATCCTGTTTCATCTTGAAGTGCTCAAATTCATCATAGAGTTGGGATTCCCTGTCTTCCATAGTTAATTACGAACACGAGAGAAGCATCTTAACGTTATCCCAAACACCTTTGCATCGGTGTTATGATTGATCGACTTGTAGATGTCTTTAGGAAGACCTTGAAGAACAATGTTTGAAGCCACGATATCTCGCATCGAATCTCTTTTCTCCTCATTATCAAGCTCATTGTACATCTTAGGTATGTCCATTCCGTGAGCAGAGTACCATCTTCATTAGTATCAAGTATGTCTCTAGTCGTTTCAACCCGATATGGTCCTTCATCAATGGATTTGAGAATGTTTACACCATTTTCCTTTCCAAGGCAATATAATCGATTCGTTGAGCCCAAGAATCGTAGTCGGTTCATCAAGCATTGGTGGGCGAGTATCCGAGCCACCGCTTGAACATCCTCGACAACAAATGGAGATGACGGTGGGAGCAGTGGGAATGTTGGTAGACATGTTAACAGTTATACGGGATTTTATAACTCTATGATTAAACCGGAAATAGATTCTTTCACGGATTTTACTAAATCAAGAGAAACCGTAAACAATCACTCAAGTTGCTAGATGATAAAGTGCTAACTCGCTACCAAATAATGCACTAAGTCGCTAGAAATTAGTGCACTAAGTCGCTAACCCTTAACTCGCTACACGTCTAAGTCGCTAGAGTCCCAGTCGCCAAGAGAAAAGCAAGTCGCTAAGTAGTAACTCGCTCTGAGACTAAGTCGCTAGCCAAATTTGTGCGATGATTAGCTACACAAGTCGCTAGATATGCAAGTCGCTAAAGAGCAACTCACTCTGCACTAAGTCGCTACCACAAGTCGCTAACCGTGGTGGAGATTCCACCACTTGTACTTTAACTCGCTAGCTCTAACTCGCTAGCTTTTATAGCTGTAAGTCGCTACAAAACTATGAAGTAAGTCGCTACCAAGAAAACAAGTCCGAGAGCTAAGTCGCTAGCTTGAAAACCAAATAACCTTCACTTTTCAATCCAAAACAACCCAACCAAGATGATTCAAGCTTACCAAATGAAAACCTAAGCACTTTTGATGATTCTAAACATAAAAGTACCAACAAAATTCAAACTTTAACACAAGAAATCAACCAAATGATGCAAAACCACTAAACTTTTCAAACTCAAAACCACCTAAAACCACTATAAATCCAAAGATGTGCAAGATATGATCTAACCATGGCTCTTGATACCAATTGTTAGATATTAACTTTCACATACACATCAAACCATAACACAAGGTGGCGAATAAGATGGAATTCTAGAGAGAAAGTTAGAGGTTTAGGGAACTTAGTGAGAGAAAGTGAAAGATATTATTATGAGCTCCAACTCTCTACCTTGGAAGGTAGAGTATTTATAGTCTTACATAACTTCGCCACACTTTGGGCATGGATCGTGCATACAGGGGTAAAGACCCGTCCGTCCTCCACGGTGTTACTTAACTAAAATACTACTTAACTTAAAAGAACTACGACTACGAGCTTTCTAACGATTACATATACTTGAGGTGACCGACTCTTTAATACCGGGAATTTCTAATTCCTAACAATATCTGCTTCATATTGGAGATAGCTGTTTCCCGTACTATTGAAAGAGCTTTTGGCAAATCTTTAGCCATGGAATAAGTTTCATCATTCGTCTCATCATCATCTGATGAGCTGGAGTAGAACTCAAGAGATTTTGCAGGTTTAGCTGCAGGCACTCGCTTAGCAGTTTCTTTGGCATACTTTGTGGAAGAAGTGCCAGCCCCTGGTGGAAAGTATCCAAACCATCCTGATGTCTCTGAGGATGTCTCTGACTCGATTATATACTCTTCTTCTGAATCAGATGAGATGTCGATGGTGTTGGAAGGATTGCTCATGATTATGGTTTTGGGGATATTGTGTTTAAATGTGAATTGATGAAGTTTACCTAAAGTCAAGCCTCCTTATATAGACAAAGTCGGTTGAAAAGGGTTAATTAATGAGTATATTTACTTTTCCTATTTTGGTAGGTTAAGGAGTAAATATAAATATTCTTGGGTTGACTTTGGAAGATATTTTACTTGGATAATGGTTTGGTTCAAGGTAATGTTGGTTAATAACAAGTTGGTTATTTCTTACATAACCAAGCCTTGATGGGAGTTGAATGTAAAGGTGTATATCCGAGATACACAACAAATGGTTATTGATTCACCATGTCTTACACACATAAGAATCAACTAGTCCGAGCAAACGGCCATCGGTAAAGACTTGACAAATCCGTTTATGGTTGATAGTTTACCAAAACTATATGGTTATCAACTCACCATATTCTTTATGATTAAGAGTTGGCTAGTCCATAGCAAACGGCTCATGGTAAAGACATATAAAATCCGTTGATAGCTGGTAGTTTGCTAAAACTATGATAAGAGCGATCTTGTTATCACATGATTTTATTTACCATCGCTCTTTGAAATTTTTGTGAAAAATTACCATCGCTAGTTCACGGTTTCCAGCGACAGTGTTATTTTACCATTGTTGTTCTAGCCGTTACAACCGATTGTGTCAAGAATTAATTTTTTACTAGCCGTTGAAAGTAACCACTGATTGTCATATATATAGGGTTAATATATTAAGGAAATTATCTTCTTTCCATGTTATGATAAATACTTTCTAAAGATAATTTTACTTGCGCAATAATTCTAAACCCTATATATCTTTCTCTCTCAATTGGCTAGTTATTCTTTCAATTCTTACTGACATAATATTATTTTTCATCAAAAGTTTCTATGGCATCTTTAAACTTTGCAGATGAGCACAACCTAGTGGCCTACCTACAAAAGTCTAACGAGAAGAGTGGCCCTGTTTACTAGAGGTGGCAAAATGGTTGGGTTGGGTTGGGTTGGGTTGGGTCTTGGGTCTTAAATGGGTATGGGTCTATATGGGTATGGGTCTATGTTAATACAAATATCGTCATTAAACGTTATTTATATTTTTGATCTTTGCCTAAGTTTTGTTAACGACAAAAGTAAATTTAATTTATAAAAGCTTAAAGCTTGTCAAGTTTATTAGATATTAAAACAAGCTTTCTCAAACAATATATTCATCATTCAAGCATTTACATTTATGATTAGTAACATCTTGATATGACTCTAATCATTATGTATGATAGTAGTTTGTAGAATGTGTTAGGTTCTTAAAACCAAACACTACTTAAGCATTGCATATTTCTATTAATAGTAATACAACATTTTAACATCATGTATTACATCATGGAGATCATTGGAAGATTCCATTAGATATTTTGTGAAGATTTGTACTCTTCATATCTTACACAATCTTACTTAGATAGAGTTGACTTTAGGCAAGATTTGATATCTTGACCGTCGATCAAGCGGTACCAATTGGGTACAGGCGGAACCCTTTTTAGGGGTCCATGGTCCGTGGACGCCTCCCGTCCAAATTGGCTATAAATAGCAATGCCAAGCCAAGTAGTTTTCATCCCTTTCCAACATACTCTCATACATATCTTCTCTCTAACCTTTCTAACTCGGTTTCATATCATATTAGTGATCTCTTTGTAGCAAAGAAGATCAAGTCATATTCAAGCTTCAACGAGAAGTTGGAAGTCTTGTTTGTTTAGTGTTGTATGATCTAGTGTTGATCCATACTTCATTGTTGTATCAAACCATCATAATCTTGTGAGTGTGAGTGGTTAGTATTTTAGTCCTCAAAATACATTGTGTGTGGGAGTAGTTGTACCCTTGGAAAGAACTCGACATCTAGCTTAGTGTCGGAAATAGTGTAAGCGAAGTGTAAAGGTTTTCTCCGCCGGTGAAAGGAGCTTGTTGACTAGTGAAGTTAAACTCTCGAGTGTGAGACTCGGGGGTGGAGTAGGGCAAGGAAAAAGAGTCATTGTAGGCGAACCACTATAAAAACTTGTTGTGGTTTGATCATTTCTTTCCTTACTTACTTATTACATATTGCTTGCATATTTCATTAACATACTTAAGATCAATATCAATTGATCTTTCAATAAGTTTCAAAACAAAGTTTTTA